>WBNM01003784.1:0-18946 GCA_013399055.1 Ramphastos sulfuratus
TCTGTGGTTCTATGATTCTATACACAACTGCACACCTTGCAGCATTTCCAATATTCTTTAAATATATATATAATTGCTGGAGGCTTATATTCTATGTGAATCTTTAATACAAATTCTTGTAATGAGAAAATTTTGATGACCAATGCATATGGAAACCTTGAGTATTATAATATAAAAACAGACTCACGAGCAGCAAGGACATTGCTGTTGTTAAGGATGTAATTACACTTGCTACATTAGCACTTAGTGAAAGTTACCTTGTAAGTAAAATATAAATCCAGAATCTTTCAATAAAGTAGAGAAAACATTTTCTACCTCCAGTAATGTACCTAAAGCTCTTGACTTGGCTTATTGACAGTGCTCTTTAGAACAATTATTTGGGCAGAGTGGGTTCAGTAGAGAGTGAATTTGATCATAACTCCAGTAAAGAGAGATTAGTTGGGATAGAACAACCACCAGATGATCATTAGCACAGTCATTTTCCTTGTAGGTCATAAAAAGTGCTTTCTCTCCCTGAAGATCAAATGAGAACGGGCCTGCACTTGCATATATTCAGTTTCTTTACTAAAGGTGTCTTAATTTTTGTTTATTCACAGGGCTGTTGGGAAGGTTTGGGTTTAATACACTGAAATTGGAGCTGTTTGTATTTAAATTATTTATGCAGCCAGACACGTAGGCTGTGATTACATTTCCTCTTTGGTTGTAACACAAGGTTCATTTCTTTTGCTGGTTGATTTAGCATGGAGAAACCTTCCCGGCGGGTCAGCTTCACAACAAATTGCTATTGGCAGACAGAAATGTCAGGTTTACCCTCCAGATGGAGCAATGGCAAATCAGACCTTTGCTTGCTCCATTTTTCCTTCCTGCACATGTGCCAAGAGATGTGTTTCTCTCCTCTTGCTCTCAAGCGTAGAGCTACGCTGGGGCACTTTTGAGTATCCGAATTGTGTGGCCACCCAAAGCTGAAGCAGTGTGGCTCAGTGTCTGTGAAACTGGGTGAGAACTGCAAACTTCTCAAGACTCACCTTTCAACCTTACTGTTAATCTCTTGAATCTGAAAGCTAGATTCAGACTACATATAAGGAAGAGTTTCATGAGGTTTAACAAGGACAAGCTCCAAGCACTGCACTTAGATCATAACAGTCCTATGGAATGCTGCAGGATTGGGGCAGAGTGGCTGGAAAGTTGCCTGGCTGAAAAGGACTTGGGAGTGCTGGTTAATATCTAGTTGAATATGAGCCAGCAATGTGCTCAGGTGGCTGAGGAGGAGAACAGCATCCTGCCCTATATCAGCAATAGTGTGGCCAGTGTGCTGGTTTGAAGCTAATTGGAATATTTTTATGAAAATACAACTACCTGAAGGGTGGTTGTGGCCAGCAGGAGGTTGCTTTCTTCTCTCAGGCAACCAGCACCAGAACAAGGGGACACAGTCTCAAGCTGTGCCAGGGCAAGTTTAGGCTCAAGGTGAGGAGAAAGTTCTTCACTGAGAGAGTCATTCCCCACTGGAATGGGCTGCCCAGGGAGGNGCCAGTAGGACCAGAGAGGAGATTGTCCCCCTGTACTTGGCACTGGTGAACCAGCATCTTGAGTATTTGGTTCAATTTTGGGACTCTCACTATAGGAAGGATATTGAGATGCTGGAGTGGGTCCAGAGAAGGGCAGTGAAGCTGGTGAAGGGTCCAGGACACAGGTCTTGTGAGGAACAGCTGAGAGAACTGGGATTATTCAGCCCAGAGGAAAAGAGGTGGAGGGGAGACTGTATGGCTCTCTAAAACTCCCTGAAAGGAAGTTGCAGCCAGGTGGGGCTTGGTCTCTTCTCCAAGTAACAAGTGATAGGATGAGAATAAATGGCCTAAAGTTGCACCAGAGGAGGTTTAGGTTGAATCTTAGGAAAATTTCTTTATTGAAAGAGTAGTCAGGGATTGGAACAGGCTGACCAAGGAGGTGGTGGGGTCACCATCCCTGGAAGTGTTCCAAAATGTGGATAGACAGAGCGCTACAGGACATGGTTTAGTTGGCATTGTGGTGTTGGGTCAGTGGTTGGGCTTGATGATCTCTCCCAACCTAAATGATTGCATTAAAAAAGAAAAAAAAAAAAATCCAAAACCCAAACAAACGTTTTCTAGAGTTATTTATAACTAGGTGGTGCCTGGCTAATGCTACTTCATTATTGATTAACTCCTATTCCACCTGAAAACCTCATCAACAGACCCATTCATGGAGCACAGAAATGTTTAGCAGGAGTAGAGGCAGTTAAGCCTCATTGGTTTTGAAAGCATAGGACAAAATAAACCTCCTCAGTCTCTTTCACTAAGCACCCAGTATGCCACATTTACCATCATCTTATGTTATCCTATTCCTTCCCCCTTATCTAAAGATATTTTGACCATGCAGAAACTTTAGCTGCTACATCTGAAGGAGAGGTTCCTTTTCTCTGGCACTAAGAAATTTAAATTCTAAATTCATTTAAATGCAGAGCTTCAGTATGGAGTCACTGGCCCTGGAGGTGTTCAAGAAGCCTGTGGACATGGCATTTTGGGACACAGTTTAATGCCATGGTGGTCTTAGATTGACAGTTAGACTCAATGATCTTAGAGGTCTTTTCCAACTGAAACAGTTCTATGATTCTATGTAAGTCAGGATGAGAGCAGTGTCAGGAATATCAGAGAGGAGTGCAGAGATCTTGTTATTAATTATCCTGTAAATTATTTTCCTACAATTAATTATTGATGCTCCAAACCACTCACTACCTGGGCATAGGTTTCCTTCACTCCTCTGAACAGAGACAGAGCTAAGAAATTCTTCTTTTAAGAGAGTTACCCCATAAAACTGCCTACATTTCAGTCTACAAATATGGCCCAAATCTTTTAATAAACACACAACAGATATTGCCCATTAGCACTGTGTCGACCCTGTTTGTCTCTTTTCCTCATAAACATAACAATTTGGGCTAGACATTCTTTTCAATCCTCTTGAGACTAATGTTTTCAGCCAGACTGTTTCTAGGATGCTTGGGTGAGTTCCAGTAATGAGGGCAGCTTTTTCTTCCTTAGTCTTGCAATCTGTTTCTTTGAGGGATTCCTAGCCCTGCTGCAGAAGAGGGATTAGAGCCTGAAGGGTGATTGATGATGAGGATGGTAATTCTGATTTTTCCTTCTCCTTCTTTTTATGGGCTAAGATATTACCCACTGGAATGATGGCATTTCAAAATCGTTTCTTAGGGTACAAAGTCAAATCTGCAAAAGTTAGGCAGTGCCCAAAAATGAAGGATACCTCTGTGTGTGTTGGGCCACTGTGAAACAAATAGCTCCACATTTGTATGTATAAAAGGCAGGTAGACATCTGGGGAGCTGCTCAGGATGCTGTCAGCACAATCTGTCCATGCACTAAACCAGGCAGGTGCAGGTAGAAACTGGAGTTTGGAAGTGCTGAGAAAAGTATTTCCAAGTTCAAGAGCCTTAAATGAGTCACCCTAAAAAATATAACTTAGAGGACCTGAATAAACATTTCATCTCTTTCTTCCAACCTGTTTTGTTTGATTTAACCCTGAGTTAAAAAAAAAAAAAATTGGGGGTTTGACAACCCCAAGAAGAAGGATAAGGAACAAATCCACCCACATCTGACTGCTCATGCTGCCTCGGAGGTGAAAATCAAATAAGCAAACTACAAACCAGACCAATTCATTTACAGGCTGCTTCTGCCTTGGGGAGAACATGAAAAAAAGAAAAAGGAGACAATGCAGAAGGCTAGAGTGAGTCACTGCACTGGCTGCAAGGCTGGACAAAGCTGGGATCCCTGGGCCTGAGAAAGATCTGCTGCTAAAAGTAGATAAATATAAAATATAAATAAATCATATAAATACAGCAATGCAAAGCTGTACCAGAAGGGGATCCAGGGGCCACTTCATCAATCATAGAATCACCTGCTTAGAAAAGACCTTAAGATCATCAAGTCCAACCATAACCTAACATCTCCCTGTACACAGCTGTCCCTAAGAACCTCATCCAAAGGCCTTTTAAACACCTGCAGGCATGGTGACTCTGCTACNCTGGTGGCACTATAGACACCTCAAAGGCTTCTCAGGGATGATGTTCATGCTGTCCAGCTAGGTAATATAGAATCATAGAATTGTTTAGGTTGGAAAAGATACAAAAAGTTATAAAATCACCAAAATCCCACCTTGACCACTCTGCAGACCTTCCAGTGTTGACATACCCACCCTGCTTTGGATAAAGACTACCACAAACACAGATTTGTTCATTCGTTTCTTCCCCGCTGTTGCTGAGCACATTAAAAAGACTGCTGCTGGCTTTTCCTCTCTCTGTTGATACAATTTTGAGGCAGCTGCAATTTCACCACTCAGTCAGCAGCAGACCTGAAGCTGATGTAATGGTNGTCTGTAACTGCACTTGAGTGTTGCTGGCCATTTCTGAAAAGGCTGGGGAGAGAATTAAATAATCTTGACCCATGCAAAGAAGGGGGTACACCACTTCATGCAACTTAGATTTCTTCATCCTAGAGGAGAGGTTCTCCTGCCCTTCTANACAAAAAGTTATAAAATCACCAAAATCCCACCTTGACCACTCAGCAGACCTTCCAGTGTTGACATACCCACCCTGCTTTGGATAAAGACTACCACAAACACAGATTTGTTCATTCGTTTCTTCCCCGCTGTTGCTGAGCACATTAAAAAGACTGCTGCTGGCTTTTCCTCTCTCTGTTGATACAATTTTGAGGCAGCTGCAATTTCACCACTCAGTCAGCAGCAGACCTGAAGCTGATGTAATGGTGCTTTTATTGCTCCATTTGGAAATCCTCTTTGCTTCCATTTGAGCAACAGAAAAGGTTATTGAGCAGCTGGTCACAAGGTGTGGAGGCTTAAGGAAGGGCAGGAATATAAATGAAGTGGGAAACCCAATGTGCTCTCTCCCAAGGGAAAGCAGGTGGGGTTTGGGGCACAAGTTTGACTCTGTGTGGAGCTGAGACCTCACAAAGCACTTCAGTGCTTCAGTAAATTGCTATGACATCAGTAATTGTGTTAAAACTCACTCTTCATCTGTTGTGTTAGTAAACTTATGCCACAACACCAAACATCTACAAGTACCAGAGTGGTGACAGCCTGCTTAGACACTAATCTCATAAGTTACTCCTAGGGAGATTCACCATGAAAACAGCTAGACAGAGGAATAATCTCCCAAGGGAAGCAGTGGATTGCCCTACAGTAAGCAGTTTTAAGACTCAGCTTGACAGGATGCTGGGGCATCTCATTTAAACTACACTATTATCTAGAAAGGTTGGACATCATTCTTGGGGTCCTTTCCAACCTGCCATTCTGTGAATCACACAGAATCAATCAGCATGGAAAAGACCTTCAAGATCAAGTCACCCCCCAATATTATCTAATCAACTAAGTCATGGCACCAAGTGCCACATCCAGGCTCTGTGATTCTGTGTGTGATTCATCTCACTGGTGGGCGTTGGTTCATCCTCCAATTGAGAACACCTCTTCTGGCAGACTTAGTGGGAAGCAAAGCTTGCTTTGTTGTGGAAATGGCCTGCCTTGCTGCTGCATTTAGCTGGTTAGCTCTCAATCCATGGCAACCCCCATGAGAGAGTAGGGGCTCTTCAGTCTGGAGAAGAGAAGGCTTCGAGGAGCCCTTATAGTAGCCTTCCAGGATCTGAAGGGGGCTACAGGCAGGCTGGGGAGGGATTATTTACAAGGTCTTGCAATGACAGGATGAGGGGCAATGGGTTTGAACTGGCAGAGAGGAGATTGAAACTGGATGGTAGGAGGAAGTTGTTTGCAGTGAGGGTGGTGAGACACTGGCACAGGTTGCCCAGGGAGGTTGTGGTTGCTCCCTCCCTGGAGGTGTTCAAGGCCAGGTTGGACAAGGCTTTGAGTGACCTGTACTAGTGGGAGGTGTCCCTGCCTATGGCAGGGGGTTGGAACTAGATGATCCTTGAGGTCCCTTCCAACCTTACCATTCTATGATTCTATGACAATCAAAGAGGAGATGAGAAGTTTAGGTCAAGAGATTGAGTTCCTAAAACTGGAGATACTTCTCTAGCTGCACAGATCTAAAAACTAGACATTGACTACTGACCTCATAGACCATCTTTGGACCAGCTGCCCACCTGTTAACTCACAAGACCCTCTACTAGGTCCCAGCTGGGATGGCTGAACAGTTCACCAGCAGCACCTGCTTCCCTCTGTTGAAAGTAGCAAGAGGTTAGAGCTCTACCAAATTATGCTGAGCTGGACAACAAGATCATTTAATAGACATACATGAATCTCACCCAAAAACATTGACCTGTTTCCCCTTCCTCCATGCAGTCCTGGAATGCACTGTTTGATTTGCATCTCAGAGGAAGAATTCAGCCCTGTGGGACCCAGTTCAGGAAGCCAAAGATGCTTTTATAAGCTGTTTCCCAGGCGCCTGCCTCCAAGCTGTGCAGCAAGGTTTCAGGAAGCAAAGCACTGGTTTCCTGAGCAGGACCTTTAATTGGGTGCTACAGAAATGGTTCCTGGATGCTTTTCAGCTTGCTGCTGCTGTCAATATTAAAAATGTGGCTACAGAAGTAAAAGAAATTAGCCATGGACATAGAAGTTGCTGTCACAGCTACACCTAGCAAAATAAAGCTGAGGTCAAGAAAAGTTCAGACAGAGCAAGCTCGACGAGCCTCACCCCTGAGGCCTTGCAAATTCAATGCCAAGCTTATGGTCTTCTAGTAGCAATGGTAATATTGTATTACAGGGCTTCATGGTTCCAATACCAGGCAGCTTTTTTCTCTAATTTCCCTATTTTAAGCCTTCCAGATTGCTCATTGTCGGTGATTTTTAATCAAAACAGACAGTTCATGGAGGTCAGCTGCAGGCACGGTGCTAATTGGAGCTCTGGCTGAACTTGGCAGTGATGGCATTGGTGCATCAATAGAGAATTTTTGCCAGCTGGAAGCTTCAAAGCTCTCAGTAGACTCCTCATGATTTGCTTTGACCTAAGCATGGTCACAACAAGGAACCCTGTGACATGGATGTGTCTGGATAGCTAGGTCAGACCAGATATAGATCTATCTGGTGTGACTCACCTAATGAGATGCAGAGCCTTCCATCTAGGTCCAAGATCTTCCTCTCAGATGTGCTATGTTAACAGTGAAGTAGCATGTGTGACCAGCAGTGCAATTAAGAGCATCTTCATTAGCCTACATGGTGCTGCAACATCCTCTGTGAGCTTCCTGGCTTGGATGCAGCCCTAATTCCAAATCTTTTCATGATCCCTGTCTTGTAGTGTTCTACCTGAAGGCTCCCCATCCTCCTGGGTGGGCAACAGAGAACATTATCTCTACCTCTCTCCTCAGACATTAACAACTCTCATCTAACTCAAGCAGCACAGGCCATGCTTTGGAAGATAACAGAGATATCAAATTTAGCACCAACATTTCCTCCTCTATTTACAGCCTCATTCACTGAATTAACAACATTCTCTTTGTCCTTGGGTTGTTAGGGAGCTCTCTGCAAGAGATACCATACAAAAGTGCTTGCTCAAAAGAAAACAAAAACCCTAAAACCTGCTTTGATATTTTTTCACTTCCATATTTCTGATGTAACTTCTATCAAGCACCCAGCTGGAAGCTTGGTAGCTTAGCCACACGAGGACATTGAGACTGCTGCAAGTTTTCAACTGGGATCAAGCCTTCAGCCCCACACAGCTCAGCTGGGGGCTTTACCCACTGCCTAGCCACCTTCCCAGGTCTATTTTACATGAACCCCAAGCTAGAAGATGCTTTCCCAGCATGCCAGATGAGGTACTGACCTGTTACAGCTACCTGAAAGGAGGATGTAGCAACAAGGGAGTTGGTCTCTTCTCCCAAGTAACAAGAGATAGGAGAAGGATATCCTGAGGTTGTGCCAGGAGAGGCTTACATTGATATTAGGAACAAAATCTTTGCTAAAAGGGTTGTCAAGCCCTGGAACAGGCTGTCCAGGGAAGTGGTGGAGTCTCCATCCCTGGAGGGATTTAAAAGCCTGAGTGTTGTTTAGTGGTGCCCCGGCAGTGCTGGGCTAACAGCTGGACTCAATGATCTGAAAGATGTCTTCCTAAATGATTTTATGATTATGCCAAAACAATCAGGCTGTGTAGGAACAGGAGATAACTGAAGACCTACTTTATTAAGCTCAGAATGGCCATGCTGGCTTGTGAGGCTGCACAGGTGGCCACCAGCAGAAGAGCAAGTGCTTTTACAGAGACTGTCTTCATGGAATTCAAAGTTTTTACAGCAAAATACAGTGTCCTGAAGGTAACAACCTTAATTTTGATAGAGGGAGCTAAAACATCTCTGCCTGGAATGGCTTTGGGTTTTACCAGCATCTATCTATATCCATCAGGGGTTAAGCGCCAGCTGAGCATTAATTTTTGATGACCTCAGTTTATGGATAAGCTAACCAACCTGATCTGCTGGGAACCCACCCCAAATCATTATTCAAGGAACTCATTAACATCTCTCTCCTTTATCAGATAGAGAAATTGGAGTCATGACAGAACAGCACAAGCAGCCAGAGGTTATCCAGCAGTCAAAGGTAAGAACAAAAAACACACCTTTGGCACCCTAGTCCAGCCATAGCAGCCTTCACAGTCACAAGGCAGAAATGGTCTAGAAGCAATGCCTGATGAGTCTCTCTGTTGGCCTCATTAGGATTTGGATCAAATATAGAGGCTAATCTTTCTACTTTCCCCTGTGGAGCTTTGCTCTTAAATGATTCATAGCAATGAGGTGCACACATTAAATTTGCAATGCTGTAGGCATCAATATGCAAGTGTTGGAAACAGCTCTTTACTCAACCAACCTGGGCAAAGCTGATTCTCCTATGGAAGGAAAAAAAAAACCAACCCAGGCCTGCTAAAGGAGCTGACATAAGGATGATACTTTTAAGGACACCTCTAGAGAAAGGGAGAATAATTCTGAAGGTGTTCATGCCCTCTGTTATTCACTGGAAAAGATCTCATCTTTTGTGCAGCTGTAAATAGACTCCAGTCTGTGATTATGCATTGTCATGGCTGTTTTATGATGAAATCATCAATCTGAGTTGCTCTGGAATTAAGCTGCATTTTGCAAGTGACTTCTTTGTCAGAGAAAAATGTGTAGACCAATCTCTTGCTTCTTGTATTCACAGGATCAGCTTTATTTAAAATGAAATAAATAAATAAATCCACTGAGTTAATCCACTGATAGTTTTACAGCCTTCTAAGCCTTGAAAAGCCTTGAAGCATCTGAATTCAGACCTAAATCTCACCTGTAGGAAACATTTTTATGGACATGATCACTGCCTTTGAGAAACAGTTCAGCAGTCCAAATAAAAGTGTCTATTGCCTTTTCAGGATATCTCATCAGGTTTCAAATATTGGTCCAGAAGTACACAGGTCTCTCACTGCATCTGAATCACAACTTCCATGGATGCTTTGGATTCCTCCAGATATCTGTTCTGAAGATCTCAAAGATGTGAAAACAACACTATTATTCTTAAGTTGCACCAGGACAGGTTTTCCTCACCAAAAGCATTGCCAAGCCCTGGGGCTGCCCAGGGAGGTGGTGGAGTCCCCATTCCTGCACAGGAAGGACATGGAACTGTTGGAGCGGGTCCAGAGGAGGACCACAAAGATGCTCAGAGGGCTGCAGCAGCTCTGCTATGAGGACAGGCTGAGAGAGTTGGGGCTCTGCAGCCTGGAGAAGAGAAGGCTTCCAGGAGACCTTAGAGTAGCCTTCCAGTATCTGAAGGGGGCCTACAGGAAGGCTGGGGAGCAACTATTTACAAGGTCTTGCAATGACAGAACAAGAGGCAATGGGTTTAAACTGGCAGAGGGAAGATTTAGACTGGGTGTTAGGAGGAAGTTCTTTACAGTGAGAATGGTGAGGCACTGGCACAGGTTGCCCAGGGAGGTTGTGGCTGCTCCCTCCCTGGAGGTGTTCAAGGTCAGGTTGGATGAGGTCTTGAGTGACCTGTACTAGTGGGAGGTGTCCCTGCCTATGGCAGGGGGGTGGAACTAGATGATCCTTGAGTTCCCTTCCAACCTTACCATTCTATGATTCTATAAGTATTTAAAACTGTGTGGATGTGGTGCTGAGGTACATGATTTAGTGGTAACCTGGCCCTGCTGGGCTAGAAGCTGGGCTCAAAGATCTTAAAAGATCTTTTCCAACCTACATGATTCTGTGATTCCCCTAATTTACAGACTTTATAGTAGTTCAGGTTGATTGGGGCTCTGAGCAACTTGATACAGTTGAAGATGTCCCTGTTCACTGCAGGGCAAGGTGGGTGGATGTTGGATTAGATGACCTTTAAAGATCTTTTCCCACCCAAAACATCCTATGGTTCAATGATTCTATGCCACTTTAACCTATACCAGCAGTAACACAAGCCAAGGAAGGGGAAAAGTATTTATATTTCATAACTTTAGAAAATAACCTGAATTCTACTTACACAGTAGCTTTTCATCAGCTGCAACCCACAGCCTTTCATAACACACATTAATAGAGCTCCAGCAACGTTGCTTTCTCAGCCTGCACATAATCTGCACAGAAAAAGACAGCAAATTCTATTAGTTGTTTGGGTTTTTTCCAAAGTAATCAGTGGTTCACAAGCATTGTTTGGGGGTAAATAACACTTTCAGCCTCACCTACAAATGCTTTCTTTAAGGGATTCTTTAGGGAAAGGGCTTTTTGCTTAAATGGCACAGCTAAAACGTGGAATTCCATTTAAAAAGCTGAAAGATTTCATTCTGAAAAGCAAGAGAAGAGGCAGTTGAAGTGGTTGTCAAAATTACTGTTTGTCTGATTTCCACACAAATAGATTGACAATGCCAGCAATTAGCATTCTGGTACCTTCTAAATCTGAACATCTCCCCTTAAAAAAAAAAAAATACAAAAGCTGTAGCCATAAAATATTGTCTTGCTTTTCACAACAATGCTCCTTACCTGGGAATACTTTCAGAGAAGTCATAATTTGCTCACCATACCACATCCAGAGTGACAGCAGAACAGCTTTTCTGAGCAAACAAGATGATTCAGAACTGGAAACAGAGCACAAATATACTTCAGAGCAATCTATTGTGGTATCACTAAAACGTTGACATTTCCACAATAAGATGTTTGTAATATTGTCTCTATTTAGCAGAGAGGATTTCAAAACCCTCAGTAAATGTTACAGCAGCCAGAAGTCCATCTCAGGACTCTAGTGGTCCTTAGAGTAACTTTCCAAGTGAGAACTCAGCCAAATGGCCATTATGCTTCTGAGAAGTGGCATTTTCCCTTTTAATGGCCATTAGGCATCAAAGCTCTGAACCGATGTCTGGTCTGAGAAGCAGCATTTCTGCTAGCCTAGCCCATGCATTGTCTTGGGTCTTTAATGACCACTCCAAGGAGGGTACCTATGAATTAACATACCCCCTGTAAATACAGACCCACCAGTTTGTCCATCATGGGTCACACAGAGGCTCAAGTAGACACAAATCTCAGACAAGAGAGTTGAAGCTCTGCAGCCTGGAGAAGAGAAGGTTGCCAGGAGACCTTAGAGTAGCCTTCCAGTATCTGAAGGGGGGCTACAGGAAGGCTGGGGAGGGACTATTGACAAGGTCTTGCAATGACAAGACTAGGGGCAATGGGTTTAAACTGGCAGAGGGGAGATTTAGACTGGATGTTAGGAGGAAGTTGTTTCCAGTGAGGGTGGTGAGACACTGGCACAGATTGCCCAGGGAGGTTGTGGCTGCTCCCTCCCTGGAGGTGTTCAAGGCCAGGCTGGACGGGGCCTTGAGTGACCTGTGCTAGTGGGAGGTGTCCCTGCCTATGGCAGGGGGTTGGAACTGGATGATCCTTGAGTTCCCTTCCAACCTTACCATTCTATGATTCTATGAAGTTACACTTTAGCGCATGTATGTCGTGTCTATATTATATGCATGCTAAGCCTTGTGTATCCCAGACTTGTTGGATTCATTGTCCAGACAGTGTAAGATCCATCTGCCAGGAAGAGTGAGCCTGGGCTTCCTGAGTATGCTGTATTTTCTGGTGTTATGGAAGATAACAGTCCCCATAACAGGACTGGACTCTGGGTTCCCACTGAATCTATAAAGCGAAATGATTCTTCACGGCCAGGTTGGATGGGGTTTGGAGCAGCCTGATCTAGTGGAACATTGCCTGTGGCAGGGGGGTTGGAACAAGATGGTCTCAAGATCCCTTCCAAACCAAACCATTTTGTGATTCTCTATGATTAGAGTTTGGATTCTTCCTGTTCTCCGGGTCCTTTCATTGTCTCTAGGCAGGCTGATTCTTTTCTTACCTCTAAGGTTGCAGGTTCTGTTAACGAATGCAGCTTCCATATCTTCTGGACTGAACCTGCTCTGGGGCTGCCTTTTACTTAACTTGGTAAAAGTCCACTACTAAACCATGCCCCTCAGCACCCCATTTACGTATTTTTAAAACACCTCCAGGCATGGTCACTCTACCACTGGACAGTCTGCTCTGGGGATTGTCAACCCCTTTGGGGAAGAAACTGTTCTTGAATGACCAACTTAAACCTCTCCTGGGGCAGTTTGAGGCTGTCTCTTCCCATTCTATCCCTTGTTACTTGAGAAAAGAGACCAACCACTCCTATGTCCAGATCTTCCCACACAGCAGATCTATGAATGATACTTCACAGTGCACCCCTGGTCCTAGGGATTCATCAGGATTGAGACATCTTTAGTCAGCAGGAGTTTGAGTATGAAGTGCTCCATTAACACTAGCACCAGCATAGCATTGGCACTGAAATGATGGGAACTCTGAGAAGCTGGCTCTTCCCAGAAATACTTTCCCAAGCCTGGGGTTAAAAGCCATTCCCTGGCTAGTGCAAATCAGTTTGACACTTGAGATTTCCACCACTGTCACTTTTCTGTTCCATAAATAGTTAAATGTCTCTCTTCACTGACAGTAAGAACAGCCTTGCTGATTATGCTACAGATTGATTGTTTCTTTAATTGTATGCTGTCAGTTCAAACTGCACAGATTTTCCAGATACATTTCTTTCTTTTTATAGGCAAGCATGTGTGTGTAGATAGGTAGATAGACAGGACACTGAACTGCTGGAGAAGGTCCAGAGAAGGCCACAAATCAGAGGACTGGAGCACCTCCCCTGTGGGGACAGGCTGTGAGAGTTGGGGCTGTTCAGCCTGGAGAAGAGATGGCTCAGGGAAGACCTTCCAGTACCTGAAGGGGGCTGCAGAAAAGCTGGTGAGGGATAGCTTGTAGTGATAGAATGAGTGGGATGGCTTTGAGCTGGAAGAGGGTAGATTTAGACTGGAGATGAGGAAGAAATTCTTTAGACTGAGAGTGGTGGGACAGTGGAATAGGTTGCCCAGGGAGGTTATGGATGTCCCCTCCCTGGAGGTGTTCAAGGCCAGATTGCATGGGGTTTTGGACAACCTGGTCTAGTGAGACATGTCCCTGCCCATAGCAGGGAGCTTGGAACTAGATGATCTTTAAGGTCCCTTTCAACCCAAATCACTCTATGATTCTATAGATAGACAGACAGACAGACTAATTGATTGACAATTGGACTTGATGATCTTACAGGTCTTTTCCAGCCATAATCATTCTATGATTCAATAGATAGAAGAGGTAGAGATGGAAGGGATAGAGGTAGTTAAATAGATATATAGAATGGATGGATGGATGGATGGATGGATGGATGGATAGACAGCCAGATAGAATAGATAGAATAGATAGATGGATGGGTAGATAGAGATAGATAGATAGATAGATAGATAGATAGATAGATAGGTAGGAAGATAGATAGAATANAGAATAGATAGATGGGATGGATAGATGGGATAGATAGATAGATAGACAGATAGATAGATAGGTAGGTAGGTAGGTAGGTATGTAGAAAGATAAATAGATAAAGGTTTTTTAACTTCAGCATCAAACTGTGAGTGGAAATGACCCTAATCACACTTGAAATTGAAACTACCTCAAGCCCCTGAAATACTTTCTTCAACATATCTTCCTTTTCCCACCTCCTTCTCATCCCTCTCCTAAATAAGTTACAAAGGCAATACTAATTAGCTCCCAGCATCAGGCAAGTCTGTATTCTTCACTGCTCTCAACTGACAGACATGTACAGTAATTGGGTCAAATGCACAGATGCTCAGAATAACCAAAGCATTGTGCTGTTGCCTGCAGCTCTGTTGGAGGAAGAATTTCACAGTAAAGGAGGACCCAACACAGTTACTTGCAGCTCATCTGCTTTAAGGATGCTTGACTAGAGCTCTTTACTAACATTAAAGATTTATGAGGATTTTCACAAAAGCTTCCAACCAGTAGGAAAAAAAATCCTTTTGCCCCTCATCGAAAAGCTATCAGGCTGAAGGCTGATAAATGCATTATTAACTTCATACAGGTAGCGTGCCTTTGCTTTGCCACACAGAGCCACTCTTCACAGCCTTCAGGTTCTCCAAAACTGAAATTGAAACATCTCCTTTAGTGAACATATGGTGGCATCATTAAGGTCTTCACATTTCTGCAGTACTGGATTTGCAGTGTTGGCACCAGTTAGCACAGAGGCCATGGAAATAATCTAACCAGTGCTGGCAGTTCATGTCAACACCATGCTGGGCTGCAGTGTGAGCACTTACAGAGTCTGAAGGATGTGAAACCTCTCACCTGTTAGGAGCTGTGTTTGAGCCCTGCAACTGGTTCATTGCATCATGGCAAACCAGATGCTGAGATAACTGAGCTCTGTACACACCAGTATCACAGTGGTATATATCAAAGCAGCTAGGTGGATGTCACCTGGGGTCTTCACTGGTATAACTGGATGAATTTCTGCAAGCAAACATCCTGATTAGTGAAAATCAGTGCCTGCATCTGGTGTTTGCCTGCCAAAGCCTGCAGAGCTGTGCTACTTTACGTCTGCAGGGGTTTGAACCTGGATTTGCAGAGCTGGAGCATTTTAAAACTGGGACAATGGATATTTCTGTTGGCCATGCTTCAGAACACAGCTAGCCACACAATACTGACACTTTCTCCTTTCCAGACACAAAGGAACCATGAGAATGCATGGTGCTATCCTACTAACTTTCTCTGCTACACTACTCCTACAGGATGGGTTGGATGAGCTCAGCAAGGAGAAAGAGATGGTCTGCATTGGAACAGGCTGCCCAGGAAAGTGGCTGAGTCACCATCTCCAGAGGGATTTAAAAGATATCTGAATATGGTGCTGAGACACATGGTTTAGTGGTGGGCTTCACAGTGCTGGCTTGTATTAGGTAAAGCTAAGGATCTGTCTTAGGTCTTGCAATGACAGGACAAGGGGCAAAGGGTTTAAACTGGCAGAGGGAAGATTTAGACTAGATGTTAGGAGGAAGTTCTTTACAGTGAGGGTGGTGAGACACTGGAACAGGTTTCCCAGGGAGGTTGTGGCTGCTCCCTCCCTGGAGGTGTTCAAGGCCAGGTGGGACGAGGCCTTGAGTAACCTGTGCTAGTGGGAGGTGTCCCTGCCTATGGCAGGAGGTTGGAACTAGATGATCCTTGAGGTCCCTTCCAACCTTACATTTTATGATTCTATGATTCTATGATCTGAAAGGTCTCTCCCAATCTAATCAAGTCTATGATTCTATGTATGATCATGAATGAATGGATGAGATGCTTTTAGTTAACCCAGCTCCATCAGTGGAGAAAAAACGAGAGAGTGTAAAAAGTGTTCCAGAAAAGCAGCCATCATTTGAAGGGAGATGTAGAGAAACAGGTTCCATCTGCTCCTGCTAACAATTCTTCAGAAACTTAAAATCTTTCACTTGGAAAGCTTGACCATTTATCCCATCCCAGGGAAACACCAAAGCATCTGACTCAAAAAGACATTAATGAGGTTCCCCTTTTTAGTCTTCCAAGATCGTATTTTTGGCCAGACAAGAGTGTGATCTACAAACCAATCAGCTCCACTTCCCTCTTTTGCTTTGTGGACTTATCCTGTCCAAGCTGTCCAACAAGGTTATTACAACCTTTATTGTTTCCAGTCTAAGAGGGATGTAGTTTGTGCCTGGCATACAATTTAACAGAGGCAGAGTAGCTCTTGATCCCAAAGCAAGGATGTTCAGTGCTATGAAGGCTTGACACACCAGGCACACAGATCCCAGCTTCAAAGAGTAACTCATCATTATCTGCACAGCAGTTGGGGCTAGTGCAGCTTTTGAAGATGCCCACCAAAGGCATTCCAACCTTAACCCAAACTAAAATAAATAAACACCCTCCTGAGACAACTACTCTTTGCTGATCAAAGACAGAGTGAGTGTTGAATTTATCTGGGAAAATCCCAGAGCCAGGTTCATTCCACTCACACTCCTGTGTTTAACAGAGCAAAGGATCCAGCAGGATTTTTGCCACAGCTCAACACAAAGGCAGGCTCCTGTCCAGGGAAAACAGCCTTCCCTGAACTGGGGGGTGGAAAGGAATACTGGGGTCAGAACTGCAAATTTGTTCTATAGGGTGACCTCCTGGAGGCACACAGAGAATAAAGAACAATGTAAATAGTTTGGGAGCTGTTCATGTTGATTAATTCCCTAATCTCAGACCAGCAGGCAGATCAGGCAGACCTGGTTTCTCACCAGTAAACAACACTGAGACCCTCCAGACTCCTCACATTGCTTCTGATACAAGAGAAGAAGAACCCCACACCACAGCTCTAAAGGGCTACGTTTTCCAAGCAATCTGTTTGGGATGAAGAAGAAGGAGACATACCAGAGGCCATAGGGCTTGACAGGAGCTATACCATACCACAGCTTCAGTCCTGCCTCTTGAGCCTCTCCATCCCTACTCCCAGCAATGCAGGCATCAGAGGCAGCTCAACTGCCTATGGCTCAGGGGCCAGGGACCAGACAAGTGCTGGAGAGCAAGAGGAACCACCCTCATTATGGGCTTTGATGGGCCTCAAGAATCATCACAAATCAGTGATGAGTATTGGAGAGATGCTGGGTGGAGCAAAAGGGACCAGAAAGTTTTGGCTTGCAGAACAAAAGAGGGGCAACCTAGGATTACATACACCAGCCCTAATGAAATATGTGTTGTGGAGTCTGCATCTCTAGAGGCATCCCAAACCTACCTGGACATGTTCCTGTGTGCTTCACTCTAGATGATCCTGCTCTAACAGGGGAGCTAGACTAGATGATCTTCAGAGGTGCCTTGCAACACCTACCATTCTGTGGTCCTGTGACATTCCCAGAGTTCAGGACAGCTTTCTTCTGCCAGAGCAGTGCCATAGAGCTCACAGCCAGACTCTGGATGAAGACCATCTCTACAGGTTAGGCTGAGCTTTAGTAAGAAGGTTTGATGTCTGGTTGCACTCAACCCACCTGGATTCCTTGCAGGTATCCAAGGATCAGTCCTGGGGCTGGTGCTGTTCAACATCTTCATCAATGACATTGATGAGGGGACAGACAGACAGACAGACAGACAGAGTCTGCTCAGCAAGTTTGCTGATGACACCAAACTGAGAGGCTTGGCTGATCCAGCTGAAGGCTGTGAGGCCATCCAGTGAGACTTGGACAGACTGAGAGCTGGGCACAGAGGAACCAAATGAGGTTCAACAAGGACAAGTGCAGAGTCCTGTACCTGGAGAGGAATAATAAACTGCTCCAGTACAGGCTGGGAGGTGATCTGCTGGAGAGCAGCCCTGTGGAGAAGGACCCGGGAGTCCTGCTGGATACCAAATTATCCATGGGACAGCAATGTACCCTTGTGGTCAAGAAGGCCAATGGAATCCTGGGGTGTATTAGGGAGAGTGTGTCCAGCAGATCGAGGGAGGTTCTCCTCCCTCTCTACTNTATACTGTGATCATCACCTTTCCACTCATCCTCCAGTGCTGACCACCAGCCCAGCAACAGTTAAAAGCTGATTCAACCTACCATGAATTTGGCATCTTCCCCAGTGAGTCACCTTAAGCAGAAACCTCTTATCCATGCCTCACGCCTGCAAAGACTGCAAGAACACTCACTGCAGCACAAGTAATGCTACACAATCCCACCCTCAACCTCATCCACCTCACCAAACTGAAAAGCAGCACTGAGGTGATGCACAACAAACTCCTGCCTGTCTCTTGTCCAGATATTTCTGATGCTACCAAAAACTAGGGCAGCCACAGGCATCTTATCTCTGCATGTGATTTCTGCTGTCAGTCTGCAAAGACATGTCGAAAAAGGCAGTTCCTGCTGCTGCTAAATTCCCAGGGAAAGGAGCTGGACCTATTTCTCTCTTATGACTGAGGGTTTGGAGGCAGTGCCTGTACCTAAGGACACTCCATGTGCCACCAGATCACACTGCTCTTGCCCCAAGGATCTGGGCGCCTGGAGCTACCCTCTGCAGTCATGTGCAGTTTGCTGTGTTTTGAGAACAGGACTCTAGAGAGACAAGTAGAAGCTGTTGCTTTCTGCATATTAATAGGCACAATAGATATGCACATAATATCCATTTGATTCTGGGTATGGAGCATGCAGCAGTCTCCAAGAGACTGAAGCACTTTGAACATGGAGCTGGGTTTCCTTTCAGCTTCACTTTGTGTCAGCTAACTCCGACAGTGCAGCAATTCCACCTTTACAAGAACCAGGTACAAGTCAAGCCTGATCTTGTGGCTGCTTTTACCAGAGGTACTTAAATCCAAAAAGTCCTTGTGGGACCTCCCAGTGAAGTTTTCCCTTGATTCTGCCAATTGCTCACTTGATTAAAGGTAGGAGAGTACCCATTAGACATCCTGAGCCCTTCACTACAAGGACACTGAGCTGCTGGAGCGTGTCCAAAGAAGGGCAATGAAGATGGAGAAGGGTCTAGAGGACAAGTCTGGTGAAGAGCAGTTGAGGGAACTGGGTTGGTTTAGTCTAGAGAAAAGAAGGCTAACAGGAGGCCTTCTTGCTCTTCTCAACTCCCTGAAAGGAGG
>WBNM01003785.1:0-60040 GCA_013399055.1 Ramphastos sulfuratus
AAACCAACTCCCCTCCTTCTTCCTTCTTCCCACCGCCCCCTTATCTCAGGATGCCCCGTAGGTGCAGGGTGAGCTGCAAAAGGTCGGCAAGAGGTTAGAAGCAGACTAGTTAGTTTGAGTTAGCAGGTTCAGGCAGAGACAGCGAAACAGGTGACAGCCAGACAGAGACTGACATCTTTGTTCATATGCTTTGTTTTCATATGTCTCATCAGGACAAATGGGTAACATAGACATCACTATTATTTTCACAGCCGATGATCTAATTTCTCTCATTAAAATACTCCAATTAGCCTCACACCAGCACACTTTGACCTTGTTTGCTGCCTGGTTGTCTTCTTTGTTTTGTCTGGTGAAGGACAGTGGGCTTCCTGTGTACAGCCTCTGTGGGCTTTGTGTCCAGTGGGGGAGAGAGTTGAAATATTTTATGAGGGGGTATTGTTTTGGGTTTTAACTGTAAATAGTATGTGAGTATATCTTAGGCATGTTTATTGCCTTTTATACTTTTACATATAGTCTGCTTTTGTAAATATAATTTCATTTAACTGCCAAAATTCTGAGTAGTGTGGCAAATTTACTCCAGGGGGTATATTTCCAATTTGTTGGCACGCAAATCCAAATCACAACACGTACATAGCATGAACCAGCTGTGATGTACTCACGATTACATCTTCAAGCTTTCTTTGGTACACAAGTTCAGGTATTGTTCATAGCAATTAGGAAACCACTTGTACCTTTAAACTGTTAAATACATATCCACTTTTCATATTGCATTGATTGTGTGAGGAGGAAAAAGGCATCTAGATTTCATAACTATAAAAGTTCTTTCCAAAACTGTTCCAAGTGAAAAACTGCTGCCCAGCTGGAAGAGAAGCACACTATAGGAGGCTAACATGAGGCAGATTTGACAGATTGCCATTCACAGACCTCTTTTCAAAGTCCTTATTTAACTGATTAGCATGACCCCACTTTATCAGTAATCTCCTATCAGGAATATTTTATTTGAGTGTTCTGCATGCTTTCTTCTGGCAATTCTGTTAAATATATTCATCAGTGACCCAGATGAGGGCACAGAGAACACTGGCAGCAAGTTTGCTGATGGCACCAAGCTGGGTGGAGTGGCTGCCACAGCGGAGAGTTGTGGTGACATTCAGAAAGAGTTAGGCTGGAGAGCTGGACAGGGAGAAACTGAATGAAGTTCAACAGGGGCAAGTGTAGAGTCTGGCACCTGGGAAAGAACAGCCACAGGGGTCAGTGTGGGCTGGGGACTGACCTGTTGGAAGACAGCGAAGGGGAGAAGGATCTGGGGATCCTAATTGATGGGAGGGTTGACCATGAGCCAGCAGTGTGCTCTGGTGGGCAGGAGGGCCAATGGCACTCTGGGGTGGGTTAGAAGGGCTGTGGTGAGTAGATTGAGAGACGTTCTCCTGCCCCTCTACTCTGCCCTGGTGAGGCCACATCTGCAGTACTGTGTCCGGTTCTGGGCCCCCCAGTTCAAGAGGAGAGAGTCCAGCACAGAGCCACAAAGATGCTGAAGGGAATGGAACAGCTCTGTTAGGAGGAGAACCTGAGGGAGCTGGGACTGTGCTGCTGGCAGAGGAGGAGACTGAGAGGTGACCTTATCAATGATTATAAAGATGTAAAAGTGAGTGCCAGGAGACTGGAGCCAGGCTCTGCTGGGTGATGCCCAGTACAGCACAAGGGGCGCTGGGTGGAAGCTGAGGCATAGGAAGTTTCATTTAAACATGAGGAGGAATTTTTTCCCTGTGAGGGTGACAGAGCCCTGGCACAGGCTGCCCAGGGGGGTTGTGGAGTTTCCCTCTTTGGAGACACTCAAGACCTGCCTGGATGCGTTCCTGTGTGATCTGGTGTAGGAGATCCTGCTCTGGCAGGGGGTTGGACTGGATGAGCTTTGGAGGTACCTTCCAGCCCCTGACACTCTGTGATTCTGTGTAATTACTCTTGTGTTACTTCTAATACAAGCCACATTTAGTTTTCTTTTGTTGTTTTGGTTTCTTTTTTTCTCTTTACAAACGCTGTAAGAGTTTAGCAAATTATTGGAGATATTGCAAGATATTAAAATTGCATTTTTCCTTAGATTTGTTTTATTGTACAAGATGATTTAGAATTGAGATTACTAAAATAAAATTTTAAAAATGTTAAAAACCCAAACAAACAAAAAAAATGTTGAATTTCCTTTCAAAATATTAGTTGCCCTTAATGTCCTACCATGCCTCATTTCAGAAAGAACTTCACATATTTTACAGAAATTTTTCAAACTATGTTAGTGAAGATTTATCAGAGCACAGGAATTTGTAGTTTTCTATCTTCAGAGTGGAATGATTCCATTTTTTTATACTTGCTTCATTTCACTCAGATAAGCCTAGCTCACAGTTTCAGCCTGTCCAAACTTTGTATTCTCTCATTTGACCTTGATACTTTATTCTTTTTCCTCCTCTTCTTAAAAAGAAAAAAAAGACTCCTTTTTCACACTTGTAAATATGTTTTCTCTTACACACACTTTTCAACTCTAAGTGCAATCACAACTAAATTCAAATCTAAAGAGCCCAACAGAAGCATCCTACTGTGTCTATATATGTTTAAGAAGCATATTTTCTGCCAACAAGAGAGCTATTTTAATGAAATACCCTTAAAACCATAATGCTTTAGAAATAACTATTTTTTTTCATTGATTTGTAGGGATGAAGCAGGCAAATAAATTTGCATGTTCTCTTGTCGTATTAATAGGGATTATCTTAGTGATTCCCTTCTTAAAGGCCCAATTTCATTTGACTTAAATTTGTGCTTGTGCTTTGGCAACAGAAAATTAGATGAAGCCAACTCAAGATTAGAATTAGTTTCGTAGGGTAAATCGTATTGTTAACCCCCTCCAATCGTCCTGGAATGTCATATGTCAAGTCCTGATGTTGGGCAGATTCATCAAGAAAAATAGTTTTGTAATTCTGGTGATTAAAAAATACCTTTTGGATATTATTTTGAAGTTGCCTATGATATTCATCTTCATTTTGCTTTGCTTTCAGATCTCATTTGAAAATAAACGTATTTTTTATTTTGGTTTTGAGGTATGCAGAGACAAATAGAGCCACATTTTTCTTTTATTTATTAAGGTTAATCCAAGAAGAGAAAGAGTCGACAGAATTGCGTGCCGAAGAGATAGAGAACAGAGTGGCCAGCGTGAGCCTGGAAGGCTTAAATCTAGCCAGAGTCCACCAAGGCACCTCCATTACTGGCTCGGTGACAGCATCATCACTTGCGAGCTCATCTCCTCCCAGCGGACATTCAACTCCCAAACTTACGCCTCGCAGTCCAGCCAGGGAGATGGACAGAATGGGGGTTATGACACTGGTAAGAAATTTTGTGATGACTATTTTAGGTGTGATACTTCTAATATTAAATACTTAATCTTTTCTCTCTAGTTCTTTATTGATCTCTTCACCATACACACAGATAGCAAATTCCCAAGAACACACACATTTGGGTGGTTTTAGGCTTTGTTAGTGTGTTTCTGAGCATTCCATGATTCACCAGGGTCATCGCGATCTGAGGATCAAGAGCTTTCATCACACGGGCAGTAATCAACTGATTACTGTAATTACTGTAATGGACTTACATGTAAAAATATTTACTGATGAAAAGATCTGAAGTGACAAACTTACTGCACCGTAGTCTGTGGCACCGAGTTTAAAAGTGTGCTGAGTTTAAATCTTCAGGAAATGTCCTAAAATACATTAAAAACTTCTGCTTTGTATGCATGATCATTTGGATATACTTCTGTGTTTGGAATACTCTTTTGTGCTTCAGCATTTGGAGTGTATTCATCCTGACACTGTATCAGGCACTTGAAATCTGTGCTTTGTTTTCCAGTGATTCATTCAACTGATCTGTCTCAACATTACAAGTAGCACACATAAATAGATACCGAGCCATGAACTGCTAACATTAATGTACCTATAAGGACATATTCTCAAATGTCTGATTGATTTGAAAGGGGGTTTGCAAAACACTTTAATTTTGGTCCTAGACAAAAAGAGACAGTGCAGCAGTCAAGTAAGTGAAAGTATATATGTCAACATATTCAAGTTGTAGGACTCCCACACTGGTAAGAGCGCAAGTTCAGGGTTACACAGGGTTTGGTGTGGGCAACAAACCAGTTTGGAGCCTGGATGAATTCATCCCTTTAAGTACTATGAGAGAATTAAAGCAGTCCACTCCTCTGATGTCTACAGACAGAGAGGAGAGCAGGATTTGTGTATGCTCCATTTTTTATTTACTATTTCTCTGATAATCATCATGTCACAATCAATCAATGATGCCTTGACCTCAATTAGAAAACACAAATTAACACTCCAAGCCAAGAAGGTTGCTAAAACCAGCTGGGATTGGAACTTGCCTGTTCATTTTACTCAGCTGGAAATAGGGACTTCTTTCTAGAACCATCTAGCAGACTGCTGCCTTTCTCTGGGACCTGGCAACTACTTGTATCTGCCTCTCCCAGGATAGGATGGTGTTTATTGCCTTCTTGGGAACTACAGGCAGCACGGAGGAGGTCAGGGCTGGCAGCTGTGGCAGACTGTGGCACTGATTCTTTGCTGGTCTCAAGAACTCGAATTCCTAAATGATCCTTTAGGGGTTGGCTGGAGAAGCAGTACTGCACGAGTTCCCACAGCCCAAGCCTGTGCAGTAAATACATTCTGCAGAGTATCTTCAGATTTCCTTGAATGAATGTCTACCAAAAATAAACACCAAAAGTGTTGAACAAGACACATTCCAGCAACCTTCTGCTGCTAACCAATGCTGCTCCACAAAGAGGGTGAATTGACTGAAAATGCCATTCACTTTGACATGGGATAAGTGGAGAG
This sequence comes from Ramphastos sulfuratus, assembly GCA_013399055.1. Classification (NCBI taxonomy): domain Eukaryota; kingdom Metazoa; phylum Chordata; class Aves; order Piciformes; family Ramphastidae; genus Ramphastos; species Ramphastos sulfuratus. The sequence continues at coordinate 4,878 of WBNM01003785.1, forward strand.
GAAGACCCTGTTTCAAGCATGGTATTTGTTGATGGAATTTTGTGTTTGTGCTTGGTAAGACCCCAATATACTTGTAACAATAGATAAAACTACAAAGAAATATTTTAAAATCTCTATCTTGGAGTTAGTGTAGGGATTTATATACAAACTCCAAAAAAACCCCAGTCACTACTGTAAGCTTGCAATGTCCTACTCTTTACTAAGCTGATGACAAAGGAGAGGCTGTGACTTTGCAGCAAGGGTGGCTTGTCTGTCAGGAGTGGTCTTACCTTGTTACGACAGCCAGGGGACAGCTAGCATACAGTGTGGATGGTATTTAATTAATGAAATCTCCACTTCCTGCTTCTGAGTGTGAGAAGTGTTATGCTCCAATAAGATTTACTAATCGTCATTTTTTGTATGTTGTTGCTGTTTTGTTACCAATCTAAGCCGAGTGACCTAAGGAAACATCGGAGAAAGGTATGCTGCATTCTCTTTCTTTTTTATTAAGTTCATCATATGGGTCTGCTGTTCAGACAAACTGATTCCTTGCCAAGCACTTCATTCACTCTGCTTCTTTTTGTTCAATTCCTGAGGATAAAATTTCAATCCCACCTAGAAAGGCTTGCAAGGGTCACAGCTAAGCCACAGAAACAAGGGCCACTATTGACAGCTTGAGGCAGTAGCCTCTGCAGCACAAACTTAAAGAAATGACCTTAATCTGCACCTGGGGAGGTTTAGACTGGGCATTAGGAAACATTTTTTCACAGCAAGAGTGGTCAGGCATTGGAATGGGCTGCCCAGGAAGGTCGTGGAGTCACCAACCCTTGCCAGCAGGGCAAGGGAGGGGATTCTGTCTCATTACTCTGCCCTCTTCAGACCCTACCTGGAGTCCTGTGTGCAGTTCTGGAGCCCCCAGCACAGGAAGGACATGGAAGTGTTGGAGCCTGTCCAGAGGAGGCCACAAAGATGCTGAGAGGGCTGCAGCAGCTCTGCTGTGAGGACAGGCTGAGAGAGTTGGGGCTCTGCAGCCTGGAGAAGAGAAGGCTTCCAGGAGACCTTGGAGTGGCCTTCCAGTGTCTGAAGGCTTCTACAGGAAGGCTGGGGAGGGACTATTGACAAAGTCTTGTAATGACAGGAGGAGGAGGAATGGGTTTGAACTGGCAGAGGGGAGATTGAAACTGGACATTAGAAGGAAGTTGTTTGCAGTGAGGGTGGTGAGACACTGGCACAGGTTGCCCAGGGAGGTTGTGGCTGCTCCCTCCCTGGAGGTGTTCAGGTGTTCAAGGCCGGGTTGGATGAGTTGAGTGACCTGTGCTAGTGGGAGGTGTCCCTGCCTATGGCAGGGGGTTGGAATTAGATGATCCTTGAGGTCCCTTCCAACCTTACCATTCTATCATTCTATGATTCTGTGAACCAGGGTCATATAAATATACACAATATAAAAATAAATAAATAAATTTAACATAAATAAATGATCAACATAAATTTAACGACATAAATAAATACAAAGAACATAAAATTGTGTATAGATTGGCACTGAATATAAGCTTTATCTTTGCATAAGAGGAGGTGACATTTAAGATAAATCATTTTATGCTGTGACAGAATTATTTTTCATTCATGATCATTTTCAAACATTCTGCTCTGCCCTGGTGAGAATGCACCTGCAGTATCGTGTCCAGCTCTGACCTCTCCAGTTCGAGAGTGACAGGGAGCTACTGCCCAGTGAGAGTACAATGGAAGGCCACAATGACAACTAGGGACTGGAGCATTTCTCCTACAAGGAGAGACTGAGACCTGGGACTCTTTAGCCTAGAAAAGAGAAGACTGAGAAGGGGTCTTATAAATGCATGTAAGTATCCGAAGGGTGGAGGTTGGGCTTTTCTGGGTAGTGGCCAGTGACAGGACAAGTGGGTACAAACTATAACACAGGAGGTTTTGCTTGAACTGAAGGAGAAGCTCCTTCACTGTGAAAATAGTGGAGCACTGCAGCAGGCTGCACAGAGAGGTTGTGGAGGCTCCTCTTCTACACTTTCAAATCCTGCCTGGGATGCATTCCTGTGTGGCCTGCACTAGGTGGTCCTGCTTCAGCAGTGGGCTTGAACTAAATGATCTCTAAGAGGTCCCTTGCAGTCCACACCCTTCTATGAGTCTGACCATTTCATTGGCAAGCTATGGAGAGAGCAGTCCTACTTATATCTGTATTTACCTTCTCCCTTAACCCCCTGAGAAGCTGCTTACTGGAATAGTCTTGTCTACTGCAGAGACTCGCTTATGTCCAAGATTACTTTCATGTTTAGACCTTTACTGGGTCAACCTGTTTGGCATAAAAAGAATTAATTTATTCTGCAAGTGTGATCCCTTTTCTTTCAAATACATACTCTAGGCAGCCACATTTAGACCGATACTCTTTCCCAATAGCCTCTTTCAAAAATAGGACTCCTTACCATTTGCTCAAAAAAAATGCACTTAGAATCAAACAATCATTCAGGTTGGAAGAGCCCCCGGAGATCATCAGATGCAGCCATTAACCCTACTCTACCAAGCTCACCACTAAACCATATCACTAAGCCCCACATCTAAATGATCTTTAAACACACCCAGGAATGGTGATTCAACCACCTTCCTGAGCAGCCTGTTCAACTGCTTGACTATTTTAGTGAAAAATATTTTCATAATGTCTAGCTTAAACCTACCCTATTGCTGTTTGAAGCTGTTCCTTCTTCCATCACTAGAGACCTGTGAGAAGAGACCAGCACCTACCTCACTGTATTGTCCTTTCAGGCAGTTCTAGAGCTACAAAGCCTACTTTTCCTCGAACCAAGCAGCCCCAGTTGTCTCAGCTGCTCACCACAAGACTTATTCTCTAGGTCCTTCACCAGCTTCATTACTGTTTTAAAGCCAAATGTGCTTCATTTCACTTCAAAAATCAGTGCAGTGTTATGTTGAAGCTTTCTTGAAAAGCTAATCTGCTGACGAAGGAGTCTCTCCCCCCCCAGATTGCAGTAGTTGAAGAAGATGGCCGTGAAGATAAAGCCACAATCAAATGTGAAACCTCTCCTCCTCCAACACCCAGAGCTATCAGAATGACTCATACCCTTCCTTCTTCATACCACAATGATGCCAGAAGGTAAGATACTTGTAATGCGAATTGACGCCTCGCCTTTTGGTACAAATGATTCTTTTGAAACCACACTGTTTATTCCCAAATGACTTGGTTTCCTCCTGTTTCATCTTGCCAATTGTCTCCCCAGCCACGACAGAGAAAGCTTCGCCCTTTGTCTCCTGCATGAACCTGAGAACATTTGTCAATGTTAAAACACATGCTGAGTGTTTCTGGTTTGAGGTGCAGTTTTGATCATTTCTAGAAGCAGTGATACTGCAAATCCTAGGAGGACGAAGAGCAGGCTGATCCCTGTACTTATCATCAACTGTTCTTAGCAAATCTAAAATACGTATTTCCAGCCCTTTTTGAAAAGTAACATTTGGTCAGCCCACTGAAGAAAATTTGCTCTTTTACTGCCTTACCTGTTCATATATCATTTAAAGAAGATGGTGAGGTTGTTTCACTTGTTGGAAGATCATTCTTAAACCATAAGCAATTAATTGATTTGCAGAATGCTCAAAAGCAAAAAAACAAACAAACAAAAAGAAACCAACAACAACAAAAAAAACCCACAAAAACAAACCGGCAAGTGTTGACATCTAATCTATTCCATTTCTTTATTATCATTTTGTAGTAGTTTGCCTGCTTCATTGGAGCCAGAAAGTATTGGTCTTGGCAGTGTGAGCAGCAGCCAGGACTCCCTGCACAAAGCTCCCAAGAAGAAAGGCATCAAGTCCTCAATAGGACGTTTGTTTGGTAAAAAGGAGAAGGCTCGACTTGGACAGCTCAGTAAGGAATTAGTGGTAACAAATCAATGCCATCATTTCACAGTCATTTTCCCATTTTTAATTTTGTTTCTTTTCAGTTTCCAATTTGCTTATTTTTCTCTTTTGCCTGGCAGAACTTTGCCATTCAACTTCATAGCTATCAACAAATATATTTGTCAGGAGTTTGGTATGACTTTAACACAAATGTAAGCAGACTTCTGGAACAGATGATTAGAGTCATCCTCTTCACTGAACCTGTCGCTTCAGTAGTCTCCTGAGTTAGGTAGTCTACACTAACAGTGTCGTCTCCCATAACCAAAACAAAGAGGAGGTGAGAAAGTAGCAGCTAATAAACCACTGTAAGGAGTGTAACTATGTGGTGTGGAAGGTCCTCGTGAGTTAAGTGTAGTTGCCTTGCAGATTTCAGCATGCGATGTGATATTAATAACCGGTTATGAATTATGATTATTAATATTTGTGTGAATATTAGGTTTTATTATTAGTATTCAAAAATTTGGGAAAATTCCCTGAGATTCTTTGAATTTTCAGTCGACAGGAAATAGTTACACAAAGGATATTTAGGAACACAGAATTAAACAATTTAAACAATCAGAACTTGGAAATAGGAGCGCAAAACCAGATGTACATATGGCACCTTGGTCCCTGTAAGTTTCCTATACAAGAACACTTCCAAACTCACGATAATGATCCCGTGGTGAAATACAAAATATTCCAGGTAGAGGGGAAGAGAGGAGCTGAGTTGCTGCTGAGTGGCTGCCAGTGTAAGCTGCAAACAGGTGGCCACAGAGATTCCCAGTTAATGAGCCGCTAAGGGGTACTGCTCCCTGCAGAGGTCAAGGCAATGCAGTCAGGAAAGGCGATGCAGGAAAAAAGGCTATCAGGAAAGGCTTCTAAATCACCCTCCATTAAATAGACCATTTTGAAAATTAAACTGGCCAATAGGCATTAGCATCATTGTTCTGCCCAATGAATTCAAAGCTTCGTGCCTTGCGTGAGCACGCAGGCACGTTGAGGGGCTGCACCAGACACCTGACGTGGTGCTAAGCTCCTAGCCTCAACGCTTTGTTTTGCTCAATCTACTACAACTCCTGGACCCACAACAGGAGGAGGAGAGCAAGGGTTTAAACCGGCCTGGCAGGATTTATGCCCTACCAGGACAGCATGTCAATGGATGTCTGCTAATGCCTGTTGCTGATTGTCCTCACCATACTGTTTTGATTAGTTATGCTACTTACAGCAATGATTTTTTTCCTGCTTCTGCTCTTTTCCCTTGCCAAGACCTTAGTGTACTTAATTCCTGGTAAAATGTGTCCTCTGTGATATTCCATAGATTATGCCTATACTACATGCAAAAAAAAAAATAAAATCGGTCATAGCATAACTTTGCTTAACTACCTCACTTATCATAAGCAATGCAACTGAAGTCTTCAGTGTAGATTCTGCATGTCCAAACAGGCAGATACATCCTTAGCCATTCTCCATCACTTTAGCAACAGTCCTGGCTCACTGGAGAGGTCCCTAATGACTGGAAACTGCCAGTGTGGCAGGCCACAAGAAGGGCTGGAAGGAGGAACTGGGAAATTAGTGGTGTGCCCTAGGGAGCAGTGCTGGGCAGAGTCCTGTTCAATATCTTTATTGATGATCTGGACCAGAGGATTGAGTCCAGCATCAGTAAGTTTGCAGATTATATTGAGCTAGGAGCAGGTGTGGATCTGTTGGAGGGTAGGAGGGCTCTGCAGAGGGACCTGGACAGGCTGGATGGGTGGACAGAGGCCAATGGGGTGAGATTGAACAAGACTAAGTNTGGTCAGCTTAGAGGTCTCTTCCAGCCTGGTTGATTCTATGGTTATATGATTCTAGGCTTTCTGACTTAGCCAAGTTAAGATTAGTTTATATATATATACACATGCCAACACGAGCATCAAGCTGGAATGGATGTGTCAGTAAAATAGAAATACTAGCTCCTTCCTAGTCACAGAGATGTCATAGTAGGAATTTTTGAAGTACTAAATTTTTACTGCCATGGTGACTATATAACACCTGTAAAGGAATTTAACAGATTGCAGTGCTTGAGCAATACATAAATGTGAAATAAATAATGTAGATTCATTTTAAAACATGCTCTTATAGCAAACCCGTCACTGAAAGTATAGAGAATAAAATAAGGTAATATTAAGGTCAAAGTATCAGGATAGAAGGAAATAACGGCATTCTCCATTTACACTCCAACCTTTCTCCTCTTTGCTTGTGAGAGCCTTCTGGTTTTGAAAAAAAACCAAAACCAAAACAAACAAACAAACAAAAAACCCCCAAAACCCACAGCTAATTTCTAATTGCAATTTAAATTCCCTTTTGTTCTGTCACTGTGGGAAGAATAGGACTTATTCAATCTTTGCCTTAGATTAATGTATTCCAGAATCTATTAAATGAGCCTCTAAAATACACCTGCATGTTAGCATCTGCACCGATGGAGAATTTTATAACTTTGGGCTGCACTGTTAATTCATGTTCACATTCCATAAAACCATTCCTACTGATACTGGTGTATTATGCACAATCATCTATTATTTCACAGTAGCTCAGGAACATGGAGGTCAAATATGTAATAAATGTGTTGGTCTTCCCTGCAGTTCCTCATAATGCAGAACAAAAAATAAAACAGCTTTAAAGAACATCTCAGGAACACTACAATCTGGCAATAGAGTAATTTCTTAGTAACATCTGCCATGATTAACGAGCCTATTTCTATTTCCAAGCACCAGTTTATGAAACTATGAAACTAGTTTTGCAACTAAGTGAAATCTTCTGTCTCGTCCAGAGCGGGAGGGAGACTCAAGTTGTGCTGTGAAATTACGGTGGCACAAACGAGGCCAAGCATCAAAAGCAAGGCCAGTTATTAAAGGGTGAAAATGAACAAAGCAGAGGAAGAGAGAAACAAATGGAGACAGAGAGGAGGAGAGTGGGAAAGATATTCTATTGCCGTGTTCGGACAGGGCAGGGGAGGGAGAGTCTCCCAAGTCCAAGTCCCTTTCAGCTGGTGCTGTCCGGTGCTGTTTCCAGTGCGCGCTGTCTCCAGTGGAGTTCTACTCCCCAGTGCAGGAGTCGGTCAGCTCTCTCCACACAAGGATTTCTGCGGGCCCCTCACCCTTCTGCATGTGTCCAAGTGTCACCCCAGGGAACCTTCCTGTCTGCTTGCAGGGGTCCTGCGCCAGGGTGGGCCTTTGCCCCCTGCTTCCTTTTCACCTGTCCATACACCAATACACATCCAGGGCTGACCAGGCCAGGTGGTGAATCTGTTGCATAGTCCAGAAGCCTTTTCAGGATTCCAGGGTAGCTGCAGTGTTGATGGGTAGAGAGGAACCTTATCTTTTTTGCACATTCCAGAGCTTCTCCTGTCACCCCCTCCTGAGGCAGCTACTGCATGGTGAGCAGATCTTATCCTTTGTTGGGACATATCTCCGTTCCTGATGCAATCGCAAGGTGATTTGCATCCAGACAGAATTCCTACACTATCCTTTAGCTCCACAGCAAAGAGTTCAGTGCAATGAATATGTTAATTAAGCAAATTTGGTTTACAAGGGTGTATAAAATTACCTGTGGGACTGTTAACTGGGCAAATTGTAGGAGAAAGACATTTGAGAAACTGCAACCTTGAGCAGCTGAATTATAGAACAGTTTTTCTCATCTTAATTTTAAGATATCAAAAGAAAAATAAACATCAAGTGGCAGCTTCCATTCGGTGGCAATATTTTAAAGACAAAACAAAATTTTAAAAGCAGCAATTATGAGAGGACGTGAATCAAATCCACTTTCTGTGCAGCTATGTCATTAGCAGTTCTATTTATAGTCAGATATATATGACAGAAATCTAGGCAAGAAGTCCTATCGTTACTGCACTGCAGTGTATTTGCATGCTTTTCATAACCTGAATTTATAATACACAACCAATAAAAGAACCTGGGTTTAATTCCTTGCTTAAATAAAATATTTTAATTTTATATAGATACATAATTCTTATATTTTGAATACGGAAAATACCTTTCCTTACATAGGACATCAAATAGGTAATCCTTGTAAATGATAATTTGTTTTCTTATACACATATTTCTACATACTCGCAACTAATCTTACAGGAGCACTTTAAAAATTCACCTGGCTCCAACCTCCTTTGAAGTATGGTAGAGGGTGGTGAGGTCTCCCCTCAGCCTCCCCTTCTCAAGACTGAGCAACCAGAGTTCCCTCAGCCACTCCACACAAAGCTTGTGTTCACAGCCCTTCACCAACGTAATTGTTCTCTGGACATGCTCCAACACCTCAGTGTCCTTCTTGTAGTGAGGGGCCCCAAGTCTGGAAACTCAAGGTGTGGCCTCACTAGAGATGAATAAAAGGGCACAATCACGCCCCTAGTCCTGCTGGCCACACTGTTCCTGACACAGACCAAGATTCCATTGCCCTTCTGGGCTGCCTGGGCAGACTGCTGGCTCATATTCAGCCAGTTTTCAATCAACGCCCCCAGGTCCTTCTCCTCCAAGCAGCTCTCCATTCAACTCTTCCCCAAGCCCGTAACGTTGCGTGGGGTTGTTGTGGCCCACATGCAGCACGCGGCACTTGACTCGGTTGAACCTCATACCACTAGCCTCAACCCAACAATCCAGCTTGTCCAGACCTCTTTGCAGCACCTTCTGTCCTCCAGCAGATTGACATGCCCACCCAGCTTGGTGTCATCTGCACTTACTGAGGGTGCACTTGATCCTCTCATCCAAATCATTGATAAGGATATAAGCAGAACTGGCCCCAGTACTGAGCCCTGGAGAACACCACTTGTAACTGGCCACCAACTGGTTTTAGATCCATTCACCCCAGCTCTTTGGGCTCAGCCATTCAGCCTGTTCTTTACCCACCAAAGTGTGTACCTATCCAAACCATGAGCAGACAACAATAATAATACAAGGTCCAGCAGTACAGTATTCCTCACTGGCTCCTCAACCACCTACATCAGAAAGTTATTAACAGTGTGTTACAGAAGTTTCTGGGCTGTGTGTGCTCATTGTGTGGCCCTTCCAGCAACTATCATAGTGGTGGAAGTCACCCACAAGCACCAGAGCATGCAATCCTGAGGCTACTTTAGCTGTCTGTAGAAGACCTCATTGACTTCCACTTTCTAATCTGGCAGTCTGTAGTAAACACACCAAAATCACTCATATTAGCCTGGCCCTTAATTCTTACCCATAAGCCTTCAACATATGCTTTGTCCCCTTAGGGCTGTCACACATAAAGAGCCAGATGAGGCAAAACAAAGCACACATTCATGTTTTTTTAAATTTGTGATTGGAGGCATCATTCTCGCCATGAGAGTTTCAGAAGTAATGTCTATAATAAAGTCTCTAGATGAGCAGGAGTGTTAAAACTCTAACTGCTTTAAAATGACAGCTTAAACCCAGGCTTTACTAAGTTAACATGATAAACATGATGCAGCAGTAAGTTTTGCTGTTGATTGAGCTACCTGTAGATGTGACCTGTAAAAGGCTGTGATGCTGTTTCACTATATAACATTTATAGAATCATAGAATTGTCAGAGTTGGAAGGGACCACAAGGATCATCTAGTTCCAACCATGCCATGGGCAGGGACACCTCACACTAGATCAGGTTACCCAGAGCAACATCCAACCTGGCCCTAAAAACTTCCAGGGATGAGGCTTCCACCACCTCCCTGGGCAACCCCTTCCAGTGTCTCACCACCCTCATGCTGAAGAACTTCTTCCAAATATCCAGTCTGAACCTACCCACTTCTAGTTTTGCTGTGTTCCCCCTAGTCCTGTCACTACCTGACATCCTAAACAGTCTGTCCCCAGCTTTCTTGCAGCCCCCTTCAGATACTGGAAGACCACAATAAGGTCTCCTCAGAGCCTTCTCTTCTTCAGACTGAACAGCCCCAACTCTCTGTTTGTCTCCATAGCAGAGCAGCTCCAGCCCTCTGACAATCCTCATGGCCCTTCTCTGGACACGTTCCAGAACATCCATATTCTTCTTGTCCCAGGGCTCCAGGACTGGATGCAGTACTCCAGGTGGGGTCTCAGCAGAGTGGAGCAGAGGGGGAGAGTCACCTCTCTTGACCTGCTGGCCACACTTCTCTTGATGAAGCCAGGATCTGGTTGGCTTTGTGTATTATTTTACAGTTAACAATAATGAATCATAATGTATTTTCATTTATACAGTTTTCTTAATTATGTCAGTGTCCACTCTACAGTTTTTCACTATCCATTACCTGAGGAATAAGAAGCTGCCATTGCCAAATGGAGTTAAGCAGCAGCATTTACCATGCTGTTGTCTTCCTTCTTCTGACGATTACATTTGGAACAGCAGCACAGGAGGAAAGCAGCTTTCAAAGCAGTGCTGCAAGCCCTCCGTCTACACACATGCAGGTGCAAGTGAGGGGACAGCATGGCCAGGAGACTGCATGGACAGCACCGTGAGCAGGTCCCCTCTTTAATCCAGGCAGCTCACATCTTACTTCTACACTAGGAAAGTCAGCTTAGTGGATATATTGTGTGAGCAGCATGGATCATATCATACCAGTTGTGTCTTTATAATAGAGTTTTACTTTGGTCCAATTGTCTTGCTTACTTCAAGCTTCCCATGCCACTCTGTGCAAGTTATTGAAGTTCCCATGACTTTGACAGAAACCGGACACCTATGAGACACGTCCAGGGAGATCTAGGAAGATTTTTTACTTCTCTGGCAGATTCTTTGTGTCACCTCTACATTGGGAATTTGGAGGGATAATGACATCAGAGACTTTTGGACTCTATGAGAGCAAAATGAAGATTTTAGTATTATGTGATGCTGGTTTATGTCAGTAATGAGACAGTTGTTGAAAAGGCACTTTCATTTTCACATTTCCCAACTAAGATTGGGATTAAAACATGGTGAGAGCATTGCTTACTTAGGACTGTGAGACCGAGGCTCAGGAAGCAAAGAAAACCAGGCAAATCTCTGGGTGCTCTTTTCATACGCTTCTGCTAAACTTAATGAGAAGGAAACAATTTTTCCCTTGAGTCCTACCCTCTTCATCAATGTTTATAAATACATAAAGTGTGAGTGCCAGGAGGCTGGAGCCAGGCTCTGCTGGGTGATGCCCAGCACAGCACAAGGGACAATGGATGGAAGCTGAGGCATAGGAAGTTTCATTTAAACCTGAGGAGGAATTTTTATCCTTTGAGGGTGACAGAGCACTGGCACAGGCTGCCCAGGGTGGTTGTGGAGTCTCCCTCTCTGGAGATATTCAAAACCTACCTGGATGTGTTCCTGTGTGATCTGGTCTAGGAGATCCTGCTCTGGCAGGAGGGATGGAGGTCCCTTCCAGACCCTGACATTCTGTGATTCTATGATTCATGTAGTAAATTCCAGCAGTTCTGCAGGCCATAGATGCTCTGCACAAACACCAGATGTCATGGCTTAAGGAAACAAACATAGGTGGTTGTGGCTAGTGGGAGGGGCCAACTGGGAAAGAGTTATGGGAAAATACAGTGGGGTTTGGCTTGTTTTTCAGGAGGTTACATGGAAACGGAGGCAGCAGCTCAGGAATCTCTGGGATTAGGGAAACTTGGGACCCAAGCAGAAAAGGACCGAAGACTAAAGAAAAAGTGAGTACTTTTTTCATGTGCCTTTCATTAGCTCAAACTCGATTCACAGGTTGGGCTTTGTGTTGTTTTTATGCACACATGTAATGAGGAGCAAGAACCATCTACTTGTGGCAGGTGACCACTTAGCAGTGTATGAAAAAACCCCCACCTAAATTAAAGCTGCATATAAACCATGGGGGAAAATCTTTAGTCTTTCAATTGTACACTGATGTTTCATTTGTGGAAGAGCACAGGTTTATTAGAAAGAGACATTTTCTATTTCATGTTGTCATTAATTCCATGCCATCGGCCTTCTATGCAATTCTTTTAAAACAGGTGGGCATTTAGTGACTCACTGCACAGATTTTTCAGAAGGGAAAAATAAAGAAATATTTTTTACATTATCTATTGAGCACATGATTATTTCTGTCTAATGAAGTCAAAGGCTCCCCATAAAGCCTAGAAGCTTCACTTTATTTTTTCCTGTCAGCAAATGGCTTCTTATTCATGTGAATTATATAATGATTTCATGCTGTCTTTGGTGCACCTCCTTGTAAAATAGGTACAACTGCTATCAGCTGCCAGCAGCTAAGGAGAACTATTAAAATAAAACTACAAACACAAAAGAAAGCTCCTGACAGTGTTACAGCTCCAGTGTAATTAGAGGGTGCCAGAGGAAATAAAATGATGCTTAAAAATTACTTTGCAGGCTCATTCTGTAAACAAAGAGGTTTGTTTTTCATCCATTACCATTGATTTTAGTGCTACTATTTGGATTCTGACAACCTCAATTTTAAGATGTGTGAGGTTTTCAGTCTTCTAATGTTACTTTGCAGAGTTTCAAGACAATGTGCTATTCAAGTGCAAAGAATCTAGGGATAATCTTTGTGCTTCTGTATTTATACATAGAATATTTTTAAGCACTATTCCATATCAAGATCCTGATGAAATATAACTTCAAATGTGCACACCCATGCAATGTACAAATGTAAATGTTCCATTTGAGTCAGATTCAACTTAGCAATGAAGTATAGAGAAGCAGACCTTGTGCCAGCAGAGAGAGAAGAAATGTTTCAAATTCGATGAAGAAACTCATAATAGCATTCACAGGGATATTGCAGCTGACGGGTCTTGGCTCTGTATTTCTATACTTTTGTAACACTCATTAGTAATATAGAAATATATGGGTGTAAAGAGTATATTACTATGGTTTTTCACTAAATCTAGAAAGCATCTTTGAGATTGTCACTAATACTCATAAAGAATATAATTGAATTTTCAGCAGCCTGCGTTTTTTTCAGTCCATACTTATCTTCCATCTCTGAGGACTGAAGGTACCAGAGTATTGAATCACTTTGAAGGGATGAACGAGTTCATTTTATTCACTTTCTCATATATTAGTTCCTTCAACTGGATAAGACTTCATACAGCCACTGCGCACATGACACGACTACTTCAAATATGACAGTGGCTACCAAATTTTGGATCTGGAAACAGTAGGTGTACAGGAAGACTGTTACTAGATTTCTGTCTAATCTTACACAATTAGACTTTCCCATGCTTTCTGCTTTTCAAGTCTTTCCTTTTTCTCCCCTGTGTCTGTCTGTCTTTGGTTCTTTATGGATTAGATAGAATCAAAATACTCTCTTGTGGAAGGAAAGGAATCTTTCCCTTGTGGCTATGACTATTCATCTATTCTGAATTATATATTATGTATCCTAAATATATTTATACCTATATCATGAAGATTTTTTTTTTCCCATTCTTTTAGGTTTGTCTATCTTTATTGCTTCTCATTTTGGAGTCCTTACACATGCTTTTAAGACTCCTCTGAAGTTACAGTCAATGCTGGTTTATATTATGTAGTCATAGAGGAACTGCATGGGGAAAATGTAGCACTTTGTGTTAGAGAGAATTCTGCAGAATCTCTTGTACACCATAGTCATTAGAGTGCCAAGCTGATGACAGAATTAACATTGCTTTGTAAAAAATGCAGGCAGGTATTTGCATGTCTGTCTTTGAAAAGTATTATGTTTAAACGGTCCAAAAAGACATTTAAATGGAAAGTTTGTCTCAGGAAGTCAAATTCCTTTTGGCCAACAGGTAATGCACAGCTCCCTCTGGAAGTAGAGCCTTCAAATACATACAGTAGCTGTAAAACTGCTGGTCTAGGTAGAGCAAATGAGGATGTTATGCTGTGTAACATTAAGGATGATAGCAATGTGTCTGAAGGCTTTATAAGAGGTATTAAGGGAAGATTTTAGTCCAAGTGTTTCATTCCTTTTAACTGCTAAAAATGCCCTACAAACTCTGCAGAGGCAGCAATGCAAGTTTCTGGGACATAGAGAGCAGAGCACTTTACCTTGTAAGGATTGTTTAGATTGGGACATAAAATGTCAGGAGAGTCAGTCTGTCAGGAGATAGACGGAAGATGGGAACAACACCTTTGTATTATCTGTCAGGTGTGGGAGAGGGTTCCTTCTGCTGGCTTTGTCACTTCTTTAGGGAAAAATAAGAAAGAACAAACAACAAAACCCAAAAATTTGAAACAGTGATCCCAGAGCCAATTCCTTTTTCTATAAAGCAGGAGTAACACCACATACTGAAGGTGCATTTCTCTCTTACACACAGTAAGTCAGGTGAAATGGTTTTCAGCCCTGTTAACAGCTTAGCAACATCTCTTTCATTTCAGTGGTAGCTCTGGTGCAGGAAAGAAAGGATTCCGCAAGGGGAGACCTCATTGCTCTCTGCAGCTACCTGAAGGGAGGTTGTAGCCAGGTGGGGTTGGGCTCTTCTGCCAGGCACCCAGGGACAGAACAAGAGGACACAACCTCAAACTGCGCCAGGGCAGGTTCAGGCTGGATGTTAGGAGGAAGTTCTTAACAGCAAGAGTGATTAGCATTGGAATGGGCCACCCAGGGATGTGGTGGAGTCCCTGTCCCTGGAGGTGTTTAAAAGGAGGTTGGATGAGGCACTCAGTGCCATGGGTTAGTTAATGAGAAGGGTTAGGTGATAGGTTGGACTCAATGATCCTAGAAGTCTTTTCCAATCTGGTTAATTCTGTGATTCTGCCTTTGACATGAAACCAGTGATTCATCACTGTGATAAAAACATTTCTCACAGTACTCACTAACCTCGCAACTAACTTTGAGTTAGTAAATGAAAATTGGATAAGAGTTATTTTAAAAGGAGCATTTCCTTTCAAAATGTTATCCACTGTATTTATTTCAGCTGAACTAATCTCTCAAGTGAAAAATAACTTAAAATGCTAGAATTCTAATTTCACATCTTTTAATGTATTCAGCCTCATCAGTAATTCAGCAAGGATGCCTCTACCCTAGGGATGAAGCAGTAAAATGTTTAACATTGTCAGTTGCTGCAGCCAGTAGGTTCTAATGCTCCAACAGGTGTCCTGACTGCCTTCTGCCTGAGTCGCCAGCACCTACGTTGGCTCTGGTCTGGCCTATGCAGTTTCAGACACACTGCTGTGTGCTAGACTGTTTTAGTGCACTTATGTGCATAGTACAGACTGCTGAATAATACACTCTGAAAAGGTTCATGAGAGAATATGAAAATTCTGCAGACCAGTCTCTCTCTGGGAATTATAGTATCATTAACCTAAATTTCAAAGGTTTCCTGCTTCTTGCTTAGAAGATGCTATTTAGGTGTAAAATTTGTTTCAGTTTCAACTGACTACTTAGACATCATTAAAATGCAATTAACAGTTTTTCTCAGTGATACACTAGGCATTGATAAACATCAAACATGTCTCTTCTCTACTTATCCAGCAGTTGGTTATTACAGTGGATTTATTAGGAACAAGTCTTTCTCCTAGAACACTGAAGAGAAGTTAAGGTAGCTGTATAGGATTTTTTATTAGAACCAACACATTCCTAAAGTCATCTGAAAAGATGAATGTAAATTGCCTGAAGATGTTTACTCTCAGATATCAAATATATGGCAGCTCCAGTTAATATTAAAACCTTTTAAAGTCCTACTTTTTGTAAATCGAGTGCGCAGTCCTAGAGAACAAAAACTAAGCTGAAAGGTATTTGTTCAGGGTGTTATTCTGTTACTTGGTGAAAACAGGTGATGGTGAGGCGTGACTTCACTTCACTTTTGACTACTCCCAATTGATTTGACTCTGGACAAGAGCCTGTTAAATTCTGTATGCACAGAACAAGCTAAAGATTTGGGGTTTATACTTCTCAAAGAAAATCCAAGTAAACTTTTCTTTCCTACAAACCTGTTTTGGGGAGCACAGATTTGTTGCCAGCTATATCCTCCTGCATTCAGGCAGATGGCAGAAAGGCCTTTACATGCCTTAATAGGCTCACCTAGATGAATAAAGACTCACAAAGTCACAATCCAAATAATTCTCATGTGTAAAATTATGATGTAAAAACTTGTGTGTCCATAGCCTTATAAATGACCTTGCCAAGAGAATTTCAGGGCGGTTAAGTCTCATCTACTTACAGTGATGTATATATTAACAGCAGCAACTTCCATATGAACAGAAGATATTCTATTAGTTGGCCCCTCTTCCTTTCTACCTAGAGAAAAAAAATATTATATATGTTGGTAAGTTCCTTTGACAAATTTGACAGATTCCTAATAATGCTGCAGTCCTTCTATTGGCAATCCACATTGAAATCGAATCAATAAAAGAGAACACTAGGACTTCTGTTTTTTACAGCAAAGTTTAGGTCTGTGTCAAAAGGCTACTTAAAAAAAATGTCTAAGTAGATCTCCACTCTGGTGAGAGCCCCCCTGGAGTACTGCATCCAGTCCTGGAGCCCCTGTCACAGGAAAGATCTGGAGGTGCTGGAGTGTGTCCAGAAGAGGGCCGTGAGGATGCTCAGAGGGCTGGAGCTGCTCTGCTATGAGGACAGGCTGAGAGAGCTGGGGCTGTGCAGTCTGGAGAGGAGATGCTCTGAGGAGACCTTATTGTGGCCTTCCAGTATCTAAAAGGGGCTACAAGAAAGCTGGGGACAGACTGTTTAGGATGTCAGGTAGTGATAGGACTGGGGGGAACAAAGCAAAACTAGAAGTGGGTAGGTTCAGATTGGATGTTAGGAAGAAGTTCTCCACCATGAGGGTGGTGAGAGCCTGGCACAGGTTACCCAGGGAGGTGGTGGAAGCCTCATCCCTGGAAGTTTTTACGGCCAGGCTGGGTGGGACTCTGAGCCACCTGATCTAGTGTGAGTTGTCCCTGCCCATGGCAGAAGGCTTGGAGTTAGATGATCCTTGAGGTGCCTTCCAACCCTGACAATTCTATGATTCTACAATCTTTTCATGGAATAAGTTTGAAACACTGTAGTTGTCATTTAGTTTTGTTTTTTTTTAATCTGCACAAATTGTCTTTAATTAGGTTCCCTGTGTGCAACTGCAATTAGTATTTGACACAGTGTATTTGTGACTACAAATAATCTCTGTCCTCTGCAGAGCTGTTTCTAATGGTTTTCTTAATTCCACACATTTTAAGAAAATTAATCCAATTGGATTAATTAAGGTCTTTTTCTGTGCCATCCATCTAATATTCCAGTATATTTAATGCTTAATAAATTCTATTATATGCTAAATGTACACAAGTTGGATTTTTTTACAGTAGCTCTTAAGAATGCTATACTTTCCCCCCACCCCAAATTTTTTATTTACTGAGTCCTTAGGAACATGCGAGTTTTGCATTTAATTTTTCCTCTGCCTACTTTATCTATGAGAAACTGCTTCTTGTTGTTAGTAGCTTTGATGGTTTAGCACCACACACAATTTGAGATTTACCCCAGAAAGATTAAATAACAAAACTTGCTCAGAATTTCTAAGTTAAATGAAATTATTATTTAAAAATGTAGGCTAAATACAAAAGATAACAAATATATACTTATAAATATATACATATATAACCCAACAGTAGCCCAGACACCCCACCACCCCCACTCCCTGGACACCTCCCTGGACACTGAGCCCAGAGGGCTGCTGCCAGCTAACAGTTCTCTCCCTTTTGTCCCCACCACTGTTTCTTATCATTACCCAAACAGAAGCGAGCAAGTCAAGCAATCAAGGTCAGGAGAGACAGGGGCAAAAGAAGCAAGGAGAAGACAGGGAAGAATGAGCTGCACTTCAAATTATATATAGGGATTTTACAGACCAGTGGCATGAGATAATAATATCTCTTATGTTCTGTTCAGCCCCTTGGGATGTCCATCCCCCTTGGACGCTCTCAATCTCTGGAAAACTTTTATTTACAATTAAGACATTAGTCTGAAACCTGTCACAGTAGTTTTTGGTCTGATCTTCAGTTCTTCCTCCACTTCAAACAATATTGTGTTCAGTAGGGATTGTTTTCTATTTTCTCATCCCAGTGGAGGAAGGAGAACCATTCAGTGTTCCGATAACCAGCTTAGGATTGTCCGGTGCGTCCGCCACAGTTTTCTCTTGGGTGGATTGGTATTCTGACCATTTAGACACTTTTCATTCCTTCAATGAACACTTTGCACGGTTGCTGAGAAGACTTTCAAATCGTAACACAAAGCCTCTTGCAATGTTACAAATATCTCTTGCCATTACATTAGAGCCTTGGAGCCTCACAGGCAAATGTAAGGATACATTTGCAATTGGTATTCTTGCAGAGAATTATTAAACCTTACTCAGATTATTCTGAGGATGAAAAGAAATTGATATAACATATTTTATCTTAGCTCTAACTTGTATATTTGGCTTTTTTTAAATATCTTGTCTTTTTTACAAATCATACAAATAATACTTTTATCCTTTGCCAAGTTTTTTATTTGTATCAGGAAGTTGCAAGTTTTAACTCAAACAAAAACTTCCCCAGTGTCTGTCTCATCCATGTTAGTCTATCTATTGCAGTTTGGGATTTCTGGATAAACATAAGCATCTTACTCTCATGCATGCAGACAGATCTCTAAAGAATGCAAGTATACTGATGGATTAACTGTAGAATTAGAATTTAAGGGATAAAACACAGTAGAGTTAAAAACAAAATACACAACTTTTAGTTTAATGTGTCTAAGGGAAATAATTTTGTTCCCTCAACAAATGATGAAATGGTTGTCTTATGAAAATATCAAAGCTAGGATTTAAAGATCTGATTTTTTGTGCCGCATTTTAGTATTCTGCAGGCAAGATGCTTGGGAAGTCAAAGAGTGTCCCTCGATCCTCTGCTTCTATAATGGAGGAGACTGGAATGGCCTTCAGGTCCCATAAGTTAGCCTCAAGCGACTGCAAACCATCATCTCAATTAATGCTGCCAGAAAATTACTCACTTTCCCATTAATCCCTCTGCTTGTTTCTTTCTACCTATACCCAAAGGAGTATTCAGAGGAAGATGTAAGAATTGGCAGTTATGGTTCAATATGGAAGGTCCAAAATGAAAAGCTTTTTCAAATGTGCTCGAGTCAGTCAGCATGAGTCAGAAATGCCAGGTTCAGTTCTAGAGCTGCTTGCACCAGATCTAGTAACTGGATAGCTCTTCAGTCCTCCATTTATATTGTACACCTTCGTTCTCCTTTCCTTCCTTAATTTTCCTTTCTTAAATTTTCTGTGTATAAATTTCTCATTTGCTTCCATCTACTTTTCTGTATCACACTTTCCCTCCTGGCTCTGAGGTGTTCTGCTGATTTCACACACAAGTGAAAACACAGCTGAGGATCTTGAAACTAGCACCCTTCTGAACTCCATGAAATGTCTGCTGCTGCTTCAGAATTAATCAGAGCACAGGCTTTTCATCCTCAAGTTTTTTACAGCTATACCTACCAAGCATTTTTATGTCTCTATAAATCACTTGTCAATGGAAACAAAATATTCTGATGTGTCTGAGTTTCATCCAGGCATATAATTTTCTTTTTATAATGGCAATTAAAGGATGCTGAAGAAGGTTTATTAACAGCAACGGCATCCTGCCTCCTCCTATAAATTACCAATTCTATTGACAAGAATAGGTTGCCTAGAGGGCAAACCACTCATACCAGTATTGTTACTAATCTAGTGTTAGTATGACTGCTCAGATTAAAATACTGCACATTATGAATAAGCATTGCAAATGTTAGTCACCTGTGTGAATGAAATCTGCATAGCTAAAAGAAAAAAATAAAACCCAAACCACCACAAAAGCCCAAGTCTAGGTTGTTCATGATTACTATAAGATGTTTTGTAAACACGTAGAAAAGGAAACTTTGGTTAGTAGTCCACTCAGTTTTACTGAGTCTCTATAGTAATTTGCTTAAATCCACAGGTTTGAGATATTCAGGATTTTTGCTGTCACACAAAAATCATTATGGAATTATTCAAATCCAGGCAAAAATCATAAATGCACTGTGCTGAGTGGTAGCTAACAAATAGCCAACATCACTTCAATGAAAATCTCATTTTTAAAGATGCATCTGTTCTTCACAAGAGCATTTAACATCTTTAAATGCAGTTAGAGAGATTTCTGTAGTTATAATGCTGGGATTATTTTATCTATCATATGATTTTTTAATTTTATTTTTTTTTATGGACTGCTGTATGTTCATTAACATTTATGTGCTTTTTTTTTCTCCATTCATCTCTCTCCATCTCATGAAAAGCATATCTGGGTAAGTTATAACACCATGGCTGCTGAACATACTCATTTTCAGCACCATGTTTATTTTCTATGTTCTATTCTTATTTCATTTGTTTTTTCTCTGAACTTTCCTCAACAAATCCATGCAGAAAACTGCCCCAAGTCATAACTTTCAAAGCATTCGAGACAATGGTAAGCCTCAAAAGCATACACAAATTAAGGTCAGGAATCACTTCTGCAGGGCTTCACATGGTGGCTTAGCTGTACAGAGATCACTGTTGTTCATTTTTAAAAACTAAACACATTTTTGGGATGCCTAAAGCCCAGAATTACAGAGACATTTGGAACTCTAAGAGAAAAAATTGTGAGACTGAAGGCGTAGACTAATAAATGCTGTTAACCATTAGATCTCACAGAACTGAAACTCATAAATACATTAGTAATATAGAATATACAATCTAATTATTTTTCTGTGTGAGTCACCATACTTTGTAGCAGCACAATATTTCTACATGTAATTTTACTCTTTTCCACTAGTTCATCTTTCAGTTTTAATGTTGCAATTTTTGGTTGCTTGGGTTTTTTTTTTTTAATCTTCACCTGATGTCAACTTTAAAGTCTTAATCTCCTCTTTGATCTATCATGCAAATGTAATTTTTTTTCTTTAATAATTATTAGAACTTGGGGAGAAAATTTCATCTCCTCAAAGCACGTGTAAGTTTTAACTTTCTAAGGGTGTAAAGATGAAAAAATCAAAGAGAACAGGGATTACTACATGGATTCCAGCTCTTCTACGTGGGGTCAGTCTCTTCTCCCAGGCACCCAGCAACAGAACAAGCAGACACAGCCTCAAGTTGTTCCAGGGCAAGTTCAGGCTGGATGTTAGGAGGAAGTTGTTGCCAGAGAGAGTGATTGGCATTGGAATGGGCTGCCCAGGGAGGTGGTGGAGTGCCCATGCCTGGAGGTGTTCAAGACAAGCCTGGATGGGGCACTTAGTGCCATGGTCTGGTTGATTGGCTAGGGCTGGGTGCTAGGTTGGGCTGGGTGAGCTTGGAGGTCTCTTCCAACCTGGTTGATTCTATGATTCAGAATATGTTAGTACATTAATTCAGAATGTGTGTTTATGAAATGGCTTTGTAAGAACAGATTTGATAGTGTGTAATCAACCTGGCATGCCAAGGATCACAAATGGAGTGCAGTACATACAAGACTGCAAGGCTATGCAGCATGCAAGTCTGTTTATTTCACAGGTGGCATATTATTTTCTAATAGTAGCTCTCAGCAGCTCTGAATTGTCAGGGTCTGTATTAAGCATTCACAGACTCACAGAATTACAGACTAGTAGAGGTTGGAAAGGCTCTTCAGAGATCATGTCTTCAGAGTCCAACCCCCTGCCAAAGCAGGATCACCTAGAAGTAGTCTGCTCAGGAATGCATCCAGGCAGGTTTTGAAAGTCTCCAGGGAAGGAGACTCCACGACCCCTCTGGGCAGCCTGTTCCAGTGCTCTGCCACCCTCATTGTAAAGAAGTTTCTCCTCGTGTTGAGGTGAAACCTTCTATGTTTAAGTTTGTATCCATTGCTCCTTGTCTTATCAGTGTGCACCATGGAAAAGAGCTTGGCCCCCCTCCACTTGACACCCACCCCTCAGATACTTATAGACATTGCTCAGATCTCCTTTTTTCTCCAGACTAAACAGCTCCAAGGCTCTCAGTCTCTCTACATAGGGGGATGCTCAAGTCCCCCAGTCATCCTTGTGGCTCTCTACTGGGCTCTCTCCCTGTCTCTCTTGAACTGGGGAGCCCAAAACAGGACATGATATTACAGGTATGGTCTCACCAGGGCAGAGTAAAGGGAGAGAAGAACCTCCCTCGCCCTGCTGGACAGACTGTTCTTGATGCACCCCAGGATGCTATTGGCTCTCTTGGCCACAAGGGCACATTGCTGACCCATGCAGAACTTGCTGTCCACCAGGATTCCATTCCTCAACATGCTTCGCTTAGCTTATTATGTGCTTTCAGAAAAACAAAGAATGCTGCCTTTCCATTCACATGCACTCAAAGGGGACTGAGAGCTGCCTAAACCGCAGAGCTCAGAGAGTTGTGATTAGCAGCGCAGAATCCACTTGGAGGTCTGTAGCTAGTGCTGTTCCCCAGGGGTGAGTACCGGGTCCAAACTTGTGCCACATCTTCATCAACAGCCTGGATGCAAATCCGAGAGTGCTTCCTTGGCAGGTTTGCTGATGACATCGAAGCAGGAGGGCTGGCTGATACATCAGCAAGATCTGGACAGATTGGAAAGCTGAGCAAAAGGGAACCTAATGAGGTTCTACAGGAGTAAATGTTGAGTCCTGCACCTGGCAGGGAACATCACCATCTGCAAGCATGGATCAGGGGATTTCCAGCCTGCTGGAAAGCAGCTCCGTGGAGTAGGACCTTGGAGTCCTGGTGGGCAGTAAGTTTTCCACTGGACAGCAATGTACCCTTGTGACCAGGAAAGCCAAAGGTGAATCCTGGGGTGCATTAAGAGGAGTGTGACCAGCAGGTAAAGGGAGGTTCTCCTCCCCCTCTAATCAGCCCTGAGGAGGCTACATCTGGAGTATTGTATCCAGTTCCTGGCTCCCCAGTTCAAGAGACAGGAAAATAGTAGAGTCCAACAGAGGGCTATGAGAATAATTAAGAGAGTGGAGCATCTGTCTGAGACCCCTGGGGTTGTTTAACCTGGAGAAGGCTGAGACCTTCACCATCCTATTATGAAGGGTGAGTGTCAAGAAGAACAGGCCAGTCTCTTTCCAGCATTGCCCTGTGACAGGATGAGAGGAAGACAGAAAGTTCCAGCTCCACATAAGCAAAAGCATCTGCACTGTGAGGGTGACAGAGTGCTGGAGCAGGCTGCCCAGAGAGGTTGTGGAGTCTCCTTTTCTGGAGACTTTCAAAACCCACCTGGACTCATTCCTGTGTGTCCTGCCCTAGGTGATCCTGCTTTGGCAGAGGGGTTGGACTTGATCTCCAGAGATGCCTTCTAACTCCTACCATTCTGTGATTCCATGGTTCTTGACAGTGTTGACCTCTATAGTATAATTACAGCACTGTTAAATCTAATCTGGGGTGCTGTTAAATTTAAATTATTCTCCCTCGTTCTATAGATTTTAGAACTTTATTTGTTGCATCTTGATTTCTGTATTTCAGTTATTTTTTAAAAAAAGTCCTTAAATTTGGATAGAAAACATTTCATAAAGAAAGGAAAATTAATTTTGCCCTTTGTTCTCAGTCTGACTACTATACTAAGTATCGAAAAGGAGAAAGAATGAAGATTTCATATTATTTAGAAGCTGGGTCATCTAAATGCCAAAGCTAAAACAGGATCTGACCCAGTTTTTAATTACTGCAGATTTTAAATTAGATGGATCCTTTCTGATTAAAGTAAATCAGAATTATATGGCCATATCAACTCGGTCTTTTCTTTTTTCTACTTTAAAGTCATTGTTAGTCTTGCAGAAAACACATAGATAAAACAAAACTGATTTTGTATTAGATATTTGACACAACCATTCATTTATACAAATTCAGCTACTTTATTTTGTCATACAATGACCTTCACTACAGGATTCTCTTACACATGCAGCAGATGACAAATCCAGCTTAATTCATTATAAATCCTCTCTCCTGGATTTTGGAGCCTTTCAATGTGAGTGTGTTAGCATTCAAGAGGCAGATGTGTTTAATCTTTACTTGAAATCATAGGATTGCTTAGATAAATGTACCATATCTGGTCTGCTGTTTCTGTATGTTTCTCTGTAGAAATCAATCCCGCATGATATTTTGTTATAATGTTAAATTTGTGTGTGATATAATAATAATAACAACAACAACAACAACAATAATAATCTACTCTGCTTGGTCATCTATTATCTTTTCAAGAAAATGCCTATGAGGCTGGTGAGGGGCCTGGAGCGCAGCCCTGTGAGGAGAGGCTGAGGGAGCTGGGGGTGTGCAGCCTTCAGAAGAGGAGGCTCAGGGCAGACCTCATTGCTCTCTGCAGCTACCTGAAGGGAGGTTGTAGCCAGGTGGGGTTTGGCTCTGCTGCCGGGCACCCAGGGACAGAACAAGGGGACACAGCCTCAAGCTGTGCCAGGGCAGGTTCAGGCTGGATGTTAGGAGGAAGTTGTTGGCAGAGAGAGTGATTGGCATTGGAATGGGCTGCCCAGGGAGGTGGTGGAGTCGCTGTCCCTGGAGGTGTTGAAGCAAAGCCTGGATGGGGCACTTAGTGCCATGTCTGGTTGATTGGCTAGGGCTGGGTGCTAGGTTGGGCTGGGTGAGCTTGGAGGTCTCTTCCAACCTGGTTGATTCTCTGAGTCCATGATTCTAAGACCATTTCACAGGATCTAAAATGCCTGTTAGACAAAATTTTAAGCTAGATTCTGCTTGTCCTTTGCTAGCGTGATGTGGCTCTTGGCTTCACTGACCCTCCCTTTCAATTTGTCTTCCATTTATGATTCCACTTTAACTAAGAGACATTATGATATGTGCAATATAACATCCCTTAGAGCTTTTAATGTGAGCTGAAAGTCTCAGAGTAAATGCTGCTGTTTGCAGGAATACGAAAATCTGTGTTGAAACATTGCTCCTTCCATGAAGACATTCTGCACTTTGTGTGTTGCACAGCCTGTTAATGTCTATCAGAAACCCTAAGCTGTTATTTCTTGTTTGCTTCATAGTGAGAAGCTTCATCTTCATAAAGCAAATTGAATGTCACTGCATGATGAGTCGAGTTCTTGTCAGCTTCCCACACAAAGGCTATTTAAAGATAATTCTTAATCAAGTTATTTGAATTTTGCGTGATGAGTTGGTGAGGGATCATGGGATCACAAGATCACAGGATTTTAGGGCTTGGAAGGGACCTCCATAGATCACCGAGTTCAACCCCCTGCCAGAGCAGGACCATAGAATCTAGCTCAGGGCACACAGGAATGCATCCAGACAGGTCTTGGAAGTCTCTAAAGGCGACTCCACACCCTCTCTGGGCAGCTCGTTCCAGTGCTCCATGACCCTTACAGTAAAGAAGTTCTTCCTCATGCTGAGGTGGAACTTCCTGTGCTGTAGTTTACATCCATTGCCCCTTGTCCTACCACAGGGCCAACTGAGGAGTCTGTTCCCTCCTTCTTGACACCCAGCCCTCAGATACTTATGAATATTGATACTGACATGAGCTAGAATCTTCCCAGTGCAAGGGAAGGATATATAAAAAATGGAAAATTCATAGGATAATAACAGACTTCTGCTCTTTTCCCCTTTCCTTTTGCACCCATGTGCCTCTCTGCTGTCCAGAGGGACTGTGAAGCATTCATAGTTCTCATGGCACCAAATAACTGTGCTTTTATCTTGGTAGGTTGGCGATGCTTTGGGAGGTTGTACTTGTATCTTAGGAAAATGGTGACTCGGTGCAGCATTATCCTTAGAAAGTCATTTTAGGAGGCTCAAACAAGGTAGCTCAGTTCTGGGGAACCAACCCTGCTGCTCTGACATGCAGCTCCACAATTTGATACAATTTGATTGTTTTTTCTTCTCTATCTGGAAAAAAAAGAGAGAGAGTGAAAACAACCTACTTTGAGGCACTTTTTTTCTGAAACAGGCTGATGCAAACATCTCTCAAAATTTGGATGAGTGTTGAACAGTTGATAGTAATGAAACCTCCTGACTTTGCAAAACCAGGCTCAGGGTGATGATATATTTTAAATAGTATATTGAAGTTGCTCCCATCATGTCTCTAGGAAGAGGATTTTACTCTCGAGCAACAATAATGTTATCTTTAAAAATACAGCTTTAATTTAGAATTCCTTCCAGTGTTAGTAGGTGCATTAAAGCCTTATCTGTGAAACAGCAGCATTTATAGGAATGTCTAATTAAAGTCAGTTCTTCCTTATCAGTGTGTTTTCATATGCTGCCAAAAAACTAAACAAGCATAAAACCAATTACATTTTAATTCCCTGCCTCCTTACTAATGCAAAGTGGACACATTCTAACAGGTAGTACTCTTCTGACAAAGTCTTAAGAGGAGAAAATACCCACATTTCCTTACAAAGCATCTTCCACATCAGAGAAACTGTGTCATGCTATTCACAACCTCCAGACTTTGGGCTAGCAAGGAAAGGGAAAGGGAATGATGAACTTCAGAGCATTCAGCTCTTAATCCTCCTGTAATCAGTTGCATGTTTTTATCAGGAAAATAGAACTGTACTCACCAATATTTAGATTTTGAGACCTAATGTTTTCAAGAAGC
Organism: Ramphastos sulfuratus; assembly: GCA_013399055.1. Lineage (NCBI taxonomy): Eukaryota > Metazoa > Chordata > Aves > Piciformes > Ramphastidae > Ramphastos > Ramphastos sulfuratus. The sequence continues at coordinate 31,219 of WBNM01003785.1, forward strand.
CCATGACTGTACTAGTACCAGTATTATTCAATGTAATCATCAATGAATGGATGAGGGCACAGAGAGCACTGGCAGCAAGTTTGCTGATGGCACCAAGCTAGGTGCAGTGGCTGCCACAGCAGAGAGTTATGCTGCCATTCACAGAGACTTAGGCAGGCTGAGAGTTGGGCAGGAAGAAACTGAATGAAGTTCAACAGGGGCAAGTGTAGAGTCTGGCACCTGGGAAAGAACAGCCCCAGGGATCAGTACAGGTTGGGGACTGAGCTGCTGGAGAGCAGTGAAAAGGATAAGGACTTGACAGTCCTGGTGGGTGGCAGGATGGGCATGAGCCAGCAATGTGCTCTGGTGGGCAGGAAGGCCAGTGCCATTCTGGGGTGTATTGAAAGGGCTGTGGTTAATAGGTGGAGAGAGGTTCTCCTGCCCCTGTGCTCTTCCCTGCAGAAGCTGCATCTGGAACATTGTGTCCAGTTGGGTCCCTCAGTTCAAGAAGGACCTCAGGGAACTGCTTGAGAGAGTCCAGCACAGAGCCACAAAGATGATTAAGGAGTTTGAACATCTTCCTTATGAAAGAGCTTGAGGGAGCTGGGGCTCTGCTGCTGGGAGAGGAGGAGACTGAGAGGTGACCTCAGCAATGGGTATCAAGATGTGTAGGTGAGTGCCAAGAGGCTGGAGCTAGGCTCTGCTGGGTGATGCCCAGTGCCAGCACAAGGGGCACTGGGTGGAAGCTGAGGCATAGGAGGTTCCATGTGAACCTGAGGAAGATTTTTTTCCCTGTGAGGGGGACAGAGCCCTGGCACAGGCTGCCTAGGGATGTTGTGGAGTTTCCCTCTCTGGAGATGTTCAAGAACCAGTTGGATGTGTTCCTGTGTGATCTGCTCTGGGTGATGCTGCTCTGGCAGCGGGGCTGGAGTGGATCCCTTCCAGCCCCTGATATCCTGTAATTCTATGATTCTATGACTGTCCCCCAAGGACAATAGTATGTTCAGGCTGTTCTAAAATATTCAGATTCTATTCCAAAATAGGCAGATCACTGGATTAGTTTTTCTGCTAATTTGCACCATTGATCAAAATTATAATTGGCTTTTCCTGTGTAACACTTTTAATGTATTTTGAAAGAGTGGAATTTTTTTTCCTGTAATGCTAGTTCATATAAAAGGCCCCAGAGTTTTCTTTGATGACCAACTAAATAATATCTCTCTTAGTCAAAACACAGAAATTTTGGGGTTAGTTCTGGTTTAGAAATTGAAGGTCCAGATTCTGCAGATCTCCCAGTGTGTATTAAAAAGCAGTCAAAGAATATTCCTCAAAAAAGAAAAAAGTAGACTTTAATATTGGAGAAATGTTTAAATGAAACTTATGAGGGAGGGCAGTATATGTTCTGAAGCATAAAATTCTTTCTAAGGGAAAGAAGTATTATAAAAAATCCTTTTAGTAGTTCACATGAATAAGGGAGGCAGAGGCCTTATGATAGCTGCATTCCCCGGGCATGTCCAAGTAAGGGATCTTAACTTTAGACTAAAAATATTTTCAAAACTGAAACACTTCCCTTGTATGTGCCAAGACCCTTTGGATTATGTTTGCCATGCTGTAGTCCTTGACTAGAGCATCCCAGTTGTGGCCTGGGCCCATTTTCTGCAGCCCAAATCAGTAACTACAGTTCTATTTTCCTTCAGTTCTCTGAGCCAGATTTGCTCTGAAGTGACAGAGGTGCTCTCCTACTCTAGAAAAGTGTATTCATTTGAGAAGCATTGGGATAAACCTAAGCCTCCATACCAAGCCTCAGGCCAGTTCAAATGTTGCAGTGAGGACTCCCTAGAAATAGGGACTTCTTAATTCCAGCATAGAGGAAAGAGGTTTTTAATCGACCTGAGGATTTAAAGTACCAATACCTATTTGGCAGGCACTTGGGTTCCTTAGGCCACACAGGGATTTAACAGTGAAGAAATAGCCCAGAAGTTCTTCCTGAGCCTCATTTCCTTGTAGACCCCATGCTGCTTGTCTTCTGCTTGGAGCATGAGGCTAACACAAGCAAGGAAGGCCACTGGCCCTCAAAGCCATCATCTCCTTTTTTCCTTACTGGATACCCAACCTGTTCTTTCAGTTAGTATCAGTGAAAAGAATATTCCAGATAAGGAAATATATGGGATCAAGTTCCTGTGAGACTGATGCCTCCATGGGACTTTCAGCTGTAGAAGGGGCTGGCTTTGGGCAAAGAGCAAGTTGTGCAGTGCTCTGCTATCGGACACCGAATGTGGCCAGGTGAGAAGGGCCATGCCCAAAAGCTTGACTCCCTCTTAGGACAGCCCTGTTGTGACACCTCAGGAAGGTACAGCACCGACGCAGCTGTGCAGCCACCCTGCAGAACTGACTCTGAGGGAAGGCTGCAACCCAAATACCTCATCCACAGGTAGGTGGGAGGTGGCTGTTGCTGGCCATGCCTTAATTCTGCTTTCCTGATCAGGAAAGTATATTTCTCTACTGACCTTCACTGCTTGTCTTCCTGGGAATATTGTACTCCTATACCTCTAGCAACTACTGAGGGTAGTTATAGTGTTATATATATTGTAGTAAAATTTATAATATTGTACTCCTATACCTCTAGCAACTACTGAGGGTAACATGATGTTTGTGTACCCAGAGAGTAACTTCTCATTTTACTGAGAATATTGCAAGGATAGCCCTATGATGTCTTTGGACATCCGAGTGACAAAGGATAAGGTGTGCTGCAAAGAACTTGTGGAGGAGAAGCTTCAGGAATGCTGAAAAGCATTTGTAATATTACATACTACTGCAGCATAAATATAGAAGCAGCTATCTTTCTGTTAATATCAGAGCCAGGGACTCAAACACAGATGCAATATTGTGAGTTCCATTTTCTACTAAAGCTAGACTTTCTCAGTCTGGTCCTTTGGCAGTGCAAAAATTCCTAAAGGAGTACTCCTTACAAATAAGCTCATTTAATCACTTCTGTCTGCTGTGATTTTGTAGTGTATTTATATGTATATATATATCTGTATGTATTTAAAAGGCTAAAGGGATAAATGAACCACAAAGGCTGTAGTAATAAAGGAGAACAAAGCAAATTTGAAGCTATAATTCCAAGATTTCCTTGTTGTGTAGAAATTTAAGTAACATTTTAATGCTGCACAAGTATAGTATTTGTTTCTGTAATTTGTTTTCCAGTACAGCTTATAGCAGGGACCATCCTTTTTGTTTCACTCAGAGGAAAGCAGTTGAAGTATGCTGCTTTTTCTATGCTGCCAGGAATAAAAACATCAGGTCAAATGTTTGAATGTGTTTCATACAGAGCTTTTCACCAATAGTCTAATTGACTGACCTATACACAACTTTACCAAATATTTAATGCCACTGTATTAAAAGTACATTTTAAGCTTTGAGAATGAAGCTCATTACAGTCCACAGAAGCTGCAAATGTAGGAGTTGGACTGATTAATACAATGGAAAATACATCTACCTATCTATCTACATGTATAAAACTGAGAAGCCACATCAATTCTGTAAATATAAAAGTGTTTACATCAGCAAACAATATAAATTTCTTTTTTATATTAGCAGTCATAAAATGCTAATAACAAAACCAAACAAATAAGCAAACAGAAAAATACCATAAAAACACACACATCAAAAACCCATCAACCTATTAAAGAAGTAACCAACTCTTACTTAACCGTGGATGGATTATTTAAGATGCAGAATAGCTGTACTCCAGAGACACTAAAATTGTGCATACCTGGTCCAGCAGATTTAGAGTTTCAGGGTTTAGGTCACAGAGACCTCTTAGACCCAGCTGTGTTACATCCATGCTTAGCTCAGGTCTAGAAGTTGGCAAGTTTGGTTCTTTCTGAGTCATTACCAGAACAGAGTTAAACTCATCATAGGAGGAATCCCTCATTTTGTTCTTTTCACTTACGTCTCCTTCACCTATGGGTGATCCTCTATAGAATAGCCCAGTTCTATATTGCTTCAGTTAAGGACTAACAGAAACCTCACCTTTTCTATGTAGAGTGTTTAAAGGGATGTCAAAGTACACCCAGAGGAAGGGGAAAAAAAAAAAAAAAAAAAAAAAAAGGGAGGTTAGGAACCAGTTAAGGAATACATTTTAAAAGGGGAAGGAGCTGCATCATTCAGTGGTCTTCTCCATGCTGTGTCTGTGTCTGCCATCATGCTTCACTGTCATTGTCCTTAACAAAGAGGCGTGGTTGCATCTATATTGTCCCTACATAGACCTCTGTGTATTTAACATGTTTTGGTCCATTTTAGACATGAACTTCTGGAAGAAGCCCGGAGAAAGGGTCTGCCTTTTGCACAGTGGGATGGGCCAACAGTGGTTGCCTGGCTGGAAGTAAGTGTTGGACATAACTTGGAAATGTGAGTTATATTTTCAGGCTGCTTCTGTGTACCTGTCCTCACAACTGCTAAAAGAGACTGTTAAAGTCTCATCCTCTCCCCACTATGTAATGTACCATGAACACTGAGCGGATTTTAAAACTGGATGGTGTAAACTAGAGACTAAACCTGGAAAAAAAAAAAAAAAAAAAAGGTAAAACAGAATTACTCAGCAGGATAAGGACAGGGCACAATGCTTTTCAATAGCACCTGAATGCCAAGTTTGTGAAATCTTACTATTTCTCAATCTCTAAGTATGTAAGAAGTTCACAGACAGAGTTTGTGTAGGGAAATGTACTAAGGAGAAAACAAAATTTAGCTATCAAATTATGTCTGAGGTTAACACACAAGCTAAGTCTTCACAATTTTTAATAAAATATAATGGGAAAGGGCTGATTTACCTAGATACCACTCAGAGCAGAAATAAAAGGGATCTGCCTTTCCAAACTTTCACCTGAGATCTGAGAGATCAAGGCTGAAATACCTGATTTGCAGACAAGGACTTCACCTCTGAAACAAAATCTGCAGAGAGAGCCTAAAGAAAAGGATTTTGGAACTCATCCAGAAAAACATCCAGTAGAGCTGCCTGTGAATTTTGACAAAAATTAGTGAATGCTTTAGGTGAAGGAATTAGTCAAAAGATGCTTACACAAACACTGTTCTTTCATGGCTCAAGCAATGGGTTTCTATTACTTCTATGCCAAACAAGTCTATCTATTGCCACCTATTCTCATGTCTGCTATGGGTATCATCCATTGATCAGATTTGTTGGTGAATTTACTGCCAACATATTTTGACTCACTTCTTTGATCGTGGGTCCACTTTCAGGAATTATTAACAAAAAATTAAGATACTAAAAAGACCTAATTAGAGTCGTGCCTCGCTAGGTCTGTCTTTTTTTCCATTGTGTTACCCCCAAAATCTCAGGAATTGTGGCATTTGCTCCTTGTGTCCTGCTCACAGGTTTTACTATAGCAGAATGTATCTCATACTGTGAGAAACTTCCCACATGCAAGTATCCCGCTACAAAATTATCTCTTTTGGGAGCAAAGAGATGTAGACACTGTCAGTCATATTAATAAGGGAGCAGAAAAAGAGAAAGCAGAGAAACCCAAGGAGAGTTCATACGCAGTAGGTGCCAGGACAGACTGCTAGAAGTGGAGAGTACCTCTTACAAGGAAAGACTAAGTGGTGTCCACTGACTTAGCACTGGTCAGCCTGGTAAGGCTAACACAAGAGGAAAAGCATGCTGTCACAGGTAGGTGTCTTCAAAATCCACAGGTTACGTAGCACTGCGAACAGTTTGCTGCAACTTCTAATCAGTATTTCTAGCTGAGCTGTGACACTGTGCTGGACTGTTCCCAAATTTACAGCAAGCTCAGTCCTCAAGAGGGTGGTTATATGAACTGCTCTTAGTTTATTTCTACCAACAAAATAAAAGCTGAAAAGTATAAAATTATGCCTATGAGTAGACCATGAGGACTAACATGGAGAAAGCCATTTTAGTACAAAAGTACAAAAAATTGCTTGATCCATTCCACTTTGGTCATCTCCTGTGTGTGATAAGACTAAGTGGGCAGCAGCACCGACACGTGCCGCTACTTGCTCATTAAAGGCCTAGGAAAGGAGGAGCTCAGGTGATGGGAGTATACAGCTCTAAAAATATCTCAAAACATCCATTGCTCTAACTTCTGTTTACAATGAAAGTATTAGAGTTCAGCTGAAGCCATGGCAACGTCAAAGGCCCTGAACCAATTTGATTGCCTCCAAGCCCATGGTATAGATACTGGTTTGTGTGCATTCCCATGCCTATCCTGACTGGCAGGCTGATGATTCGTTTCCCTTGAGAAATGAAGACAATGCTTTGGGTGAACTTGTCCTTTCTTTCAACAGCTCTGGCTAGGCATGCCAGCCTGGTATGTTGCTGCCTGCCGTGCCAATGTTAAAAGTGGAGCCATCATGTCTGCTTTGTCTGACACCGAGATTCAAAGGGAAATCGGAATCAGCAATCCTCTTCACCGCTTAAAGCTGCGGTTAGCGATCCAGGAGATGGTATCGTTGACAAGTCCATCAGCACCTCCAACATCCAGAACAGTGAGTTCTGTTAGCTAACTTCTGCTGCCCTATTTCACACAGCAGGAGTCTGCAGCAAGACCTTTGTAGTAAGAGAGTGGCTCTAAGGCTAACAAACACACTTCACTATGAGTGGGAACTTAAAAGGACTTGTTCCTGGCTTGCTTGTTAATCAGTGATGTTTTTCCTTTAGCAGATACTCTTTTTTTTTTTTTTTTAATTCTGCCCTTTAANAGACCTTTGTAGTAAGAGAGTGGCTCTAAGGCTAACAAACACACTTCACTATGAGTGGGAACTTAAAAGGACTTGTTCCTGGCTTGCTTGTTAATCAGTGATGTTTTTCCTTTAGCAGATTTTTTTTTTTTTTTTTTAAGTCATGCCTTTAACTAACCTTGCTGTTAACTGGATGATGAATATGGAGCTCACTGTTTATTATTTCTCTTCCTTCAAGTCATCTTTCCCAATCAAATCAGGTTCTTTGGCTTTATTTGTTTGTTTGTATTATTGTTGTTTGCTTATTTTCTGTGTCGTTTGTTGTTTTGGTTTGTGTTTGGCTTTTTTAGGGGGAGGAGGGGGCAAGGCAAGATAGGGGAGAGGTTCTTTGGGGATCACAGCTCTTTTGAAACTTGTTCCCATTATGCTTTTTTGTATCCTTTTGAATGTTATCTAATCCGAATTGACTGGCTCCAGGTTCTTTGTGCTTTTAAAACGAAGCAGTGACGAGGTGTGATGGGAAAGTCTGGAAGGGGAAGGTGAAGCCTGTGCGGCTGGTGAGGAAAGGAGAGAGAGCAGCAGCAGACGAGAAGGAAGCAAGTAAAGAAAAAACACAGTTACAAGTGGGAAAGGAAAGGGGAATGTATCTACAAGAGCGAGAAAGCAGATTAGGGAGGAGTAAGAATGTATGCTAAATGGCACCATGTAGTGGAAAATGAAGAAAAACAGGACAAACTGATGAGAAAAAAAGAAACAAGATAACAAAAGAGGAGTTCATGCTGAGAGGTGATGACGATCGTGCTGACGGTGATGACTATGAAAGGGGCAACAGAGACTGGAACAAAAGCAAAACTTAGAGAAGGGGCAAAAGCTGAGGCTCGATCATAAGGGAAGCATGGCATAGAAATGAAGGAAAATGCCTACTGCTTAGGTAGTGCAGGCCAGACTGTTATGATCTTGTTAGTCGAAATCTCCTATCTTCATGGAATTCATGGAGAATCTTTTGGTGGAAATTAGAATTTAGACACCTTTGAAGAGTACCAGATGCACCTAGCTATGTAAGACCCTGGGCAGCAGGACTCTAACATTACTCTTGGTTGACCTTTCAGCTTCATGTTGCTATTAAATATGGTAGTTCCCCATCTGATGTTTTCTCCCCTCAGAATAGTTATGTGTGTCAGAACCATGGCACTCATAATGAATTTCTTGTGAGGCAGCACAGCCTCAACATGAAGCTGAATTACTAAACAGAATTAATTTTTGTTTTAAAAACACACTTCAAAGCATAAAAGCATTGACATTTATGAAATCAGACAGTACATTTGAGCTAGAAACACTGAGAGTAATTTCACCTTGTTTTTGTTTAACTCTCCCTGAGTAATTGGCAGTACAAAGCTGCCTTGCCCTGGAATGTGCATTTTTGAGTCCCAAGCCTTTGTCTCCCCTCTTTGTCAAAGAAGAAGTTAATTTACTTCATCTCTCAAGAAACCACAGCGCTTCCACACCCCCTTCCTGCCTCACATCACCGTCCTAATAGTAATCTGACTGAACACAATTGGGTGAGGAAAAATTGTTTCACAAATGAATTCTCTTGTCAGAAACATTGGGGCAGTAATCATTATTTAGATTACAATACGAGCATGTGATGTGTGCGGAGTATCTAGGATGGAAAATCCTTGAGAACTAAAGCTTACCTCAAAACAGAGCTATGAGCCAAAGGTGTTCACAGCCGTGTGCGAAATGCAGCTTTAATTATTCTTCTTCCCTTTGTGATTGTGCTCTGCCAGGTTTCATCCATCAATTCTAGTTGAAATGTCCCACCGTGTTTGTTCAGAACCTGCTAACAAAAGACACAAAATGAGCTGTCTAAAGTTGTCTCTAGTTGCAGCTCGGTAGAGGCAAGAACATGGTTGTGCTGATGGTGATGCTATACGCTATTAACTTACAGTGGTGCTGCCTTTCTTCTTTACCACTGCTTACCTAATGTGGATCCCACCTGCCTTGCTGGGGGCCTTGTCCATAGCCCTCAGGCAATGTTTGGGTGACCCATGAAGAAATGGAGAACCTTGCTGCTCCGGCTAAAACGGTTAGTCTTTCTACTTCCATTTAAGATGGCTTGAAAGAGAGAGTGGGATGCACCTGATGAAATTAAGATGCCAGATCTTCTGTAAGATGCTTCCCAAGCATGTCACTTTCACAGGGGGCAGTGAAAGTGAGAGAACAGCTACATCCTTCATCAGCAAAAGACATTTACAAACTCTACTACGATCACAAAAACTGTGTGAACCTAAAGCCAGTGTTGGGAGCTTTGCAGTAGGTAATAGTTTCACTGCCAGTGTGACTTTTCATTTAGTGAAATGAAGTTGTCCTGGTTACCAGCTGCAACTCTGCTCCCTAGTATCTCTTCTGAAGATGGTTTTAGATCTGCTGAAATTGAACAAAAAAAAACGAGTCAAGAATTCCACAACTCTGTTTTCATTAGTGCTGAGCCTTTCAGGTCCATATTTGTGTATTCATGCTCTTTGATTTAATGTGCATGGAGAACATCAGTCTTTTTAAAAATTTTTTTTAGTATTTATTTTATTTAGTTTTGTTTGGGGTTTTTTTTTTTTGTTTGTTTGTTTGTTTTCCTCATGGCCCCTCCCTGCTTTGGGGACATAAATAACTGGGAGCAGAATTTATTCACTGACTTTTTTTCTTTCACTGGGAACGTATTTTAGATTTTGTTTTTAGCATTATGTCATAACATAACAGCTCCACAACAATGCTGATAAAGCATAATACAACACCAAAAAAACTACCTTCAGTTTGGAAAATGATCCGTAGATGATGGAGGAGGTACTGAAGCTAAATTTTGATGCAGTGCTTCTTTCTTAGAAGCCTCACTGTATTATTTTAAGTTCTCTCATGAACATTCATGAAACAGATTCTCATCCATATTTTTTCCCTTAGAATTTTCCAGTTTTATTAATGTTAATATAACAACACCCAGCTGACCAAAGGCAGAGTTGATTGTGTTTAAGTGGCCAGCCAGAAAAATAGTTTTGCCAGAAAAAATGTTAGATAGATTAAAAAGCTCCCTTGAAATACATTCACAAGGAGATATATTTTTATTGTGAATGTAGCAAATCTAACTAGAAACAAAAAAAATTGCATCACTAATGACTAATTTTGTACAGAAATGGCTGTGCTTTGATTGTGAAACAATGGCAGTGATTTAATATCTTTAGAAATTAGCTAGATTTGCCCTACTTGGTTTATCATTTTGATCTTGTAATTTTTAAGGCAATTTAGCCCAGGGCATTGCTACTGCCTGGTACATTTTACATGTGTGATTTTGTTTGTGCTAGTATTAACACACACGTGAAAACCAGATCTTTTTATAACTAATTTTTTATTGTCCTTTTACCTACTCTACTAATTGCTTCCTGCTGATAATTCAGGAGTCTGAAGAGGGCAGCTGGGCTCAGGTATGACTCTTTTGCCTTTTTTTTTTTTTTTTTTCCCTGAATGGAGAGCTAACAATAATGTAAATAACGGTGCAGCAATAAGCACAGAGGAGCATGGTGTTGTGATCCGGGCAGGTTAGACCAATGGGCCAAGGCTAATTGGATGAAGTTCAACAAGGCCAAGTGCCAGGTCCTGCACTGGGTCACAATAACCCCATGGTAAGCTATGGACTTGGGGATGTGTAGTTGGAAAATTGCAACTTGGAGAAGGACCTGGGAGTATTGGCTGATAGTTGACTGTCCATGTGTCCAAGTGGCCAAGAAAGCCAATGGCATCCTGGCTTGTATTAGAAACACTGTGGACAGCAGGAACAGGGAAGTGATCATCCTCCCATGCTCAGCACTGGTGTGACCACACCTCAAGTGTTGCGTTCAGTTCTGGGTCCCTCACTACAGGAAGGACACTGAGATGCTGGAGCATGTCTACAGAAGGGCAAGGAGGCTGGTGAAGGGCCTGGAGCACCTGAGCTGTGAGGAGCCTCTGAGGGATCTGGAGGTGTTCATGTTTTATTACCAAGTTCAGTGGAGGATTTGCCTATCCTAAATATTCAAGCTCAACTGAAAGCAAGTAGGACTATGAAACAAATGCATTTTGCTTATGGAAAAAGTTTGCTTGCATGTACAACTCAAAAAATTAAACTATGATTTCTTATTACAAAAAATTGCTTAAATATAAAACTATAGAAAACAAGATACAAGAGGCAAAACTGCTATCAGTAAGAAGTACCTCACAGTGGCATCCACCTCCAGTGTCAAAACAATGTAAAAACTTAATATTTTTTTCAGACAAGATTTCTAATCTAGGAAGTGTCACTACAAATAAGCATAGCAGATAGATATTCTGTCTTCAGTCTATGGTGCAACTTTGGACAAACTCAGTGATCAATGTCTATAAGTATCTGAGGGGTGGATTCAAGTTGGAGGTCTCTTCTAACCTGGTTGATTCTATGATTCTATCATTCTATAAGTGGCTGGTGCCAATCTCTTTTCCATGGTGCACACTGATAAGACAAAGAGCAATGGATACAAACTTAAACATAGAAGGTTTCACCTCAACACGAGGAGAAACTTCTTTACAATGAGGGTGGCAGAGCACTGGAACAGGCTGCCCAGAGGGGTAGTGGAGTCTCCTTCCCTGGAGACTTTCAAAACCTGCCTGGATGCATTCCTGAGCAGACTACTTCTAGGTGATCCTGCTTTGGCAGGGGGTTGGACTCTGAAGACATGATCTCTGAAGAGCCTTTCCAACCTCTACTAGTCTGTAATTCTGTGAGTCTGTGAATGCTTAATACAGACCCTGACAATTCAGAGCTGCTGAGAGCTACTATTAGAAAATAATATGCCACCTGTGAAATAAACAGACTTGCATGCTGCATAGCCTTGCAGTCTTGTATGTACTGCACTCCATTTGTGATCCTTGGCATGCCAGGTTGATTACACACTATCAAATCTGTTCTTACAAAGCCATTTCATAAACACACATTCTGAATTAATGTACTAACATATTCTGAATCATAGAATCAACCAGGTTGGAAGAGACCTCCAAGCTCACCCAGCCCAACCTAGCACCCAGCCCTAGCCAATCAACCAGACCATGGCACTAAGTGCCCCAGCCAGGCTTGTCTTGAACACCTCCAGGCATGGCGACTCCACCACCTCCCTGGGCAGCCCATTCCAATGCCAGTCACTCTCTCTGGCAACAACTTCCTCCTAACATCCAGCCTGAACTTGCCCTGGAACAACTTGAGGCTGTGTCCGCTTGTTCTGTCCCTGGGTGCCTGGGAGAAGAGACCGACCCCATGCAGAATGTCTAACTTCCCCGATTCTGTGAAACTCTCACATTTATTTCCACTTTCTTGTTTTTTTCTACCCTGTAGACCCTGGCTTATGGTGATATGAATCATGAGTGGATAGGTAACGAATGGCTCCCCAGTTTGGGGTTACCTCAGTACCGAAGTTATTTTATGGAATGCCTGGTGGATGCAAGGATGTTAGATCACCTGACAAAGAAAGATCTACGTGTGCACCTCAAAATGGTGGATAGCTTTCATCGGTATGTTGGCATAAAGACTGCAGCTATAGAGGCATTTTTGTGTCTGGCACGGTACTCAGTGCTGCAAAGAATAGAAACACTTTCTTTCTGTTGCTCTGTTGCGGAAAAACGCACAGAAAAGTAAGCGCTCAGTATTAGAAATCAGAACTGAGATTCTCATAGTAGTAGCAGATGCATTGTAATTATGTCTCTCAAAACTAAGCTTGATTTCATAATGTGTTAGGAACCATTAGTGCATAAATAAAGCCTTGACAATGCAAAAAAAAGTGGTGCAAAGCAGTAGACTAAGATTTGAAGCCTTGAGATCTCATAATAATGAAAAGCTATTGTGTCTAGCACATAAAAGCTGTTAACAGTACAAGCATTCTGACAGTTTTTTCAGGTTATCTAGGGCTATAGCCAGGAAGCTAAACTGGAAATATGGAAATAAAGGTATTTAGACTTTAGGAAGAATGATGTTTATGTGACAAGAAGTGGAGGTGTTTTTTTTAATGTAACGTCTGACTTGTCACTTTTTTGAGGCTGAATGTGACAAACTTCACAGCTGGCAAGGGCTGACCTTTTCTCAGTGTGGTTTTTAATGTTATGTGCTTCTTATGCTAGAACATTTACTGAAACATACTAATTTTTCTTTTGTCATTTCATTTTTGAAGTCTGTGGAGGTTTGGGGGCGTGGGGGTGGGTTTGGATGGTTTTACTCTCCCTTCTGTCCTCAAGATTTGCTACATGGGTGTCATGAAACAACACCTCCTGTGAAATACAGGAAATACATCCTACATGTGTTCCCATCTTGGAAATTACCTTTATTAACTCTGTAAATGTTTCTCTTTAAATAACAGAACAAGCTTGCAATATGGAATCATGTGTTTAAAGAGGTTGAATTATGATAGAAAAGAACTGGAAAAGCGAAGAGAAATGAGTCAGCATGAAATAAAAGGTGATAGCTGCTGGGAATGGATCCTGGGAATGTGTCTACTTTTGAAGCTTGGCAATATTATATTAGCCCCTTGTCATGCCATTTTAGCAAAGCAATTAAGCATGTGCCTTAAGTAAGAGTAACCCAAGTCCATCTGTCTTCAGAACACTAAATACTTACTTAATTATACATCTAAGCACTTTGCTAAACTCTGCAGTTCTGAATGGTGGCTCGATATGTATATTTTGGGGACAGGTCTTATCCTAGCTTCCTTCAGTCTCAGAAGCAGTGTGCCAAATAACCTGCAGCTCAGTGGGCTGTTCCAGGGGCAGCAGTGGGAAATGGGAGCACTCAGGACCCTACTACTGTGGTCCTGCGTTCGAAAACCTTTGCCTTTGGTTTCTTCAAAATGTGTATCACAGAATATGTTGCTTGGATGAGTGACCACTGAGGCAGCTGTTTGGTTTATAAGAAAAATTCCTAACAGAACTGCCCTTATTAGAAGATTTAATAGTTGATTTTAAAGTATTTTTCTGTGTGAAGCTCTCTAGAACAGTTGCAGGCTCCCTGCATGCTTCCTTCAGGAATCAGAAGGGGTAAGGCTTCAGTGAAAGTATGCATTTGCTGAAGGCAGACGGTGGCATGAACTAATGCCTTGGATGTGGCAGCCTCTGTGTCAGGCTGAATCACTACAGCTGGAGACTTACACAAGACAATTGCATATGGGTCTCAAATTCTAGCATTGCTTCAATGCTAGACAGTGCTAGGACAAGGTCAATAACCCACAGCCTCCTTCACCTGACCTTTGACACATCGATCAGTTAGACACGATCCCAGATGGAATCTGGTCTCAGTAATCCCTGTCTGCCACACTGTTTCAGCTGATCCTGACCCCAAAGTCTGGGATGCTTTTGGTCAGGAGACAGAGAACGCTTGGTCCCAGAACAGCCACATTAGCTGGACTTCTAAGGGTTCGGGAAAAATTCTGCTTGTTAAGTAAGAGCAACCTCAGGATGACATTTCCAGTTCACAAGTATAAAGCTCAGTATAAGCAACTTCCTTTTAACCTTACAGGTGGAGTAAGATACTTTTTATCTAAAAGCCAAATCCTCAAAAACGGTTTCCTAGCTTGTTTTGTTGCCTTAGCTTTATAACTGGCATGACCCTTAACAGCTCAAACAGCTTCCTCAAGTCTTTTTTAGTCTCTGAAATTGTGAACTCATCGCTTGTTTTATGGCATGTTATAAAATGGTAGGTGCTGACTTGAATCTCAAAACATTGGATACAAAACTGTCAAGTGAAGCCTTGAGGAACAAATGTGTTTCCCATGCTCTTGCACTGTTGAACTGTAAAATCTTGCCTAAGAATTGGAAAGGCTTATCTGTAGGAGATGGGAGGAATTGCATTCTGGAACTGCCCTCTGGAAGCACCTCTCTCCTTTGAGAACATTATTTAGAGTAAACATTTCTCTTGAAGGTATCTAAAATCAGGGAGTTTTGAAGAGGAGATATTAAAGCTATATGAACAGTGCACTGGCACTCCTCACATAAGAAATAAAGCAGTGACATCCACAGTGCATGCTCGACTACATGCATGCACCTGTACGGTTTGGAAATTGTGATGTCTCAGGGTACTGACCTGGTGTTATATCCTTACAGATGTGCTGGTGTGGAGTAACGACCGCGTCATCCGCTGGATACAAGCTATTGGCCTCCGAGAATACGCTAACAATATCCTAGAAAGTGGTGTGCATGGTTCACTGATAGCGCTGGATGAAAACTTTGACTACAGCAGTTTAGCTTTGTTATTGCAGATTCCAACACAAAACACCCAGGCAAGTCTGCTCATGCTGCTTTCGGTTCACCTGTCCCCATTGCTGCTTTTTGTTCCTCTTCAATCCTTTTAATTTCTTACTTTGGTGTCTCTAGGCACGGCAGATCCTTGAGAGAGAATACAACAACCTTTTAGCACTAGGAACTGAAAGACGGCTTGAGGAAGTAATTAATTTTATTTTCAGTATTTATAAAATGCCACAGTAAAATATAAACATAAAATTGAATGCATGAAGAGATGTTAATTTGCACATGTTTAAGAAGAGTTAAGAGCTTTAAGAAAACAAACAAACAAAAAAAAAAACCTGGAAATGCCAGTCCAAGATCTTTAAAGTAACCACAGTATGGCACAGTATTTTGGCTGCTAAATTCGATGACTCACTCTTACCTTAAAATGAACATCTTCTGTAGAGGAAACATACAGAAAGGAGTCCAAGTTTCACTGGCTAGAGCAAGTGAGTGCCTGCACAACCTGTTCTTTACTTACACTTCTTAAAATTCTTTCTTTAAAAATAAAGAAAAAAAGTGGAGTTTTGGTTGGTTGGTTGGGTTTTGGGGTTTGGATTTTGGATGGTTGGTTTTGGTTTTGCGTTGTTTGTTTTTATTCTTTGCAGTTACTATGTAATAGAGTGGGATTTGGGGCAATTATCTGGGATGGGGAATCTCTAATCCACTTATGGAAAATATTCATCTTAAGGTAAGAGTCTAGTGCAAAAATATTCAAGTCTTGGATATCTGCAAGGGAAGTGGAATAAAACTTGTAAAGACTTGCTGCTGAAAATGTGAGATGCCCATGAATTCTGTGCAAGCACGAGTATTTAATCATTAGCATCATAAGCTTCTAATGCAGTACAAACCACTGCAATTTCTGTCACTGTGTGTGGAAGAGATCAGACTAAATCAGATCAAAGACTAAACCCCTCTGCTATAGCAAGACAAAGATTTAAAAGGCATTTTCCACCCTAGCATTTACTATTTCTAAAGCATTTACTTTTACAAGTGTGTGTCAACCACACTGAAGCTGCTGGATGCAGTACAACAGAGCAGGGTGGCTGTTGTGGGATACATCTGGCAGTGAGAGAGGAAGCAAACAGGAGGATAATTAATAAGAAAAAAAATCATTTTGCTTTATCAAATATGACTCTATATTGACAGAGCGACGACAAGAACTTCAGACGTGGTCCCTCCTGGCGACGACAGTTTCCTCCACGTGAGGTTCACGGGATTAGCATGATGCCAGGTTCATCAGAAACATTGCCAGCTGGGTTCAGATTAACCACAACATCAGGGCAGTCACGGAAGATGGCAACTGATGGTATGTAGTCATTCCTGCACTTACTGTTGAAAAGCAAGAGCTTTATTCTAGCATGCTAAAATGACCTTCAGTGCATCTCTGTCTTGCACCTGAATGGCTGTGTTCACGTAACTAGGATGAAGGAAGTCTAGGACAGCTGGATCATGGAATGGAAAAGCACTGACTTGGCATAGCATTGTTTTTTTCAGGTTGACTTCAGCCTGCCAGTGTTTGTTTAAACATCTCCAAAGGAAACATTCAGAAAGAGAGGAATTAGTTTAGTGCTTTTCATCTAAGATTGCATGTAATAGCGAAGCAAATTTTTCAGCTCATTAGCCTCTCTAGCATGTGGGATGTGAATCATATAGAATCATAGAGTCCTAGAATTGTCAGGGCTGGGAAGGACCTCATGGATCATCTGACTCCAACTTCCCCGCCATGGGCACGTTCACACTAGATCAGGTTCTTCATAGCCCCATCCAGCCTGCCCTTAAAAATTTCCAGAGATGGGGCTTCTACCACCTCCCTGGGCAACCTGTTCCAGTGTCTCACCACTCACACAACGAAGAACTTCTTCCTGACATCCAACCTGAATCTCCCCATTCCTAGTTTTGCTCTGTTCCCCCCCCAGTCCTATCACTACCTGACATCCTAAACAGTCCCTCCTCAGCTTTCTTGCAGCTCCCTTCAGATACTGGAAGGCCACAATAAGGTCTCCTCAGAGCCTCTCCTCTCCAGACTGAACAGCCCCAACTCTCTCAGCCTGTCCTCACAGGAGAGCAGCTCCAGCCCTCTGATCATCCTCATGGCCCTCCTCTGGACACACTCCAACACGTCCAGATCTTTCCTGTAATAGGGGCTCCAGCACTGGATGCAGTACTCAAGGTGGGATCTTGTAGAGGAGTATCCTGCATTAAATGGACATGTGAGCCATCCAGCCTGTGCTAACTGCTAATTGTGAGCTGAAAAGCTTCACAGCCTGCATGAAGGCATCCAGAGGGTCAGGACACCAGCTGTGAGCTGCCTCCAGGGATATGGACAGCAACAGGAGATCAAAGCCAAACAAAGTCTCACAGGAAGCATTTGAACGGATAATGATGAACCAATTGCCTAATGCCCCCACAGCTTGTGCCTTGAGGATGTACACCAATGTTCTAATGCCACACAGCTCGGGCCTTAACGACTTAGACCAATTTCTTAACAATGAACTAACCCTCATAGTCTGTTAGAAAGTACATAAGTGCATGAGCATATTCAATAAAGGGGCAGTGCTTGGATCATATTGGTCCGCATACAGCTTTGTCCAGGAGCTTCCGCAGGGTCTCACCAGAGCAGAGGGCAAGAAAATTTTAGAGAAAGAACCTAGAAAGGGCTATGATCTTTATTTTCTTGTTTGACTTTCACACTCACTAGCTTATTAAATAATTCAAGTTGCTAGCAATTAATAACAATCAAAAAGCTATTGTAATTAGCAGATACTAAATTTCAGATCTACCAGTCTTCATTTTCTTTGGAAACATTTTCATTTCCAAAACATTCAGCAACAACTAAGCAATGATTGGAAAAGTAGCAAACAGATCATAACTAAAAAATACATAAAATTTTAAAATCACTGTGAAAGGGCAGGCAGAAGGGACAAATCTCATTGCATATTCCTTCAGGTATAGGGACGATAAGGCCTGAAGTTTTGAGAAGGACTAGGATGCAGCCTGGCCCGTTTCAAACACTTCTTCATGGGAGAATTTAGCTCTGTGAACAGACTTGTCTCAAAGTACTTTAATAAACTGCTTTAAGTTTACTGTGTGCAGTNTCATTTGTAACTCTTGTATGAACTTGGCACAACAATGTTACCATCTAAATCCCTCACCTTTAGAAACAATACTTGAGAGTTGCAGTCATAGATGCAATCATTTACTGATCGCATCACTGAGTTCCATTGACTCCACTGCTCATGTGCACACTTTTAATCCTGCGCCAGTTTTACAATGAGGCTGCAAGACATGAATCCATTCAAAGGCAAATTCCAAGTACAAATAAAGGCATTAGCTCCTTATGCATTTCTGTGTCTTACATCACTGTAGCAGGAGCTAAGAATCTCACAAACATGCCTTGATTTCATCTTCCAGCCATGCAATGATGTCGAAGGTACTATTCTCATTTTATAGATGGGTAACTAACACAAAGGAGACTTCAGTGATTTACTCAGGGTCCTCCAGACAATTTATTATTGAGCTGAGTATTGACATTAGTAGACTTAAAGGTAAGTAGCTTTGAAGACTTACAGCTTCATCTGGGATTGGCTTTGTATCTCCCTGTGCTAAGTACACCATGGTAGTTAAACACCATGATGGGCACAGTATTAGGACTTAACAACAAAATCAAGACAAAACTGAATTCTAAATTGTATTTCAGTAGTACAACAGGCATGAAGAAACAGTTCTGACCTAGACCATGCCCACATCACGTCACAGAAAAACACAAAGCAATTTAATAGCAAAGCAGACTGATATTTTATTCATGTTTCTAAATAGGTTCTGGTTTGTTTCTTCTTTGCAATTTGCAGTTGCTTCATCACGACTGCAGAGGTTAGACAGCTCAACAGTTCGTACATACTCATGCTGACAAGGCCTAGAAAAGAAGCCAGCACTGAATTGTTGTGAGTATCCATATGGAGCCATCATGAAAGCTCTTTATAACTGTATACTACACCCAATATTCCTTGGCATTATTTAAACAAGAGCCAGCATGTAGCAGAGAATCTAGCTCAGGCTCACTGGGGTGGTCACTTGATCAGGACAACAGTCTCAAGCTCAGGCCAGGAGAGCTGTGTGATTCTTTTCCCCATCTCAAAAAGCAGAGAGACCACCTCAGCAGAGAAAAATTTTCAGACAACTCTTTCAGATGGTAGCTCACCTACCATAATGCATTTGTATGTTCTCAAACTTCAAAGCTAGAACTGGGGAGAGAGCAGTAGGCAGAAGGAGTTAACTTACGTTATGAGCACTGAGCACTTGAATGAGTTCCATCAGGACTTAGGGAAAAGGTGGGGAAAAAACAACTAGTAAAACAAAATGGATTTACTTTCTATTTTAAAGTGAGACATATGGCTCAATTTGGAACAGCAGGTAGCTGCACAAAACCAGTACAAAACCTCCCCATATATAGAAAATCTTCTCGAGTTACCTCTTATAGAGATTCTTGCACTTCCTAAACCATTCAGAATTGACCAGTGTCAAAGAAATGATATTCTGAGCTGGACGCCACTTTGAATCCAGTTTAGTACTGGAATTCATGTTGCATTTCTCACCACTCACTTTTTGAACATGGCTATGAGTTTCACAGATTCACTCTTACAGAGTTCTGCAGAAATACAAATGTTTTCTGCTACATCACCAGTTTGCTTTCACCAGTGCAGCACCATTTCATGCTAATATTTTCTCAGTAGAACAGTTTTCCATTTAGTTACTCAGGCAATTGTAAGGGAGCTGGAAAGAATATCTGGGTAGCATCAAAGCCTCACCAGGTGTAAAATACACTTCAACAGCTGATACATATTGTTGGCAAGACATGCCAGGCTCTGCAAGAAAGTCCTTTTTTTTAGATTCTCAGTACTGGGAGAAGCTTGAGGCCATCGAGATTTTGCTAATTCTGAACAGGTTCAGAAGTGCTTAGGAACAGCCACTGCTACCAGTAGAAAACATAGATCCTACTCAGGATCCTACTGCAATGTGGAAAACAGTGAAGTATGACCAAGAAACTAAATTCAAACACAAAGCCATCTATTAGGCCAACAGTAATGGGCCAGATGCATGAGGTCTGAAGAGTGCAACAAGGGCAGAAATAGAAAATTGGTATATCAAGAAAAGTTAAAATTATCCAAACTGTTTGATCCCCTCTGTACTCAAAATTGTCTAAAAAGGAGCAATCTGCAAACAGAAGTAGCAAACTTTGTGGCCACTGTATGTGTATGTTGCGTATTTTGAGCACAAAAAGATGCAAAGTTATACAAGCTACAGAAGTTCAATTTCTATAGAGGTATTAGTGGTGTTTCAGATGCCAGTGGTATTATTACATTAGTACTTACTGCTTGTCCACTTTTCTGCCAATTATGTTCTCATCTTAAATGCTTGAAAGCTCTGTAAGAATACCAAATTTACACCTAAATTGTAAAGCCTAATATACAAAGGTGGCTGACAGTATTTAACTTACCAGGTACTTACAAGATCACAGAATGTTAGAGGTTGGAAGGGACCTCCAGAGATCATCCAGCCCACCCCCCTGCCAGAGCAGGATCACCTAGAAGTAGTCTGCACAGGAATGCATCCAGGCAGGTTTTGAAAGTCTCCAGGGAAGGAGACTCCACAGTCTCTTTGGGCAGCCTGCTCCTGGGCCCTGCCACCCTCACTGTAAAGAAGTTTCTCCTCATGTTGAGCTGAAACCTTCTCTGTTCCAATTTGTACCCATTGCTCCTTGTCTTACTACCATGCACCATGGAAAAGAGACTGGCCCCATCCACTTGACACCCAATCCTCAGATACTTATAGACATTGCTCAGATCTCCTATCAGTCTTCTCTTCTCCAGACTAAGCAGCCTCAGGGCTCTCAGTCTCTCTCCATAGGGGAGATGCTTAAGTCCCCCAGACATCCTCATGGCTGTCTGCTGGACTGTATCCAGCAGGTCTCTGTCTCTCTTGAACTGGAGAGCCCAAAACTGGACACAGTGCTCCAGGTGTGACCTCACTAGGGCAGAGTACAGGGGTAGAAGAACCTCCCTAGCCCTGCTGGACAGACATTTCTTGATGCACTCCAGGATGCCATTAGCTCTCTTGGCCACAAGGGCACGTTGCTGGCCCATGGAGAAGCTGTTGTCCACCAGAACTCCAAGATCTTTCTCTGTGGAGCTGCTTTCCAGTAGCGCAACTCCTAACCTGTACTTGTGCCTCCTGTTATTCCCCCTCAGGTGCAGGACCCTGCAGTTGTCCTTACTGATCCTCATGAAGTTTGCCTTCAGCCAGGTCTCAGCCTGTCCAGATCTTGTTGGATGGCAGCACAGCCTAAAGGAGTGTCAGCCACTGCCCCCTCCCCACCCCCTCCCTTTTTTTTTAACTCCTCTTAAAGAAGTAACAAGATGATGTGAACTAGAACTTTACTATATGAATTGAAATATCCAAATGTCATGCAGGTTAGAAGCCGAAGAGAAGTTGAAATAATTTTAGATTTCAGCAAATTACTTTAAAACTATGCAAGGAAAAGATTTCCTAGGTTATTAAGCAAACTTGAGAACCAAAACAGATGACCTGAACATCAAGGAAGAATGCTTAAATAAAAACATGGGACATGTGAAGTTGGTTGAAGGGCAACTTAAGTTTTCAGAACTTTGTGGTCACAACTTCTTCATGAAAGGAACTGATCATAGAATAGAATCATAGAATGGTAGGGGTTGGAAGGGACCTCTAGACATCATCAAGTCCAACCCCCTGCCAAGGCAGGATCACTTAGGGCAGGTCACAGGAATAGAATCAGTTCCTTACATGCTGTTGTAATCAATCAGTAAGTAGGACTGCAGGAAGAGATGAGTCCAGAACACAGAGTCACAGAAGTGTTGATTATTCATCACAGCATGCCTCCTGAAATTTCCCCGATCCCAGGCAGACTGAGCCCCAAGCTTGTGACACCTTACCTAGACTACAACTAAACCATCTGCATGCATAGAATCTGGGACCAATTCTAAGGGGGAGCTATCAAAACAGCAACATAGGAGAGTTTTTAATATAGCAAAGAGGAATGTGCATATGAAAAGCAGACTGAAAAGAGAGCTGTATGTGGAACAAATGAAATGAACTGTGATCACAGCGGGCTGCAGTCTTGCATCCTGCTACTTACCTCTCTCGCAGAGAGTGTTAATGCCTTGTATTTCAAAACAATTTACACCAACTGGGTACAACCTCACAGTCTCTCTTCACAACAGCTGGGTTCAATTCCTGTGCTTTCAAGTTGCATTTCAGGTATTTTTTGAAGCCACCATGACAAGCTGCCAGAAACCAGGAACAGTTGCATGAGTACACTCTGCACAGCCCAGTTTGAGTGCACGCTCAAGAACAGGAGTTTAAGAACATTTCAGACTGCTGCTTTCTGGTCAGTTAATGTAGCAAAGAAGTTTACCATAGAGCATATGGAGCAGGTCAAGATTTCTGTTCTGGTGGCTCAGCTTGAGTGGCTGCAATGCCACTATACATCCAGAGTATTTGGCAGTCACAGTGCCTAAGTGTAGTGGGTTTGTACCACACAGAATTTGGGATTTACCCCCAGAGAGTAAATTCCCACACTTATTCAGAATTTGGAAGTAAAATGAAATTATTCTTCACAGAAGTAGGCTAAATATAAAAGGTAATAAACATATACAAATTCATATATACATATACAACTAGACAATAGCCCAGCTACCCCCTGGACAAAGCCCAGAGGCTGTTGCCAGGTAACACACTATTATCTCTCCCCCACTCCCAGACAGTTTTTTTACCAATAATCCAAACAGTAGTCAGCAGAGAGAAGCAAGCAAGGCCAGGAGGAGACACAGAATGGAAAATAAGAAAGTAAGCAAGCCCAGGACAAGTTGTCCTTCAAACTATACAGCATTTTTAGACCAATGGAATGGGATGGGATAAACATATCTCTTACGCTTTGTTTGACCCCTTGAGAGTCCATCCTCCTGAACTCTCAAATTCTCTGGAAAACTTTTATTGACAATTTACATTTAAGACACTATTCTTAAAACTGTAACACCAAGCTTTCCCCATACTTTTCTTTCCTGAAATAGTTGTCACCACCAAGCCAGAAGGCTCAGCCAGGACAGCTTTGTTGTCACAGGCTGGAGAAATACAACCATACTAGTTTCACTTCTATTCTAATGAAATCTCAAAGGGGATTTGGCAAAACCAGCAATGTACTTTATCAATGAAGGGTTCCAATGAGGACTCATAAAGGCAGATGGAAAATAAGTTCCAAAAAGATGTGAAAGATAATCTGGGAAAAGCTGCTCCTTAGCAAAGAAATCAGAGGACTGGAAAAGGTAAATGCTGTCCAGATGCAGTAAACAAGGAGCAGCACAGAGCATACCAACAAGGCCTAAACATGCAAAAGTGTGTTCAAGCCTTGTGCCAAACAGGCAAAGTGTCCAGGTGCAGGACACTAACCCTCGTGCTGCATCAAAACAGCAAGCAAATGACTGCAATGTGAACATAGGCAGAAGTCTGACTTGTACAAAAATAAAGATTAAAATACATTATTAAGAGATTTCTGTTGCTAAGCTGAAAGCAAGCACCAGGTGCATGTGTCCTTCAGGTATTCAAACCTGTGTTTCAGTAAAACATGCTATAGCTTACTTAGTGCTCCAGTATTTTCTGATGTCACTGCATTCTAGACCAAATGTGAATCAAAGAACCTCACTAATCAAAGTTTGTTTATTTTTCCTTTCAGATGTCATCTCTTTCTTCTACTTTACCTGAAGTGCACTACTGAAACCTCTCTGCAAGAACAGGGTAATAGAGAAGAGAACACATAAGGTTTATCAGACAAACAGCTATGATGTTCCTTTTGTGTACTGATGATAAAAAACGAGAACGCCAAAATTAAATAATAAAAAATAAATTACTGTAAAAAAAAAAAAAAAAAAGCAAAGCAAAACCTCCCCCTTTCCTCTCAGCATCTCTGTCATCAGAAATCTGGCAGTAGTGCACATCCAAAGCTTTTATCAAATGAAGCCACTCATTTTTACAGGATTCCATCTGTTTTATTGTAAAATATCAGACATCTACGTATTTACTGTGTATGTATTTCCTTTTCCAATGTGTAAGTCTTATGTAAATGGATATAAATATGATTTTTTTAAAAAAAAATCTATGGTACATGGGGTCTCACTGCAAACATTGACCACACGGTGTCAATAATACTGTTTGTACCTTTCCATTCCACCATTTTTACAGTTTTTGGATCGTAACAGTCAAATGGATATGTTTAGCAGAGTTAGAAGCTTCAACATGTTCCTACTGAGAAAAATCTGTCAATATTTAAAGCTGAACATCTGCCTCTGATGATGTATAACGGAATGATAGAACCTGGAACTGGGAGCCAAAATGGACCTCTAAAGACCAAACGGGAATGTTATTTTTCGATAAAGAAGCACCACGAGGGCTTAACTCTTAAAAACAAATAAACCCAGAAGAACTGTTTACAAAAAAAAATTTTAAAAAAGTTTAAAAAATTTTAAAAAAGCAGTTTAATAAAACGTGATTTATACAAAAAAAAAAACCAAAAAACAAAAAACAAAAAACTTTCTGCTGCGTTACCGGCGGACCAAGAAGAACCTTGCTTTACCAAGAGCCACCTTTTCATTCCAGGACCTCCAGACACCAGCCAGCATTGGAAAATCAAATCCAATACTTGCATAGAATCAGATTCTTATTTCCAGAGATATATTCCACAAAGGAAAAAAGAAATAAGAGAGAAGCCAACCCCCCCTATTTCTTCATTGTAACAGGGCATTAGACAGGCTCCTGTCTATTGTTATGCTTTTAAGCCAAGATGGCCTTGCTGAGACTTCACAGAAGTCAGTTTGATCAGAGGAAATAACTGAAAGACAGAGTGATTGGTTAATATATGGCATATAAAAAGTTTAGAAGAGCAATTATTACCTGCTGTGGCTTTATTTGGTGGTGTTATTGTTGTTTATTCTTTGTTTAAATGGGAAGTTTCAAAGTAAGACCTACTTAATAGTCATGTACCTTCTTGCTATTTTTCTGCTGCTTGACCTTAGCTCAAGACCTGTCTTTTAGTTATTTCTTTCAGCAGTTTGATCTGCAATGTTTGCACGTACATAAACATTTGTTTTGTCTGTTTTCATTTGGCAAACTTCAGTCAATCAGATGGTGAAAGATTTTTCTCCCCCAATGTCAATAAAGAGAAGAATTCAGTGCTATTTGCGTTTATGTCTGTTAAGCTGTACACAGTAACATTAAAACCATTTGGCTGCCAGATCCTTCTAGCTAAACAGAAGCAGGTTTTTGCCGGTGGCAGTTACAATGGATTTATGTCAGGTTCTGCCACGAGAAGGAGCAGAGAACTTGCTGATGGGCAAGATGTGGTGGCTTGGGTCAGCACACAGCCCCACCCGGACGTGCTGGCCCTTTCACCTACACTGCCCCGGGCTTAGCCGACATCTGCATGTGAGAAGCAGGAAGTCAGAAGAGCTGTGCTGTGTTCACTTCTGCCCTTCATCTCCTGTAGCCACCTTACACGTGAATTTCATGTCAACACGTTACCAGAGCAGGTACCACTCTTGACAGCACGAGATCGCAACCTGCCTGGTGCCACTCTGCTGGGAGCCTTTCTTTTCCTAAGAGCTGTTAAGTATTGAAAGGATGCCAAGTGACAAGGCCTGAAAGTCAGAAAGTGACATTTATTTCTTGCACCTACTATGTTTGTAGAGAATCAGGAAGGCACCAAAATCTCAACTTGCTTTCCTGCCAGCCCACAAAGAAGGATGACCAATAGGCAGTCTATTAGAGGTATTTAAGCCTGCTCCTCACAGGAATGTGGCCCTTTAGATGTCCAGAGAGGCAGGAGAAAGGCTTCTGTACCCTTCATGTGGGGTCCATGTTTCTCCCCCTTGGAGACCAGCTCTCCAGTCTCCTCTACAAAGCAAAGGAGATCTCTTCATAGAATGGTTTAGGTTGGAAGAGACCTCAAAGCTCAGCCAGTTCCAAGCCCCCGCCATAGGCAGGGACACCTCCCACTGGAACAGGTCACTCAAGGCCTCATCCAACCTGGTCCTGAACATCTCCAGGGAGGGAGCAGCCACAACCTCCCTGGGCAACCTGTGCCAGTGTCTCACCACCCTCACTGCAAAGAACTTCCTCCTAATCTTCAGTCTCAATCTGTCCTCCTCAAGCATCCATCCATTGCCCCTCGTTCTGTCACTACAAGCCTTTGTCAAAAGTCCCCCCCCCAGCCCTTCAGGCACCCGAAGGCTGCTCCGAGGTCTCCCCGGAGCAGTCTGTTCTCCAGGCTGAACCGCCCCAGCTCTCTCAGCCTGTCCACGTAGGGGAGATTCTCCAGCTCCGCGATCGCCTTTGTAAGCCTTCCCACAGGACAGCCCGCGGCAGGTGATGGCTGGCCCGGGCCGGGCCGCCCGACGGAGCTGAAGGAAGACGTCCGACGAGAAGCCGCAGCCGCCCCAGCGGGCTGCCAAGACAAAGCGGGGCCGCCCCGGCGGCGGAGAGCGCCCGGGGTTGCTGCTCCTTTACCTGCGGGCGCGGCTCGGCACCGGCACTGCCCCCTGCCGGCGGAGCCTGCCCCTGCCCGGGAGACCGAGGTCAGCTGATGAGGGAGCCTCTGTCCCGAGGCCGCTGGCGGTACAGCTGGCCCCGANACAGGTCACATTCCATCCTTGGGGCCCAAAATCATCCTATGCTGACACGAATCAAATGTATACATTTCACAATTCCCCATCTTTTTTCTTTATAGTATTGATTAGTGGTTTTGTTTCTAATCTGGTCAATATCTGTTGTATTAAAGCCTTCCCTGGATGTGCTCCAGCCCTTCAGTGTCCCTCCAAAACTGAATATAGGCCTTGACATGCAGCCTCCCAGAGCCCAGGACAGGAGGACAATCACTTCCCTGCTCTTGCTGCCCACATTAGTGCTGAGCCCACCCAGGACGCTCACTGATGCCAACTCTCATTGCCTTATCCAGCCCTTCTCCCTGGGCACAGCCTGCTCCTTACAGAGGACAGCCACAACAGTCAGAAAACACAGGCTGCAGGAGCTCCCCTTCTGAAAACCAGGCTATCAGCAACCAGGATTCCTGCTGGAACCCAGCTGGGCGCATGGGAAACCTGTGCTGGCTGTCCTAGAAGTTGTGGGTCACAGAGACTCACACCACACCCCCTCTGCTTTGGCAAGGAAGGAAGTGAAGATGATGGGAATCAACACCATGATCCTCAGAAGTGCAAGAACAAGGCAAGCGCAGAACCCTGCTGGCTGCAGCAGGCTCTAAGCCCAAGGCCTCAGCACTGGCACACGGAAGAGATGTCCTCAGCTCCCTGCAGGAAGGTCCCTCCTCTGCTGGCAGCCAGGCAGCTGACAGGCACCACCCTTGTGCCGCTCATCATGGACACTTTGAGCCTCTTCTCCGGAACCCCCTTGAGCTCCACCAAGGTCCCTAGAGCAGGGACACCTTTCAGGGACACCGTGCCAGGCAGCTCCCCACAGAAGCTTACAGACTTCTGCTTCCCCTCCTGCTGCAGCTGTCGGGTCCTGCTTTCCAGCTGAGCCTTCCAGTCCTCTGGGAGGGCATCGTACTCGTCCTCACCCAGCTCCCAGAGCCACGCTGCCTCCCTCCTGGCCGCTTCTTCCTGCTCCCGGCCTGCAGCAGGGACCAGAGGAGAAAGCATCAGCAGAGCTGTGCTGGGGCAGCTGTAAGCAGCCACAGCTCTGGCCCAGCCCAGCTCTTTACCCTGCCAGGAGGGAGCAGGGAGCTCTCAGTCCTGCTCCCAGCTCCAGTAACCCCAAAATGAGCACCAGACTGGGAGCTCCTCTGCCTTTGTGGGCTCACGTGCACCAGCCTGGGGGACATCTGCCTGCTGCTCAGGCACTGAGCCGCAGCCACTTGCACCTGGGCCCAAGCTTCAGTGCTGCAGCCTGAGAGAAGTCTCTCAGCCTCAGCTCTGCTGGGTTTGAAGCAACAATGAGCTGCACCGAGGCACGAGGCTGAAGGCTTCCTAAAAACATCTCCCACCCTCTGCTGCTGACCCAGAGACAAGCGGGCAGGGCTGAGAGCTCTGGAGAGAAGCCTTGGTAGGCAGGGGGATGAGTCTCACCTGCCTGCTCCTCTACAGCTGTCTTTTTTTCAGTTCTGCAATTCTTAAGGTTTGTTAATTTTTTTAAGAGCTCAGATTTTTGAGGTTTCTAATTATTTTTTAAGAACTTCAATTTTTAAGGTTTCCAAACTTTTTTGCGCTCTAAATGTATAGGTTTTCCAATTTATAAAATCTCAAATTCCTAACGTTACTAAATTTTTTTAGAGCTCCAATTTTTAAGGTTTCCAAACTTTTTTGCGCTCTAAATGTATAGGTTTTCCAATTTATAAAATCTCAAATTCCTAACGTTACTAAATTTTTTTAGAGCTCCAATTTTTAAGGTTTCCAAACTTTTTTGCGCTCTAAATGTATAGGTTTTCCAATTTATAAAATCTCAAATTCCTAACGTTACTAAATTTTTTTAGAGCTCCAATTTTTAAGGTTTCCAAAATGTTTGCAATCTCAGATTTTGAAAGTTTCTAATTTTATAGAGCTACAACTTTGAAGGTTGCTAATTTTTTAATATGCAAAACTTTTAAGGTAGTTACATTATTTTTAGAACTCCAGTTTTGAAGAGACTTCAATTTTTAAGGGTTCCAAACATTTTAAGAGCTCAAAGTGTTTAAGGTTTCTAATTTTTTGTTTTTAGATGTCAAATGTTTAAGATTTCC
>WBNM01003786.1:0-19746 GCA_013399055.1 Ramphastos sulfuratus
ACACCAGAACTGGACACAGAATTGGTGAGGTCTAACAAGAGCAGTAGAGGGGGAGAATCAGATCCATGTTCCTACTGGTCATTTCACATCAGTTTCAACTCTTGGAGTGCAACATCTGAACACACAAAACATGTTTCATTCAAAATGGATCCATAAAATACACTCATCTATGACTACAGTTGTCATTGACACTTCTCTGTAATGAATGCAAGCATGACAAGTGCTTCTGTGTGTGAAAACTAAATTTACAAAAAAAAAAAAAAAAGACTGATAGTTTTGGGTGAAATGTCAGGAAAATTATCTCCTATCATACTTAGCTTGCTCTGCAAACATAACATTGAAGGCATTCTGTTTCAGTTTTCTACTTGTTAAAAAGTGTTCAGGTTGTCCAACAGCAGCAAGTTGTAGATGAAGTACCAATAATAAGAAAGAAATGAAACTTTGCTTTTCATGAAAAGTCACTGTCTGTCTCACATTCCATTTTTCATTCGAATGCTGTTTTGAGTGCATCTCTATCAGGAATAGTGTGGGCAGCAGGAGTAGGGAAGGGATTGTCCCCCTATGCTCAGCACTGGTGAGGCAGCACCTTGAATACTGAGTTCAGTTTTGGGCCCCTCACTCCCATAAGGACGTTGAGGTGATGAAGCAGGTTCAGAGAAGGGTAACAAAGCTGGTGAAGGGTCTGGAGAACAGGGCTGGTGAGGAGAGGCTGAGGGAACTAAGGGCTGAAGAACAGGAGACTGAGGGGAGAGCTCATTGTTCTCTACAACTGCCTGAGAGCAGACTGCAGTGAGGTGGGGGTTGGTCTCTTCTCCCCAGTATCAGGTGACAGGATGAGAGGAAAAGATCTGAAATTGTGCCAGGGGAGGTTTAGACTGGAGATTAGAAAAATTTTCTTTGCTGCAAAAGTAGTCAGGCATTGGAACAGACTGCTCGGGGAGGTGGTGGAGTCACCATCCCTGGAGGTGTTCAACAGATGTGTGGACATGACACTAGGGGACATGGATTAATGGCCATGGTAGTGTTAGGGCGATGGTTGGATTTGATGATTTTGGAGGTTGCTTCCAACCAAAACAATTCCATGATTCTATGGTTTCCATAAAGTAACAAAAGCTAGCTTCCATAGTACACTTGTCCATGGCACATTTGTGTTCCTCTGCTTTCTATAATTCTAAAGTAGTTTTTTGGATTTTTTTCAGCCAAGAATATGACGAGAAAACTTTTTTTTTTTTTTCCCCCCTCCACTCTGTGTAGATTTGGGGCCCTCTTTGCCTCAAGGCTTTTGAAACTGAAGAGTCCTCAGTCTGCTGAAACAACGTTCAGAGTATGTCCAGAAGCTAGTGAAGAAGAATGATGGTTCTGGACCCCAAAGGGCATTCAGATCCCATGCTGAATGCCTGTGAGAGCAATGTTGAATTTTGCCACCAGCACGCTCTGTTTCTGTCTGCCTTCCACCTAGATGGCTCTGGAGACCATGAGGGGGTCACGCAGGATTGGTTATTTCATGCCTGAGGAGTTTCAAGGGGATAAGAACCATGCATAGTCCCTGTTTCTACAGAGCTGTGATTATATCCCTTACTGGATGAATCTTGCTTAGCTTCTACACTTAGGAGCAGCTGGATTTGATGGGTGCCATGCTTGTGAAGTCTGTTTCAGAACATTATTGCTGTCTTTGCCTGCAATTAGTTAGCTGTCAGGCAACTAAAGCAGTGCAGGGTTTTTATCAGTGTGAGACTTCCTTCCTCCTCTGAGACTCAGTGGATCCAAGGGCACTGCAGCCTCTTCACAGCCTGAAGGCTGCATCTGTGTTGAGATAACTTCATCCTATCTACCTCTCTCTCCTGGAACAAGCATAGGCACACGGGAAGAGTGGTGGCAATAAAGGCATACATCTTACTGTGCTGCATATGCCTGACTGATACTGTCCTAGTTGCCTGGGGATGGATCTCAGAACAGACTGTTCAAACACTTCTGATGCACTGGACTCTTACCTGAAATGCTGGAAGAACCTTAGGCAAGTTGTTTCACCTCCCTGTACCTCTGAGGCACCTCATGCTCTCTGAATTTTCAGAGAAATGAGATGGCTTTCAGGCCAGGGCTAAACCTGGATTTATCCTGTTGCAATCAAGCTGCAGGAATGCCCTGCAGAAATCCCTTTCTTTCTAATAAATTGCAAGAGGTGACTGACAAACACTAAAGCACTAATGGATGAAAAACAGGAAAAGAAAATCACACACAAAATATTGTTGTCTTTATATCTGCTGGTTCATCATTGAAACTACCTGCTAATGCTACCTGATCACCTTTGCATCCTGAATTACTCCACAATGTCTCAGTCAAAGTAATCAAAGTAATGAACTGAGAGTATTTGAGGTCTCAAGCCACTGACAGCTAGGTTTGGGGAGGATGCAAGTGTCTAAACCTATTCATCTTTCAGGTAATATGATCTGCCTAGTGTATTTTTTTTCCCTTGGTCTTTCTGTCCATATGTCTCTATATTCAGTCCCTGGCTTTGCTTCCTGTCTCAGCCTCACTCTGACAGGATTGGTGCCATCCAAAGGGACATGGAGAGGTGGGCTGAGGAGAGTCTCTTGACGTTCAATAAGGCAAAGTCGTGCACCTGAGCAGCCAGGAATGTGGTTGATGCCCTGTGCCTGAAGACATTCAAGATCAGGCTTGATGTGGCCCTGGGCAGCCTGCTCTGGGTGGAGGTGTCCTTGCTGACTGCAGGGAAGTTGGACAAGATAACCTTTGAGGGTCCCCTCCAATCCAATATAATCTGTGAATCTGTGAGTGTTGCCTATGTACCTTTGAAAACCTGTGGCTCAGTAGCTGTAGAACAGATTTTTGGCTGAAATTAAGAGAAAGAAAGAAAAGAAAAAAAAGAAGGAAAAGAAAAGAAAAGAAAAAAGAAAAGAAAAGAAAAGAAAAGAAAAGAAAAGAAAAGAAAAGAAAAGAAAAGAAAAGAAAAGAAAAGAAAAGAAAAGGAAAGAAAAGGAAAAGAAAAGAGATGAGAAAAGAAAAGAGAAAAGAAAGGAAAATAAAGAAAAAAGAAAAGAAAAGAGAAAAGAAAAGGAAAGAAAAGAGAAAAGAAAAAGAAAAGAGAAAAGAAAGGAAAATAGATAAAAGAAAGGAAAATAAAGAAAAGAAAGTAAAAGAGAAAAGAAAAGAAAAGAAAGAAAAGAAAAAGAAAAATCTCTCACAAAAAAACCCCCAAAACCCATGTTAATTACAAACGTATCATGAACATTTCCACTAGTTGTAGGAATGCATATCTGTGTCCCAAAATCAACCTTTTAACCATCCTCCTTCAACCAAATATGACTGAATAAAGGAGTAAAAAATTGCATCTGGTAGTTTTCAGGAAATGATGGGCTTAGGCAGTCACAGGGTCACAGCATCAGAAACTCACAGAACCACAGATTGGAAGGTTTGGAAGGGGCCCTTGCAGGTCATCATGTCCAACCTCCATGCAGGCAGTAAGGACACCTCCAACTAGAGCAAGCTGCCCAGGGCCACATCAAATTTGACCTTGAATGTCTCCAGGGATGGAGCCTCAACCACATCTCTGGGCAATGTATTTCAGTGTTTCACCACTTAGTCAAGAAAGAACCTGCTCAAACCTGCAGGAGGGAAACAGAAACACATTTTCTGCCCTGTTAGATACTTAGAAAATAAACCAGAGGGGAGTTCCCTGGAGAAACAAATCTCCTAGGCTTTACAGTTTCTGCAGCCAGAAATTTCATGGTAAAATTAGATGTTGTAGATCTCAGACTTAGGCTTCTGAAAATGTCTCAGTGACTCTTTGCATTATTTCTGAAGCCAGCCTAGTACCATGGGAAAAAAGTTGTTGGGTCTGTCTGGAAAAGGGAATGCAAGCACTTAAACATTTATTTGCTCCAAGGTGATTAATTAACTTTCTGGGATGTTTTATAGTGACATCATTTGGTGTCCTGCATCCATCAGGACAGTTCATTTAGTGACACAAACACAACCTGAAGAAATATATCAGCCAAAGGTAACTTCTTTCTCTACCTTGTGCTGGAGATTACTTTAGGCTGGAGATGATGAAATATTTCTTTGCTGCAAGAGTGGTCAGACATTGGAACAGGCTGCCCAGGCAGGTGGTGGAGTCACCATCACTGGAGGTGTTTAAGAAATATGCAGACATGGCACTTCAGGACATGGTTTAACAGCCATGGTGGTGTTGGATTGATGAGTGGACTTTATGCTCTTAGAGGTCTTTTCCAGCCAAAACAGTTGTATGATTCATTGTAGATGATTTGCCTGTTTAGGGTTATTAAGACTTAGCTGGCACTTGCTATGCAAGCAACCAAGGTCTCTAATGCCCATCTACTGTTCAGCTCCTTTATTTTCTAACAGCTGATGCCAAGCTTAATGCAACCCTCTGGCATACTCAGCCTTTGAGCACATGGGTTTCAAGTAAAGGAAAGAATTGAAGATGGGACTGACTGATAAAAACAGAGAGTGTATCCAGAGCCTCATCGTATGGTGAATAAAAGACAATCCATAATTTGCTACAGATTCCAGGTGGCTAGAATCCAGTTGTCTGTGCTAAGTGACAGCAGCAGAAATTTGGAGCCAGTTTGTGGCTTTTTTTTCTTTTAAGATGCACTTCATAGAACCTGGAAGATATTCCATGGGAACAGAGTTCAGCTAACATATCACTTTGTAATTAATATTGCTCCCTTGGTTTTCCTCTTAAAAGGACACATTTGCATGCAGCCAAGTATCTCTCATTATGTGAGTCCTTCTGTTCCTCCTGATCTCTCAGCTGAAGTCATAACCATTTGTTTGTGACATCAGCATCGGTTGCTGTGTAGGTGATTACGATGTTAAGGAGAGCACAGTGCGACTTCAAGTGAGGCATGAACAGCAGTAGCAGACAGAATCGTAGATCACAAATATCCTGCTTGCATGCAAACAGTCCCATTGGCACCACACCAATGATACAGTGAAAGATGAAGACTCCAGGGAGACCTTAGAGCTGCATTTGAACACCTGAAGGGGACCTGCAGGAAGGCTGGGGAGGGACTGTTTAGAAGGGCCTGTGGTGATAGGACGAGGGGCAAGGGTTTGAGATTTAGTTTGGATATCAGGAGGAAGTTCTTCACAATGAGAGTGGTGAGACACTGGAACAGATTGCCCAGGGATGTGGTTGAGGCCTTATCCCTGGAGACATTCAAGATCAGACTTTATGAGGCCCTGAGCAACCTGTTCTAGTTGGAGGTCTCCCTGTTGATTGCAGGGGGATCGAGCAAGATGACCTTTAAGGGTCGCTTCCAATCTGATTCAATCTGTGATTCTTTGATTCCGTGAAGTTCTGGCAGTTCGATGAAGTTTCCAGTGACTAGAAAAGGAGAAACATTACCTATTTCATTAAACCTGTTTTCATTCTCTGTGAGTCATCATCTCTCATCTTCCTGATCCTCTTTCTCTGCTGTGCAGCAGTCACTGGATGGTAAAGCAACTGCTGTAGTTTAGTACTGGACAGGGGCCAAATGTAGACACTGTGCTTTTGTGAGAACCCAGCTGGATTTCTGTGTTCTGCTCTGGCACCCTCAGTGTAAGAACATCTGTGAATCTGTTGGAGTGAGAACAGAGTAGATCACAAAGATCCTCTTCTGTGAGGACAGGCTGGGAGAGTTGGGGCTGTTCAGTCTGGAAAGACACTCCTCTAGGGAGACCTTAGAGCAGCCTTTCAGCACTCTTTAGGGACCTACAGGATGTAGATGTCCCTGCTCACTGCTGGGGCTTGAACAAGATGACCTTTGAGAGTTCCTTCCAACTCAATGAATTCTGTGTGATTCTGTGTGTAATATGGAATATGCAGGTAGAAAATAATAGTAAGCAGGATGTCTCCCCAAAGTTCTTCAGAACCTGTGAGGAGTTTAAAAAAAATAAATAAAAAAATTATGCACTATTTTTTTGTGACCTTGAGCTGCTAGGGTCTCCTGTGGGTTTTGGTTGGTTGGTTGGTTGGTTTGGGTTTTTTTTTTTTTTCTTTGTTTGGGGTTTGTTTGTTTTTGTTCGGTTTGGGTTTTGTTGGTTGGTTGGTTAGTTGTTTTTTCCCCTGTAAGGAAATTTCCCTTCCATCCAACTTGCATGATTTCCAGGGCTTTTCCACTTTTGCAGTCTCCACATCTTAACTGTGTGCCTCAGTCAGTGGCAGTTCTGTTCCAATACAGCCCAGCTGCTCCAGCTCTTCTTTCCTACAGCAGAGTTCTTTCTCAGAAATGGAACTTCATGATCTAAGCCAGACTTAAAAAAGATGCATATCAGTGTGCTGCATGTGTGGGCAGTCCTGCACACAGGAGATGCAGGAGGACTGCCACAATTATTTCAAATGTGTGCTTTTAAATTGCATCGCAGGGGATTTCTGCAGCTGGGATGTAACTGGGTAACTGTCACACACCATCTTACTAGTCAGCTGACACAAATGACTCTCTGACACTCATTTCTTTTTCTTTCTAGTATCAGGTGATAGAAGGGAGGAAATGGCCTGAAATTATGCCAGGTGAGGTTTAGGTGGAGATTAGGAAAAAAATCTTTGCTGCAAGAGCGATCGGGAATTGGAACAGGCTGCCCAGGGAGGTGGTGGAGTTGCCACCCCTGGAGGTGTTCAAGAAAGATGTGGACATAACACTTTGGGACACAATTTTATGGCCATGGTGGTGTTAGGTTAATGGCTGGACTTGATGATCTTTGGGGTCTTCTTCATTTCCCGGTGACCCTAGTCATGTTTCATAGTCTCAATACTGTAGGACCAAGCCTGAGTACTGCGCTAGCATGTCCTGAGCTTCCTACTGTTGCCTCTCATTAACTTAGGCTTTTAATATGGGAGGGTGAGAAGTAGTTCCCTTCATGGAAGAAGATGTGTAACACCTTGGATTCCTTTAGTGATGAAGCCTTCAGTAGTGACAGAACTGAACCTGTGCTACAAGTATGTTATTGATTCCTTTCACTATTAAGATACCTCTAAATATTACCCATAAAAGTGAGCCATGTAGTTTAGTTGTGGAGCTCAGGCAATGAAACAGGGACCATTAGGTGTCTGAACAACAGCTGCCAGGGGTACCAGAGCTGCTTTTCAGACTCAGCTGAGGTACAGCTACACATCAGAAGTTGTCTTTAAATGAAGATGTATTTGTGATTATATAGAGAATATTCATTATCCAGGGTCAATGGCTTTCTGTAAGCTAGCTACAAAACTATCACTAAAACCTGATTTGCAAATGACCTACCAGCAGGATGCAACACAGGGCAAGAATATTTGCATGTGAAATGTATTCAGAGGTGGTGAGCTCGTGCTTTCCTTAGCCAGGGATTATTCTCTGCTTGGAGAAAGATTTACCTGCAATAGATGACAGGGATTGGTGTATCATAGAATCATAGAATGGGTTGTGTTGGAAGACACCTTAAATATCACCTAGTTCCAACTCCCCTGCCATGGGCAGGGACACCTCCCACAATAGCTGTATATGTGGATGTATTGCACCACCGTCTTCAACATTAAATGAACCACTTTGAGGATGTGCTCAGAATAGTTTCTGAGTGAACTAGTATTGACTTTTTGCTTTTAACAAGGGCAGAGAGGATGGGAATATGGGACGGTTTGATCATGAAAGGGCTGAGAGAGTTGAGACTGGTCAGCCGGGGGAAAAAAAGGCCCCAGGGGCCTTAGAGCTGCATTTCAATATCTGAAGGGGACCTACAGGAAGGCTGGGGGGGGACTGTTTAGAAGGGCCTGTGGTGAGAGCGTGAGGGGCAAGGGTTTGAAACTGGAACAGGGAAGATTTAGGTTGGGCATCAGGAGGAAGTTCTGCACAATGAGAGTGGTGAAATACAGGAACAAGTTGCTCAGGGATGCGGCTGAGGTCTCATACTTGGAGACATTCAAGGTCAAACTTGATAGAGCTCTGAGCAACCTGATCTACTTGAAGGTCCAACTGGATCACTGAAGTGGTTTGGACAAAATGACCTTTGAGGGTCCCTTCCAACCTGATGCCTTCTCTGATTCTGTTAGGGGAAGTTATTTTTCAGTAGGAAAGCAAAAGTAGATGGCTGCAGAGACTGAAAGGAAAACTTCATCCAGCTTGCCTGGGCTGAGAGTGCTAAGCTCAATATAGATACAGAGCTTAGTTAATGAATAACAATGTTCTTTCTAATTGAGGGACCTGATTCACTGCTATTCCTGGGTCTGGCTAGCTCCACTAGTTTTTTCTTGGCCTTTGAATTGTGCAATAGAGAAAAGAATGAGCAACCTTCAACTTCAACTAAGCTGGGCTCCCATTCAGCTCAATTTTGCCTATTCTTGTATGCCTGCTAAGTCACACTGAAGGAAGTGAAAAGCTCTGGAAAGATCTCCTGGGAGAATTTTTCACCTCTTACTCTCTGCTGGAGAGAAAACTTTTTTTCCTCTAAAAGAAGTGAAGATATCCACAGGCTAAGTGAGAGTATCCCCTAGGACACAAAAAAAAAAGCCAAGACTTAGCCCAAGAGCTGCTGGAGGATTCACAATTCTTTGCAATAGATCAGTTATTTTAGTGTCTAAAAGCAGGCTTTTGAAGCATAACTCTTGGTTTTTCTTCTGACCTCCTATGGCTAAACAGAGAAGTCAGCCTAACCCAACATCTGTGGGGTAGGTGGACAGCTTTAACAACTGATCTTGGAAACTTCTGGCTGTGAGTTACTCTGTGCACAATGCTGAACACTGGAGGCCTTTTGGGCTGCTTTACGACCCAAGGAGATACATTTTCTTGTTGCTTGGTATTTTTTTCCAAGACATTAGCCTTATCTGCTGACTTTGGTTAGGGTCAGTTAGGCCTATAAAAGTGGGCAGCTCGGCAAAAACTAGAAGTCTAAACCCGCTGGGAATTTCAAACTGTCCACCAGGTTTAGATGCTCAGTTCCTATTACAATTAATGGAAACTGGACAGCCAGCTCCTCTAGGCAACTTCAGAGAATGCAGTCATAGTACAAAGAGAGGTAAATTGGGATGGCTGCCAAGAGATTTAGAAGCAGGACAAATCTCTCTCTGCTGCAAAGTCATAGGAGCAGAGCAACCGGTGCATGATAAAATGGGTATTTTATCAAGGAAAGGAAGGATGAGTTGTCTTCTCTAGTTACCAAGTGGACAAAGGGCCTAGCAGAGTTTGTTTTTCTTTTTCTCAAAGACCTCCATCTGCCTTATAGGCAGGAGTGGATAAGTTCCTGCAGGAACGGGTGAGTTAAGCAGAGCTGCTTTGTGTCAGCTCCCATGGCACTCAGGGGCAAAAGCAGCAATAAACACAAAACAATTGTAACTGGTAAGAGAGAGGCAGGTGTCAGGCTCCACATAAGGTCATACAAGACTTAAACCAGGGAGGTACTTTGAATCTCATTACAGCCCAGCCCTGGCACAGTACTGAGATGGGCCCTGAGAATGATTAGAGGACTGGAAGTCCTCCAATATGGAGAAAGGCTGAGAATGATGGGTTTGTTCAGCCTGGAGAAGAGAGGGCTTAGGGGAGACCTTATCACTATGGACCAGGACATAAACGGTGGCTACCAGGAGGATAGAGACTCCCTTTTTGCAAGAGCCCCACGAAGAACACGAATGTGATGTGGACAGGTTCCTGCTGGGGAGATTCCCACTGAATTACAGAGGGAAATGTTTTCCCATGAGAAGAGCTGGACATTGGAATCATCTCCTGAGGGAAGCAGTGGAGTCCCATCCACTGGACATCTTTAAGACTCGACTTGAGAGAGTGCTGGGCCAGCTCATTTCTACTCTGTTGTGACCTAGAAAGTCTGGACCAGATGACCCTTGGTGTCCCTTCCAACCTGGCATTCTGTGATTCTATGGTTTCAGGCAACACTGTGTTTGCCTGGTGAACATGGTGAACAAAGAAGAAGCCAAGACAGTAACTGAAGTCACAAATAAATATTTTTCCATCAGGTTATTTCTGTGGAGTGAATCTCTGGAAGCATAACTGATGCAGAGGAACGCCAGTGCTTTCATTTGAATCAGCTACTTGCATGCCAAGCTGGGCATGTGAAATGAGAGCTTAACAGCTTTACCAAGTTGAGATAAAAACAGACAAAATGTCCTTCCATCTGCAGAACAAAGATGGCTGAGCTCCTCTGGCAATCTCCATATATTCAAGCACTTTGTTCCCACTGTGCAGAAGCCACGGTCTGCATTTTGTTTGTGCCTGTCTGACAGCCCCTTTATTGGAAATGCCTTTGAGCTTGCCAAATCATCAGCTGGATTCTCAAGAGTTCACAAAACAAGGTAGCCTTTTTTTTTTTTTTCCTCTTGACTTGCTGAATGTCACCAAGCTATTGCTGAGAAAGAGAGATCTTGGTTTTGTTAAAATTGCTGCATTGTCAAGCCCTAGAACTGATGGTTAGAGAAAAGTTCTCTGTGATGAATCATAGGTGAATGTGAAAAGAACTGCTATGTTATGCACTGGAAAAGACACCTAAGAGAAAGTGAGGGGAGAAAAATTAAAAATCGATGCATAAGACGTCTGAAAAGTTTAGAAATAGATCTTTATAATGAAATTGAACCTACACCCCAAGTGCTCAGAGACTTCATTTGTTCCCACAGAATCTAGTTTCCTGACAGCCTTTGGGGAGGGGAGGGGAGAGGAGCTGCTTAAAATAGGAATTGAGCACAAAAGAGTCACACAAAAGTTTAATCTGGGAGAGATCTTCAGAGATCACCTAGTTGCACACCCAGTTCCATGGGCAGGGATACCTTCCACTAGTGAGGTTGCTCAAAGCTCCATCTAGCCTGGCCTTGGACATTTCAAGGGACAGGGCTTCTGCTGTCTCTCTGGGAAACTTGTTAGTGCTTCATTGCTGTACCAGTGAAGATTAGATTTACATCTAATGTAAATCTCAGGTGTTCAATTTGAAACCATTAGTATTCATCCTATTACTACAGTCCCTGATGACCAATCCCCTCACCATCTTTCCTGTAGATCTACTGGAAAAGTAATCAAATAGTGTTGGAAGAGTGCTATAAGGTGTCTGTGGAGCCTTCTTGTCTCCAGGCTGAAAAAAATCCACTCTCTCAGCTTGTTTTCACAGCAGAGGTGCTCCAGCCCTCTGATCATCTTCATGGACCTCCTCTTGCCTGTCTCCAACAGGTCCATGTCTTATGCTGGAGGCCCAGAATTGAACAACGTACTCCAGGTGGGGTGTCACAAGAGCAGAGTAGACAGGCAGAATCACCTCCCTTCCATTAGACTGTCTCTGGTATATCCCTGTCCTTCTGGAACTGAGGATCCCAGAACTGGACACAACACTCCAGCTATGGTCTCAGCAGGGCAGAGTAGAGGGGGAGGAGAACCTACTTTGACCTGCTGGCCACAGTCTTTTTAATGCATCTTAGGACACCATTGGCCTTCTTGGTCACAAGGGCACATTGCTGGGCCTTGGATAACTTCTTGTTTATCAGGACTCCAAGGGCCTTCTCCACAGAGCTGCTTTCCAGCAGGTCAACCCCAAACCTTATTGGTGCATGGTGTTGTTCCTCCTCAGGTGCAAGGTCTCATTAAGTTCCCCTTTGCTCAGCTCTCCAGANTGCTCATTAATTTCCCCCTTTCCACGCTCTCCAAATTTTTCTTTTTTTTTTTTTTTTTTTTTTGTGTGTGTGTGTTTTTTTGTTTGGTTTTTGGTTTTTTTCCTCATTTTAATACATTTGGCTATCCAAAGGGTCGAACAAACACCTCTAGTGGAAGCAAAGTATGGATTTTCTTGTAACTCAAACCATTTCTGTAGTCAGCAGGACAATTGGGTTTATAGTCAGTTTGGATCTGTTTAGGGAGAAAACAAATCTTTTAAAAGAGAGCAAGCAGAAATGCAAGCGTCATTTCAGTATTAATGTTTAAAGGGTTTTAAATAGATTAGTGCAATTAAAATTATTGTAATCAGTAATCGATGTAATTACTGTGCTCTGGCCTTTCTCAGTCCTGAGAAACACTGAGAACTTCTCTAAGAAATGGGCACTGCTTGGTCTAACTTCCCCCACCTCACCTATTTGGATTGCTAATTTGATTTCAAGCTATCACGAGGAAGAAATCCTTCAAGCTAGATCATCAATTTAGCACTTAATAGCTCCCAGTAATGAGGAAATACCTGCAGACAACGTGATATACTCAGTGCCCAGCAAATAAAAGGGAGTTGTGGAGCAGCCAACCTAATTAATTATACCTGCCCACCCAGGGAAGAGTCTTCCTGTCTCTCATTAGGATTCTGAGCCATGGCTGCAAGCCTGAGTAGGACAAAGATGAGGGAGCAGTGAAAGGGAAGTAGGGAAGTGAAGACAGCTGCTTCTGTTGCTGGAGAAAAGAAGGATATATTGCATGGCTGGGAGCCACAAAGGTACAGGGGGAAACTGTGTCATCTCCTCTCTGTGTGACTGTCACTGCGCTGCATGCTGTTTAGCTTTTCTCTTTGCTTGTTGCAGTGGTTTGGAGGTCCAGGTGCCTTTAAGAAGACCACTGAAACAAAGTCCTCCAAATAAGAGATAAAGAGTCCCTGGTGCTGGTCATCCCAGGGTAATGTAGCATTGTTAATCAATTCCACTTCCCGGTATCACAGCTTATAAGACAGTGCCTGGCTGGTATCTCTCTCTTCTCCCTTCACTTCCCACCAGGTGTAATGGAGGGGTAATTAATTGATGTAAGATATAATTTTTAAAAATTAATATTTTTTGGTAATTTTGGTATTTAGGAGTCTTGCTTAGGAGATTGCTGGGATTTATAATGTTCCTTATTATTTTTGCATTTAGACTTAGACACTTTTTACAGAAGGAAAATATTTAGATCACTTTTAAAGCCTCCTAATTGCAGTTTTGGGAAGAAATGATTGAGAAGGCCTGGAACAATTACAGTGCCTATCATTAAGTCCTTGATGACAAAATGAGACAAGATTCAGAAGAAGACAGATAAACACAGCAAAATGCCAAGTATGTTACTGTCATTGTTCTGGGATTTTTATAGAGTATGTTTGACTGGAAAACATTTGCAAAACTGAGTCCAACCCTCAATCTGAGACCACCATGGCCATAAACCATGTTCCAAGTGTCCACTCATTTCTTCAATAACTCCAGGGATGGTGACTCCACCCCCTTCCTGGGCAGCCTGACCATTCTTGCAGCAAAGAAATTGGTCCTGATGTCCAACCTAACCCTCTCCTGGCACAATTTCAGGCCATTTCTTCTTCTATCACCTGATACTAGGCAGAAGAGACCAACCCTCACCTCACTGCAACCTCCTTTCAGGGAGCTGTAGAAAGCAATGAAGTCTTCCTTCAGTCTCCTCTTCGCCAGACTGAACACCCCCATTTCCCTCAGCTGCTCCTCACTAGATCTGATCTCCAGACCCTTCACCAGCTTTGTTGCCCTTCTCTGGACACGCCTCAGTAGACTTCAAGAGGTGTTCTCAGCCATCCTTTTTTTTTTTTTTTTAATTCCAACAAATATCAGCTCTTTAATCATGAGTTTGAGAACTACCTGGATTCATAGCTGTGCTGCAAAAGATGCATAGCTGATACAGCCAGCCAGCAATACTGACAGGAGGGAATGGGTAGGAGTAGGAAAAATATGATTACTTGGGGAAAGAGGAGTGTGCATGAAGAAAATACAAACCCCCTGTACACTAGCTGTTATCACACTGTCTCCAGGGATGAGACCTCTGCCCCATCCCTGGGCAACCTGTTCCAGTATTTCATCATCCTCATTGTGCAGAGCTTCCTTCTGATGCCCAATCTAAATCTCCCTTGCTCTGGTTTCAAGCCATTGCCCCTCATCCTATCACTCCAAGTCTTTCTAAACAGTACCTCCCCAGCCTTCCTGTAGGTCCCTTTCAGATACAGCAGCTCTCAGGTCTCCCCAGAACCTTCCCTTCTCCAGGCTGAGCAACCCCAGCTCCCTCAGCCTGTCTTTGCAGGAGAGGTCCTCCACCCCTTTGATCATCTTTGTTGCCCACCTTCGGACCCACTCTAGCACCTGCTAGAGTCCATGTCCTTGTGTTGAAGGCAGTAGGATTGGATGTAGTACTCCAGGTGAGAGCTCAGTAGATTTTCTCTTAGCTATATCTGACTTGTTGCTGTGTTTTTCTCTTCAAGCAACTGTCAAAACTCCTAACTGACATTCTTGGGCAGATTTAATTTACAAATACTGTCCAGAGGCTGTGTTTATTACCAGTCAGACTCCAGTAAACTCAGCAACTAATTCATTTAATGCCTAACTTTGACACCAGCAGTTTGAAATACTTTTGTTTGGATAAGTGTCCAGCAGGATGCAGGACAATTAATTTAGACATGCCAATGACTGTAAACATCCTGACATGGTTAATTTAGATAATTTTTGCCATTATGATAAGTATCTTCTTCTGGCTCCTATGCTTGCCAGTCGGGAGTGTGATTTACATCAGAAGAGCTGAAACAGTCCAGCTTATTAAGTTTTGCTTGGTACATAAACTTACTGAAAGTTGACCCAATTTCTTTATGGATTTCTATATGTGTGCACAGTCAAAGTCCAGCAAGCATAGGGAAGTGGTGTCACAAAACACGTAGCTGACTGATGTATTAGCCTTTTCTTAGCCACTTCTCAAGAGGAGAACAAAGGTGAACTTTAGAACTGCAGCAAAGCTACCCAGGGAGGTGGTGGAGTCACCATCCCTGTAGGTGTTCAAGAAATGTGTGGATATGGCACCTGGGGACATGGTTAAATGGCTATGGTAGCCTTAGGTTGATAGTTTGACTTGGTGATCTTAGAGGCCTTTTGCAGCTCAAACACTTTTACTATTCTATATATTCATGAATGGGTTTAAAAAAAACCCAACATTTGAATGTTTTTCCCCTTCATGTGAAGATGTTCTCTCAATTTTGTAGAATATTGGGGTTTCTACTGGATTGTCTACTGCTTCCCAAATTGCTAGAGACTATGAGGGCCAAAGAACAAGTATACTCAGTCTGTATAATGTGAGGATGCTTCTCACTTTCTTCTGAGAACAATTGCCTGTGGATTTTTTTTTTTAATTATTATTATTATTTTTGGCTACTAGAGAGGTAATAGAAGGAGTTATAAAAACCAGCAAGTGTAGCCAGATGCTTAACAGCATCTGATGTCTCTGACACATCACACGCTTGAGATATTCTAGCAATACACCTGAGAGAACAATACCAGAGAAAGGTCTGATGTCTTCAACGTGTCCTTGCAGGGTTGGGTTTCTACATATCTAAAGACCTAGCTCAAAGTGTCTCTCTTGGGAAATTGAGATTATAAAGGATGTTTGGTTTGGGTATTCCCAGAAGTGCTCATCTTCTGGGACGTTCAGAGGGAATTTCCTGACATAGTTCTGAATATGAAGGGAAGACGTGAGGAAGATTGAATACTTTACACTGTTTGTCTGTGCACTGCAGAAAATTAAATGGCACAATGCTAAACTAAATAGACTTAACTAATGGCCTGAGATTGTGCCAGGGGAGGGTTAGGATGGGCATCAGGAACAATTTCTTTGCTGCAAGAGTGGCCAGGGATTGGAACAGGCTGCCCAGGGTGGCGGTGCAGTCACCGTCTCTGGAGGTGTTCAAGAAATGTGTGGACATGGCACTTGGGGACATGGTTTAGTGGCCATGGTGGTGTTAAGTTGGAATTGAGATGATCTTAGAGGTCTCTTCCAACTGAAACAATTCTGTGATTTCCTTGCTTCAGTATTTCAGCTCCATGTGGCGCATTTTTCACTTGTAGAGTATGAAACCT
The DNA here is from genome assembly GCA_013399055.1 of Ramphastos sulfuratus. Lineage (NCBI taxonomy): Eukaryota > Metazoa > Chordata > Aves > Piciformes > Ramphastidae > Ramphastos > Ramphastos sulfuratus. The sequence goes on from WBNM01003786.1 coordinate 15,782, forward strand.
GCTCTGTTTTTTGCATATTAAATGGTATGAAATACTAACTCAACAAGTCAACTTTGCAATGGGAATATGATTTCTGTTTAATTTTCCTGTTGCTTACCTACATTTATGGGAGAAACTTCAACCACTTAAGAAGGCTGCACAGTGTTTGCAGCAGAATTGAGAACTGACTGAGCAATTAACATGGAGAATAGAATCACAGAATGCATCGGGTTGAAAGGGACCCTCGAAGGGCATCTTGTCCAACCTCCCTGCAGTGAGGGATACCTACAACTACATTAGGTTGCTTTTTAAAATAGATGTACTGTTGAAGGTGAGGGACGTAGATGTGGGATCATTTATTTCTTTATCCTTCTGGCAAACAGGCTGTAGGTTATCTGGACTAAAGTTCCACTATGACAATCACTTTTAATTTCTTTGAGTGAGCAATCTCTCCTCTCTGACATGTCTCTCCGTGACAGATATGATGCAGTGTGATTGAAGAGGCAATGTAATTAGCCATGCCACGGGCAGGACTACTAGGTTTTGTTAGATATTCAGAAAATCCTCTCACTTTTTTTGACCTATGAATCTTTCTTCATTTACTTAGTTATGTTAGACTGAGGTGTCCAGAGAAAAATACTGAAATCTTTGTTGATTTTCATAGCTTTGGCTTTGAAAACATTACCAGTAACTACTTATGAGCTGAGTGTCTATTATTTCATAGAATCGTAGAATGGTTTGGGTTTGGAGGGGCCCTTAAAGATCATCTAGTTTTAACCCCCCTGCCAGGAGCAGGGGGACCTCCCACTAGACCAGGTTGCTCAAGGCTTCATCTAACCTAGTCTTGAACATCTCCAGGTAGGCCACATCCATAACCTCCCTGGAGGCCTGTTCTGGTGTCTCACCACCCTCACTGTCAAGATTTTTTTTCTAATCTCCAGTCAATCTCCAGTCTTCCAGCTCCAAGACATTGTCCTCATCTTGTCACTACAAGCCTGTGGCCATTTGAGTCCCTCCCAATCTCTCCTGCAACCTTTCAGGCACTGAAAGCCTACTCTAAGATCTCCTGGAGCCCTCTCTAGGCTGAACACCCCAACTCTCGCACCCTATCCCCAAAAGAAGGGGGTGGGGGTGGGAATGTCTCCCAGACCTCTGATCATCTTCATGGCCTCCTGTGGACCTGTTCAAACAGCTCCATGTCCTTCTTTTTAGGGCACAAGAATGGGACTCACTAGTCCAGTTGGGGTCTTACCACAGTAAAGGTGGATAATCTGCTCACTTATTCTACAGATTTGCAGATGGATAAAATAAGAGGATGTGAGTCACACCAAACACTTCAAACCCTAGGTTGGGTTTGGGGCCTCTCGCTGCAAGAAGGACATTGAGTTGCAGGAGCAGGTCCAGAGAAGTGCAACAAAGCTGGTGAAGGGTCTGGAGAACAGGTCTGGTGAGGAGCAGCTGAGGGAACTGGGGGCGTTGAGTCTCAAAGAGGCTGAGGGGAGATCTCACTGATCTCTACCATTCCCTAAAAGGAGGTTGAAGTGAGGTAGGGCTTGGTCTCTTCTCTCTAGTATTAGGTGATAGAAGGAGAGAAAATGGCCTGAAATTGTGCCGGAGGAAGTTTAGATTGGAGGCTAGGAAAACTTTCTTTGCTGCAAGAGTGGGCAGGGATTGGAACAGGCTGCCCAGGATGGTGGGGGAGGCACCATCCCCGGAGTTGTTCAAGAAATGTGTGGGCATGGTACCTGGGAACATGGTTTAATGGCCATGGTGGTCTTAGGATGATGTCTGGACTGGACAATCTTAGAGGACTTTTCCAGCTGAAACTATTCTATCATGCTATGATTTTGTTCACTGGAGATCACAAGAAATAAGAGAGTAAGAACCTGTTCACTGATGATGTCCTGACTGGATGGTTCATGGCTTGATGAAATTCTATTCATGTCTTGACAAAAAGACACCTACTGCTGCTGCTCAAAGCCATGTCTGCAGTACTGATGACCAAGTGCACCTCGGGATGAATGCATTATGAAACCATGAAAATTATTAGGACAAAACCATTTTAGGGTCTGATTAATCCAAGTGGAGGTGGAAGTGAGGGAAGGATTCTGAAGGAGCCTAATCCATTTCAATGAAAATGTAAGACAGTATTGGTGAAGTTGATAAAGATGGGTCTGTATTTAAAGAGATCAGGATTCAGAACACGTTGTGTGACTGATTATGCAGAGAAAATTATTACAGCCCATTAAAGAATTGCCTTTCACACCAAATGGAAGAGTTGATTAGTGCACCTCAGAGTGGCCAGCTTCTAAAATTATAAAACTAATGAATGCATGAAATATTTAATTTTGTACATAAATATCATGGAGTAAGAAATTAATTACTGCATGCAATAAAAGTCATTTATTGCACATAGATGATCAAATATTAAACATGTGCTGAAGTGAAAATGAGTAGCTTGTGTGGAGTTGATTTGGATTTCTGCTGAAGATTTTTGTTACTGTATAGCTCATCGATCAAAGTCAGCGATAAGACAAACTCCATATTTTCAGTATCTGTAGAAGGATAATAGAAATGTTGTTCTTTGTGGGGATGACCTGTAAGGGAAACCCACCTCAGATTGATACATTCACAGAATGATTTAGGTCAGAAGGGAACCTAAAGATCATCCAGTTCCAACACCACTGCAGGGACACCTTCCACTAAAACAGGTCTCTCAAAGCCTCATTCCATCTAACTTTGAACTCCTCCAGGGAGGGGGCATCCACAAACTGCCTGGGCAACCTGTTTCAGTGTCTCACCACTCTCAATGGAAAGAATTTCTTCCTAATCTCCAGTTTCAATCTCTTCTCTTCCAGCTCAAAGCTGTGACCACAAGCCCTTGTCAAAAGTCTCACTCCAGCTTTCTGGCTGAAATTGTAGAAACAGCATTCCTGCTGCACTGCTTCTCAAAGGCTTTGAGGTCCCTCGTTATAAATGAAATTCATAAAAAAGAAACATTTTCCAAATGGCATTTATTTATATATCTAAGTGCTTCTGTATTTATGCATTTACATATTTATAAGTTTATTTAAATAAGCTAATAAAGCATTGCCAAGTTTACTTTCACTTAGCTGACTTAGTGCTAATGGAAGCCTGTGAACCTTTCTGTTGCAACTCATCAACAAGGACTATCGTCAGGGTCTTATAATGTCAGCTAGATTTATTGATGTCAACTAGACAGTCAGCCAAACGAACAGCTCTGTGCACAATTTAGCTGTAGCCATAATTTAGTGTTTAAGTGATACGTTGCATAAGCATTTCTCAAGGAAGAAGTTCAGGTTATGCTCTGAAGGACAGTCTCTGCAACAACTTGTGCATCTCAAGAGAAAGCTGGAGCATTTTACATCATGCCAAAGGCCAGGTCCTGATTTCACCTGTTTGAATATTGTGTCCCTTAATTTACGCCAACAGAAATGAGACAGAGGTTATTTTTTCCAGTTTATTTTGGGAAGTTAGAGTGGGGCCCTAAAGTAAATCACAGAATCACAAAATGTTAGGGGTTAGAAGGGATAAAACCCTTATATCTCTTATCACAGTATCACAGTATAGCAAGGTTGGAAGAGACCTCAAAGATCATCAAGTCCAACCCACTACCACAGACCTCAAGACTAGACCATGGCACCAAGTGCCACGTCCAAACCTGCCTTGAACATCTCCAGGGACGGTGACTCCACCACCTCCCTGGGCAGCCCATTCCAGTGGGGAATGACTCTCTCAGTGAAGAACTTTCTCCTCACCTTGAGCCTAAACCTCCCCTGGCACAGCTTGAGACTGTGTCCTCTTGTTCTGATGCTGGTTGCCTGAGAGAAGAAAGCAACCTCCTGCTGGCCACAACCACCCTTCAGGTAGTTGTAGACAGCAATAAGGTCTCCCCTGAGCCTCCTATATCCTGCACAAATCACAAGGAGGTCATCAGTGAGAAAAACATTGGGCTTGTGCTCGAG
>WBNM01003786.1:20307-42748 GCA_013399055.1 Ramphastos sulfuratus
TTCCTTTCCTTTCCTTTCCTTTCCTTTCCTTTCCTTTCCTTTCCTTTCCTTTCCTTTCCTTTCCTTTCCTTTCTCACGTGAATATTCATGTAATGATTTTACTTAGTGAAATATTGCAACCTGTTTAAGGAAACAGACTGCAAGATCCTGGTGTTTGCCAAATTAATAGAGCAGAGAATTCAACTTGAATATAACTGTCCTCTAAATCCCTCATCTGACAGTTCTGTGCATAGGGTGAAGTGAACAAGTCAGACAGTGCTGGCAAGAATCCAAGAGTGGTGATGTGAGGAGCTGTCGTCTGAGTGTGTGGTAAAGAAATGCTGAGCAGCACTTGTGTGTGTTTCCAGTTTTCTTGCTAGAAGAACACATGAAAATATTTACTGCTGTGGGGGAAGAAACAGATACAGTTGGTCCTGCTGCAGCTTTTCACATTCCTACACAGCTCTGAGTAATCAGAGTAAACCACAGATTGCACTGCTACTTTGATATCTTCTAGTCATCTTCTCAGAGGGCCAAATGCCAAGTGGAGCTTTGATTGACATGCTCTGCTGCCTGGCAAGGCTGTAGAATTGTAGAATCACAGAATTGTTTCAGTTGGCGGAGACCTCTAAGATCATCCAGTCCAACCATAAGCCTAACACCACCATGGCCATTAAACCACATCCCAAAATGCCATGTCCACACATTTTTTGGACACTCGAGGGACAGTGACCCCACCATCTCCCTGTGCAGCCTGTTCTAATGCCTGGCCACTCCTTCAGCATGCAAAGTTTTCCTAATATCCAACCTAAACCTGGTCTCATTGCATTTGTTGAGTTTGCTCTGATGGAAGGGAAGATACCTGAGACTAAAACTGAAAACATGGCTCTGTTGTGGCCTTCAGGTTTCTCATTTCATTTTGGTAAGACATAGAATGTGAAGCTTTCAGTTGTAGAAGGTCATAGCTGGGCCCATTCTGTTGTGTGGCTGTTGGCATGCTAACATGGCATGACATGTTGCCACAGCACACAGTGAGATACTTGCCTTTTTATCATGATTTAAGCCCAGCTAGGAACTCACTCATTCCTCCCCATCTGCTATGAAGTGTGGCCTGGGTAGGCTTGAGAGGTGGGTGGAGAGTATCCTAGTGAAATTCAATAAGGGTAAGCATAGAGTCATGCCCCAAAGGAGGAATAATCCCCTGCTCCAGGTGAGGTGAGGAGTTGACTTCCTGGAAAGTAGCTCTCCAGAGAATGACAATAGAATCTTGGTAGCTAAGAAAACAACTGTGAGTCAGCAGTGTGCTTTGGTGGCCAAGAAGGCAAATGGTGACCTGGAGTGCATTGAGTGTTACCAGCAGGGCAAGGGAGGTTCTCCTCCCCCTCTACCCTGCCCTGGCGAGGTTGCATCTGGAGTATTGTGTTCAGTTCTGGGCTCCCCAGTTTAAAAGAAACATGAAACTACTGGAGAGAGTCCAAAGGAGGGCTATGAGGATGCTGAGAGAACTGGAACATTACTCCTATGAAGAGAGGTTGAAAGAACTTGAGCTGTTTACCTTGGAGAAGAGCAGACTGAGAGGGCTTCTAGTCAGCACTGAACAATATCTGAAGGCTGGGAGTCATGAGAATGGGCCTGGGTTTTCTTCAGTGATGCCCAGTGATAGGAAAAGGGGCAGTGGACACAAACCAGAACACAGAAGGTTTCACGTAAACATGAGGAAAAACTTCTTTGCTGTGAGGTTGCTGAAGCACTGGGGCAGGCTGTCTAGAGAGGTTGTGGAGTCTCCTTCTTTGGAGGCTTCCTAAACCTATATGGACACGTTCCTGTATGACCTGATCCAGGTGAGTCTGCTTTTGGCAGAGGAACTGGACTGGATGATCAGAGGGCTGGAGCAGCTCTCCTGTGAGGACAGGCTGAGAGAGTTGGGGCTCTTCAGCCTGGAGAAGAGAAGGCTTCGAGGAGACCTTATAGTAGCCTTCCAATATCTGTAGGGGGCCTACAGAAAGGCTGGGGAGGGACTATTTACAAGGTCTTGCAATAACAGGACAAGAGGCAATGAGTTTGAACTGGCCGAGGAGAGATTTAGACTAGATGTTAGGAGGAAGTTCTTTATAGTGAGGGTGGTGAGGCACTGGCACAGGTTGCCCAGGGAGGTTGTGGCTGCTCCCTCCCTGGAGGTGTTCAAGGGCAGGTTGGATGAGGCCTTGAGTGACCTGTGCTAGTGGGAGGTGTCCCTGCTGTACCAGGTTAGGGTGGATCCCTCCCCTGGTAGAATAAACTTACCACAACACGTATTCTTTTTTGTGAAGTCAGGAAAAACAAATTATATTTCTTAAACTAAATATAACAGTGTAGGGGAAAAAATACAACTAACGACCTGAAGGAAGATGGGGAAGGGGTCAAGCGGCGGCGAAAGCAGCAGCAGCAGCAGCAGCAGCCAAAACAGCGGCAGGGGAAGATAGCAGCAGGCGCAGGCGAAGCGGCGGAAGCAGCAAGGGGAAAGTACAAGCTGTGCTTCCAGACATAAAGCTTTTGGTGCTCCAATGAGATTATATTAACTTATCCATTATTGCCATTCTATGGCCTATCCCCAGAATGTTCGCCTTAGAGCTTCCACCTCCAAGTTTCTCTGAGGTAGGAATCTAACTCAAACGGCCACACCTGCCTATGGCACTATGGAACTAGATGATCCTTGAGGTCCCTTCCAACCTTATCATTCTATGATTCTATGATCTCCTGAGGTCACTTCCAAGCCATATCATTCTTTGATTCTGTCATTACTCTCTCTAGTAAAAGAGATAAACAATGCTAACCCATTGCAATGTGCATCACAACATTATCACAATATCCTTCCTCTAGGGGTAGATATTGCAATGTTTGCAATATTTCTGCAGGATGAAATCACTATGTTTGGTCCTTTCTTCATTCCCTTGGAGACAATGACCACGAAAAGTTGCCACCAGCAAGCTTTCCTTCTCACCCTTCTGCCCCCTAGTTAAATGCTTTTATTCTCTTCAAAGTCATCCAGCTCTATGCAAATAAATACGTTTTAACAGCACAGAGAAGTTAAGGCTTAGATGAGACATTCATTGGACAGAAAAGTGTCAAGAAATTGTGAGATGAAATGGACAGGGAGAAGTAAAGAAAAAAAAAAAAAGGCAAAAAGAAGTAGGTGGTTCAAAGGAGCCAAAGGGTGAGGAAAGAAGTGGATTGGGAAAGGTAATTTTGACCAGGAAGGATTATAGAGAGCTAGTTGAGCACAAGAGTCACACTCACTCACTACAAGAAAGACACTGAGGTGCTGGAGCAGGTCTGGAGAAGGGCAGCAGAGCTGGGGAAGGGTCTGGAGAGCAGGCCTGATGAGGAGCAGCTGAGAGAACAAGGACTGTTTAGTGAGGAGAAGAGGAGGCTGAGGAGAGATCTTACTGCTCTCTACAACTCCCTGAAAGGAGGTTGCATTGAAGTGGGTGTTGGTCTCTTCTCCCTAATATCAGGTGATGGAAGGAGAGGCAATGGCCTGAAATTATGCCAGGAGAGGGTTAGGTTGGAGATTGGGGAAAATTTCTTTACTGTGAGAGTTGTCAGGAATTTGAGAAATGTATGGACATGGCACTTTGGGACATGGTTTAATGGCCATGGTGGTCTTAGGTTGACAGTTGGACTCCATCTTAGAGGTCTTTTCCAACCAAAGCAATTCTGTGAGTATGAGCATGGGAGACTAAAATAAAAGGATACATCCAGGTGCTCTAGAAGCTTGTACCTAGGAAAGAATGGAAGAGTGTGGTAGAAGGAATGCTGTAGAGCTCTGACCATGGTGATTGAGCTGCTGACAGGAAAATTATTCTTCCTGTCACCAAAGTTTGGAGGGAAATAATAAGGGAAAAGCACTGAGGGTAGGTGAGAACTGCTAAGTACTGAGGTTCTTGCAGTGGGTTGAAGGTTGGAAGAAGTATAAATAATGCTTAATGAGTGACTCCTATGTTAGTTTTGAGAGGAAAATTACAGGTCTGAAAGATAGCTAAATAGAGAAGCTTTGAGAGCTAAGCTGATGCTGAGGTGTGCACACAAGAAGAGCCTAAACTGCTTCTCTAGCAGGGTGTACATTGCCCAGTAATCCTTGACAAAAAGCTAAAAAGGGGAAAGCTGAAAAAGACCATGCAGGAGCTGCTGCATCTCATTATTAGTCACAGAATCATAGACTAGTTTGGGTTGGAAGGGATCTTAAAGATCACTCACTTCCAACCCCCTGGCCATGGGCAGAGACACCTCCCCCAACACCAGGTTGCACAAAGCCTTGTCCAATCTTGTCTTGAGCAGTCCTCCATTCTTAGGATATGGTGGAGAGAAAAGAGGATTTTTGCTGTTCTGTAGTTCGAAATGTCCTAAGCTAAACAACTAAGGAACATGTGACAGGACAAGAGAAAACAACCTCAAGTTTTTCACTGTGAGGGTGACAGAGCACTGGAACAGGCTGCCCAGGGAGCTTGTGGAGTCTCCCTCTCTGGAGATAATCAAGAACCATCTGGATGCACTTCAGTGTGATCTGCTCTAGGTGATCCTGCTGTGGCAGAGGGGCTGGACCAGATGATCTTTTGAAGACCCTTCCAGTCCCTGACACTCTATGATTCTATGATTCTAAGTTGCCACAGGGGAGGTTTAGGTTGGACCTGTACTCAGCGCTGATTAGGCTACACCTTGAGCACTGTGTCCAGTTCTGGGCCCCTCAATTTAAGAAAGAAGTTGAGGTACTTGAATGTGTCCAGAGAAGGGCAACAAGACTGGTGAGGGGGCTGGAGCACAAGCTCAGTGAGGAGTGGCTGAGGGAGCTGTGGTTGTCCAGCCTGGAGAAGAGGAGGCTCAGGGGAGACCTCATTGCTGTCTACAACTACCTGAAAGGAGGCCGTAGCCAGGTGGGGGTTGGTCTCTTCTGCCAGGCAACCAGTGACAGAACAAGAGGACACAGGCTCAAACTCCTCCAGGGCAGATTTAGGNCCTCCAGGGCCGATTTAGGCTGGACATTAGGAAGAAATTCTTCACAGAAAGAGTGATTGCCCATTGGAATGGGCTGCTCAGGGAGGTGGTGGAGTCACCATCCCTGCAGGTGTTTAAGAGGAGGCTGGACAAGGCATTTAGTGCCATGGTTTAGCTAATTAGAAGGATTGGGTGATTGGTTGGACTGGATGATGCTAGAGGTCTTTTCCAACCTGGTTAATTCTGTGATTCTGTGACATGAAGAATGATTCCTCCCCTTAAGGGTTGTCAGGACCTGTCCCAGGGCAGCTCAGGGCAGCGGTGGAGTTCCCAGCCCTTGAGGGGGGTTTCAAAAGTATGGAGATGTGGTCCTGAGGGACATGGTTTAGTGGAGACCTGGCATTGCTGGGTTAATGATTGCACTCCATGATCTGAAAATATTTTTCCAACCAAAACAGTTCAGTCATTCTGTGCTCATTTTTTTGGCAGATACAATCTCTGAATGCTTCTCTGTGCATCATTGTGAGATAGACCACCCTAATCTGAATTATTTTTCCAACATTAATTTGTGACTCCAGTAGAGATGGGGATGCAGGAACTCCCCAGTGAGCATCTTCTGTACTAGATTTAAGGAGCTGATGAATTATTGAGTGTTCTGTAGGGTATGGAAGGCTCATCATAGTCCTCCTCCACACTTTTGAAAGCAATAACAGCAATGTCATTCACTGGGGATTTCTGAGTTCTGAATTCAAATCCCACCAGGCAGAAGAAGGATATGAAACATCAGCTGCCAGCTTTCTATGTGGATGAGCTGCCTGCTGGGAAATGGATAGCAGCTGTCTTGACTTTTGCTGGCTTTCTTGGTGTGTCTCATGAGAAATATGTTTTAATTTGCATATCCGATGAGATTTCACCCTATAGTTGGGAGAAACTTTGATCTAAGAACTGTGGTGTCATTGAGTCAGGTGATTGGTCAGAAGTTTAACATTAGTCATGGCTTAAGCAGTTCCAGTTTGGCTTGGCAGGAGTTACTGGGATTGCCTTGGGAGTGTCACTTCCTTGTGAATCTGAGCATGATTGCCCTGTTCACCAATCATGGCAGAGGAGGGAAACTGTCCTCATTTTGCCTGGGAGAGAGATTATGTTCTTCTCATTTTAGGAGCTTGATTCTTAGTAGCTAGAATAGTTCTGGTTTGGATTCAGTATGAGATGAATGATCACAGGGCTGAAGCACCTCTCTTATGAAAGTGCTCCAGGCTGAAAGTGCTAGGGCTGTTCAGCCTGGAGAAGACAAGGCTCCAAGGAGACCTTAGAGCTGTGTTTTAATATCTGAGAGGGACCTAAAGGAAGGCTGGGGAGGGAGTGTTTAGAAGGGCCTGTGGTGATAGGATGAGGGACAATGGTTTGAAACGGGAGTAGGGGAGATTTTGGTTGGACATCAGGAGGAAGTTCTGCACAATGAGAGTGGTGAAATGCTGAAATAGTCTGCAAGGGAGGTCCCATTCCCTGGAGACATTCAAGACCAGACTCAATGTGTCCCTGGGCAGCCTGCTCCTGTCCGAGTTGTCTCTGCTGCCTGCAGGGAGGTTGGACAAGATGACCTTTGAGGATCCCTTCCAACCCAACACAACCTGTGAATGCTGATAATACACCTATGTTTTAGTTGTTGCTAAGGAATGAAAGACTTTGCAGCTTCCCATGCCTAGCTAGTGTGCAACAGCACCAGAAGCTGGGAGGCAGTGTGGTCAGGACAGCTGACCCCAATAAGCCAAAGGGACATTCTGTATCACAGAACATCATGCTCAGTATATGGACTGGGGGAAGCTGGTTGGGAGGCAGATGCCTGCTTGGATATCAGTCAGCAGGTGTGAGCAGCTGCATTGTACATCCCAAGCCTTTTCTTGGGTTTCTTTCTTTCCCTCTTTTTATTTTGTTCCATTTCATCACAATGATTATTATAACTTTTTATTACTTTTTAAATTTTATTTTACTTATTAAACTTATCTCAGCCCACAAGTTATATTTTTTCCCCCAAATTCCCCTTTCCATCCCACTGGGAAGGGAAAGGAGTGAGTGAGAGAGGCTTCATGATACTGAGTTTCTGACTGGGGTAAAACCATAAGAGGTCCTTTTTAGTGTGCCACACGGGCAAAAGGAACATATTTTAGTGGTGAAACACTGTCTCAGATTGCCCAGAAAGGTGGCAGAAGCTCCTCTCTGAAAACATTCTACGTTAGGTTTCATAGGTTCTCAGGTGCATTAAGAGCAATTCAAGCAGGTTGAGGGAGGTTCTCCTACCTCTGTACTCAGCCCTAGTTAGACAACATCTGGAGTACTGTATCCAGTTCTGGGCTCCCTACTTCAGGAGGGACAGGGAACTACTGGAGTGAGTTCCACAGAGGCAGTGAGGATGGTTAAGTGTCTCTCTTGTGAGGAAAGACTGAGAGACCTGGGGATGTTTATTCTGGATAGGAGAAGGCTGACAGGCGATCTTATCAGTATCTGCAAATATCTGAAGAGTGGCTGTCAGGAGGATGGAGCCAGGCTTTGTCCTTGATACCCAGTGGTAGGACAAGGGGCAGTGGGCATTAACTCAGTCACAGAAAACTACATCTCAAGATGAGCAAAAACTTCTTTACTCTGCTCTCGTCAGACCCCATCTGGAGTACTGTGTGCAGTTCTGGAGCCCCCAGCACAGGAAGGACATGGAAGTGTTGGAGCAGGTCCAGAAGAGGGCNTTTGACAGTGCTCTGAACAACCTGCTCCAGTTGAAGATGTCCCTTCTTACTTCAGGGAGTTGGACTAGATGATCTTTAAAGGTCCCTTCCAATCAAAACCATTCTATGATTTTGCCCTGAGCTTACATTGGGAATGCCTTCAAAACGCAGCTCTTTTCCACAAGCAAGAAACTATTAGTTATTAGATTCATTGCAATTTATTATTAACCTCGGGTACCCTGAGAACATTCTCCTGCTTAGTCATGTGTGCAACTGAAATTTTAATTTAATTTGTTTCATTTCATTCTGCACATGGACGTGGTTGGTAAATTTATTAGAGTTCTTTGACACCTTACCCTCTTCAGACTGAAAAAAGTGATAGATTAGTTTAGTCATTCTGACCAAGCAATTTGTCAAGCCTGTAAGCCAGCTAAGTGCATAAATAATTTATTATACTCCTGTAGTGGATATAATGTACATTTGGCAACTTTTAATTAAAATAATCAAGAGATTAGTTATTTGATGGGAAGATATTTATTAAACAGAATTAATTCTCCTAGAGGTCTGTTTTATACTTGGAGTACTGTGGTGCTATTACCTGAGACTCTGTAAATTAGAAGTTGGTTTTCTTTTTTTTTTTTTTTTCCCTTTTTTAATCAGCAACTTCATTAAAAGTATAGCAAGTTATTAAACTGGACATAAAAATGTATTTTCATAATGCTTCATGTTACATAGGAAAACCATTTAAGAGGATACTCCTCAACTGTAGTTACCAGATCCATTTATTATAATGTGGTTAGGCTTTAATTTAAGGGGCATTTCATGAGACAGAAGGTTTTCTTGGGAAGTATTTTTCTTGGAAAAACACCTGAAGCAAAGCTAAGGCTGCTCTGAAGTTTGGGCTGTTCAGCCTGGAAAAGAAAAGGCTCCAGGGAGACCTTAGAGCAGCCTTCCAGTACCTGAAGGGGGCTAGAGGGGAGCTGGGGAAGAACTTCTTAAAAGGGCTGAAGTGACAGGATGAGAGGCAATGGCTTTGAACTGGAAGAGGGGAGATTGAGACTGGAAATTAGGAGGAAATTCTTTCCAGTGCGGATGGTGAGACACTGGAAAAGGTTGCCCAGGGAGGTTGTGGGTTCTCCCTCCCTGGAGATGTTAAAGGCCAGGGTGGACAAGGCCTTGAGCAGCCTTGTCTAGTGCGAGGTGTCCCTGCCCATGGCAAAGGACTTGGAACTAGATGATCTTTAAGATTCCTTCTAACACAAACCATTCCATGAACCCACGAATGTGTGTTACATTTGTGAATCTTAGCATCTGACAGTTATTTCCAGGCTCTCTCCTGGAGAACCAGGTGAAACCCTTTTGAAAGGAAGCAGCATGATTTTATTTCCCTCTTTTCAGTATTCCCTTTGATGCTGCCACCAGCTTCATGCGTGATTTGGAACCATTTCATTTCTGACTTGCTGTGTAAACTGCATGCAAGTACGTTCAGCTGTGGTGTGTGACTCTTGCCACTGCCAAGGCTGCATAAAACCCAAGTCCAGCCACCTAGAAATCTTGACTCTGGTCCTGCACAGTAATCAGAGTCAGAGTAGTGATGTCCAGTCCCTTACAAGCCCTTTATTACAGGCTCGTTGTCATGCTAAATTAAATCATGTCTAGCAGGGATGTTACAGTCCTGTCTTTGGGGTTTGTGTGCTGAGAGACATTCCAATGGGTATCATTCCAGGTGATAAAGGTTAGAGAGGGCAATCTTTGTGCCATCTGTCACTACTTTTTCTTAGGCTGGACATGAGGTAGAATTTCTTCACTAAAAGAGTAGTGATGTATTGGAGCAGGCTACCCAGGGGTGTGGTGGAGTCACCATCCCTGGAGGTGTTTTAAAAGATAAGCAGATACAGCACTTTTGGACATGGTCTAGTGGTCATGGAGATGTTGGGTGGAAGACTGGACTCGATTTCATAAGTCTTTTCCAATCTTAATGACTCTGTGACCTGTTCAAACTTCCCTGTAGTCACAGATGCTTAGTTGTGCACAGAGGACAAAACCCGAGTTTCCAATCTGCTTCCAAGCTGGATAAGACCTGGTTTCCTTTTCTCTGTAGGGTAAGAGCCAACAAGGCCTGTGGAAAAGGCACATTGCATAAATCTTGCAACTGAGCTCATGCTCAGCTTCTTCACTTCCAGGAATTTCATGGTATTTAGTTGACAACAATATCAATCTTTCCTTGGAATCCTTACCTTTCAGAGTTAATTACCCTTAATTATGAATACCTTATTTACTCCTGAGCTATCTGAAAGAGCCATCAGCAACTCTGAAACATTGATTCTTTGGTCAGATCTTTGCCATTGATTAGTTTGTCTGCATTTCAGTAGGGTTTCTGATACTGTCCCTCACTGCATCCTTGTGGACAAGGTGTCCAATTGCGAGATGAGGAGTGAAACAGTTTGTTGGGTGAAGAATTGGCCAAACAGCAGTAGTGAATGGGGCAACATCTGTCTCGTCACCGGTGAGCAGGCATCATAGAAGTAGAATTGTTTTGGTTGGAAACAATCTTCTAAGATCATTGCATCCAATCATCAACCCAACATCACCATCACCATTAAACCATGTCCCAGAGTGCCATGTCCACACCTTTCCTAGAGATCTCCAGGGATGATGACTCCACCACCTCCCTGGGCCTGACCACTGGCCTCCAATCCCTGACCACTCTTGCAGCAAAGAAATTTTTCTTAATCTCCAACCTAGCCTTTCCCTGACACAATTTCAGGCCATTTCCTCTTCTTCTATCACCTGATACCAGGCAGAAGAGACCAACTCCCACCTCACTGCAACCTCTTTTGGGGAGCTGCAGAGAGCAATGAGGTCTCCCCTCAGCCTCCTCTTCTCCAGACTAAATATCCCCAGTTCACTCACATGCTCTTCACGAGACCTGTTCAGACTCTTCAGCAGACATACTCCAGCATCTCAAAGTCTTGTGAGAAGACTTGTCTGGTGAAGCAATAGCTGCTCTGTCTTAGTGGTTTTACCTTTTTTCTTTCCCTTTAACAACATCAGGAACAACCAGCCTGACTTGCTGCATGAACCTTCTCTCCTTCTCAAACAGTGAATTATTTTTGGGTGCAGATGCTATCAAGAACTTTAGGGAATGCCATGCAGTGTAAGCAGAGCCAGAGTGGGATTTATTATTATTATTATTATTATTATTATTATTATTATTATTATTATTATTATTATTATTATTATTATTATTTTAATTAGAAGCTCTTAAGAGCTTTTCATTGAGCACAAGTAACTTCTGCTGTGGATCCTGGACTTTGCATTTCTGTGCCTGCCACCCACTGCGGGACCTCAGCAGCATCCAGAGGCCCCACCTGAATTCAAAGCTCTCTGCAGGAAGACCTGAAATGCACAGAAGTCACTGTACTCAAGAAAATCAAATCTTAGTTGGCAAGATAGAGAAAGGAAGGATTGGACTGGATAATCTCTGTAGGTCTCTTCCAACCCCTGCCATGATTCTATGATTCTATGGTTCTGTGACTTGTGTGATGCCTGCTATGCAGAGTATGCTTAAAATTAAAAGGAGATACTCAGGATAAAAACTTCCAGTGTGAACAAAGACAGGTATTCATTCCACTAAAGGAAGGATTTTACCAAGTTCCAGTTGCACACAGTCAGTCACAAAAATGTCCATGACATTTCTTATCCCTACAAATAATGCAGTGTCACGGTCAGAAGAGATGAACACATCCTACAGGACAATCTTCTGCAGCAGTTATGCAGTCCCTAATGAATTTGTACTATGGAAATTCTGAGCAGAGTGGGAAGATTCTAAACTGGTAAGGAAGGTTGTCAAAGAGCTTTTTCATAGGACGAATATAGCAGCAACTGAACTTTCAGGTAACCTTTCAAAATAGGGACCTGCAAATGTAATTTTAGAGGTTATATGGGAAAATAAAATTACATCTGAACAATGATTTGTTGCTAGGAAGAAGGCTTTACAGTATTACACAATGGTAGGGGCTGGAAGGAATTTCTGGAGATTGAGTCCAGCCCCTTACCAAGGGTGATTCACCTAGAGCAGATCATACAGGACTTTGCACTTTGGCCACAACAACCCCATGCAGAGCTACAGGCTGGGGTTGGAGTGGCTGGAGAGCAGCCAAACAGAAAAGGATCTGGGGGTACTGATTGACACCCGCCTGAACATGAGCCAGCAGTGTCCCCAGGTGGCCAAGAAGGCCAATGGCATCCTGGCCTGCATCAGGAATAGTGTGGCCAGCAGGAACAGGGAGGTCATTCTCCCCCTGTACTCTGCACTGGTTAGGCCACACCTTGAGTACTGTGTCCAGTTCTGGGCCCCTCAATTTAAGAAGGACATTGAGGTGCTTGAGCGTGTCCAGAGAAGGGCAACGAGGCTGGTGAGAGGCCTCGAGCACAAGCCCTATGAGGAGAGGCTGAGGGAGCTGGGATTGTTTAGCCTGGAGAAGAGGAGGCTCAGGGGAGACCTTATTGCTGTCTACAACTACCTGAAGGGTGGTTGTGGCCAGCAGGAGGTTGCTTTCTTCTCTCAGGCAACCAGCACCAGAACAAGAGGACACAGTCTCAAGCTGTGCCAGGGGAGGTTTAGGCTCGAGGTGAGGAGAAAGTTCTTCACTGAGAGAGTCATTCCCCACTGGAATGGGCTGCCCAGGGAGGTGGTGGAGTCACCGTCCCTGGAGGTGTTCAAGGCACATTTGGACGTGGCACTTGGTGCCATGGTCTAGTCTTGAGGTCTGTGGT
Organism: Ramphastos sulfuratus; assembly: GCA_013399055.1. Taxonomy (NCBI): domain Eukaryota; kingdom Metazoa; phylum Chordata; class Aves; order Piciformes; family Ramphastidae; genus Ramphastos; species Ramphastos sulfuratus. The sequence goes on from WBNM01003786.1 coordinate 32,754, forward strand.
AGTGGGTTGGACTTGATGATCTTTGAGGTCTCTTCCAACCTTGCTATACTGTGATACTGTGATACCCAGGTGGGTTTTGAATGTCTCCAGAGATGGAGACTCCACCACCTCTCTAGACATCCTGTCCCAATGCTCCATCAGCCTTTAATTAAAGAAGTTCCTCCTCATGTTCAGATGGAAGTTCTTATGTTCAAGTTTATGCCCATTACCCTTTGTCTTGTCACTGGGAACTATTGAATAAAGCCTAGTCCCATCCTCCTGACACCTACCCTTTAAGTATTGACCAACATTGATGCGTTGATGGAATCCCCCCTCACTCTTCTGCTTTCCACACAGAAAGCCCTAATTCTATCACAGTATAAGCAAGGTTGGAAGAGACCTCAAAGATCATCAAGTCCAACCCATTACCACAGACCACGAGACTAGACCATGGCACCAAGTGCCACGTCCAAACCCGCCTTGAACACCTCCAGGGACTGTGACTCCTCTGTCTTTCCTCATTAGAGAGATGTTCCAGGCCTCTCATCATCTTTATAACCTTAAGCTCTAAGGGCTACTAGCTACTTGCTACCAAGTTGTAGTCTAACATTCTTAGAATTTATATCCTAATATACCTGTTTTTTTCTGTACCTGTTAATCAATACTAAGAAATAGTTTTTGTTGCTTTTTGCCAACAAGGAATTAGAAAGCTCATCAAACCAAGGAAAGCAACTTCCTGTCCATCTAACATTGGTGTCCTGGTTTATTCCTACTCTGTTCACCCAGTGCTGTGTGTTGAGATGTGTGGTGTACTGTTAAACATGTTCACTGGGTGCAGAGTACCTTTTGCAGCTGAAGGCTGAAGTGCAAGGCAACAGATCCATAGAATCACAGAATGGTCTAGGTTGGACCTTAAAGATCATCTACTTGGAATCATAGAATCATAGAATGGGTTGGGTTGGAAGGGACCTGAAAGATCATCTAGTTTCCATGGGCAGGGACACGTCCCACTAGCCCAGGTTGCTCTAGGACACATCCAACCTGACCTTGAACACCTCCAGGGAAGGGACACCCACAACCTCCCTGGACAACCTGTTCCAGTGTCTCACCACTCTCAGAGTAAAGAAGTGACCTTGCTTCACTCATGTTCTGGAACCATGTATGGGTCACACCTCAGTGCTGTGCTGTTGGACTGAAATTTTCCACTCTTCATGCCTACATTTGGAAATTAAAACCTGTAGGCCTGTCCAGAAGTGAGCACAGATTTTGGTGTTTTTCCAGTTTGTTTTCATTTCCATCTACATGTTGCAGACATGGCACAGATTCCTGTGCATGCATTGCAGCAGTGAGGAGTCCCAGAGGAGATGTGGGTGTGAAAAGCTACAGTGTGCTGGCAGACAGGAGCTTTCCAGGAGTGTGGGAGAGGATCATGGGACTTGTCTGCTTCTTTTCCTTTCACATCATGCCCAGCCAAGTTCATCTCCCCAGCTAAGGTGAGACCTCACTGCTTTCTATCACTCCTGAAAGGAGGCTGGAACCAGGTGAGGGTTGGTCTCTTCTCCCTAGGAACAAGTGATAGGAGGATAGGAAATGGCCTCAAGTTGCACCAGGTGAGGTTTGGTTTGGTTATGAGAAGAACCTTTTTGACTGGAAGGTTTCTCCAAGACTGGCACAGGCTGCCCAGGGAGGTGGTTGANTGTCTATTCTCTCTCATACCAAAAGTGCAAGATGGGTTGAGGGAAGAGATAATAGCTGCTTGTGTGTCACCATTGGTACAGGGACTTCTGCAAGAAGGAGCAGCACACTCCTCTCATGTAACTAATGACAGACCAAGAGGTAATGGCCTCAAGCTGCAGCAGGAGAGGTTTAGATTGGGTATTGGGAAAAACTTCTTTGCTGCAAGAGTGGTCATGGATTGGAACAAGCTGCCCAGGGAGATGTTGCAGCCATTACCCCTGCAGTTGTTTAAGAAACGTGTGGTCATTTGGTGACATGATTTAATGGCCATGGTGGTGTTGGGTTGATGCTTGCACTTAATGATCTTAGAGGTCTTTTCTGAACAAAATAATTCTCTGACTGTATACTATAATTTTCTGCTTTATTGANGACTGGTTGGATTGGATGATCTTAAAGAGCTTTTCCAACTGCAACAATTCTATGATTCTGTGTATGGTGGACTGGCAGACTGGGGAAAAGGGGATGTCTCTGTCTTGATCATAGAATCATAGAATGGTAAGGCTGGAAGAAGACCTCAAGGATNTGCAGCCATTACCCCTGCAGTTGTTTAAGAAACGTGTGGTCATTTGGTGACATGATTTAATGGCCATGGTGGTGTTGGGTTGATGCTTGCACTTAATGATCTTAGAGGTCTTTTCTGAACAAAATAATTCTCTGACTGTATACTATAATTTTCTGCTTTATTGAGTAAATTTGGAGAGAACAGAAACCATGCTTCCCACAGCTTTTAGAGTCTTTGAATTTCTTGTTATTGGGAAGTCTATAGATCAACCCCTAAGACCTCCCAGAACCTTTCAGAGAGAGAAAGTTAGGATGTGAGTGTGCTGGATAAACCACTTAAAGGGAATTTTAGTAGGCTCTTAAATACCTTGGGAGAAGCACAAGGTTTTGTTTGAAATTTACAAGCAAATCCTTAAGGCAAGAAGAAGACAGGGATTTACATGCAAAATCTGAACTTAGCTCACAGAATGCATGTTTTTTTGAGATATTTCCAGTTAATTGGAGACACTGATGCCCACATTGTCTTTTAGGATAAATGGGTTTGTAGCAAAAAAGGGATCAGCAAGTCTGTGGAGCTTTTAACATTGCTTATGGCCTTTTGCTCATCTTCAAACAAGCTGAAGCGTGCCACAGCAAAACAGAATCCTAGCTGAAAGGCAATCAAAAAGAAGGCAAGAAGGGACAGACTAAATTATGAATGAAATGAAATTAAACAATTAATTTATCAAGTTCCAACAGATGATAATCATAGTGAGAGAGAGGTGTGACTCATTTTTAAGTCACAAAATCCCAGAATGTTAGGGGTAGGAAAGGACCTCTAGAGGTCATGCAGTCCAACCCCTCTGCCAGAGCTGGATCATCCAGGATAGGTCACACAGGAATGCATTCAGACAGCTTTTGAAAGTCTCCAAAAAAGGAGACTCCACAACCTCTCTGGGCAGCCTGTTTCAGAGCTCAATCATCCTCACCATGGAAAAAGTTTCTCCTTGTGTTCACATGCAACCTCCTCTGCTCCAGCTTGCACCCTGTAGTGGTTTGAACCACATAGTGCGTGTATCCCCCACTATTAAATCATGAGTTATGACTGCATTATGACCTTGCCTCACTATGACCCCAGGAGGTGGAGCACTGGTTGCTCTCTTGCTCTTCTGCTTCTCTTTCCAGGCAGCTGCATTTTGCCTGCATTCCTTTTTCCCTTTTCCCTCTGTTCTCTCTGTATGTGCTGTTGTAATCTGATGCCTTTGTAGGAAGGGAGTAAAATATTTTGTATAAATCAACTAAAATTCTCTATCTTCTTTTCCTCCCTTTTGTATCTCCTGGTGATGGGGTGGGGGAGGGGGCAGGGAGAGATATCTTGCATTACCTTCTGACACACCCATTGTCCCTTGTCCTATCATTGGACATCACTGAGCAGAGCCTGGCTCCATATTCCTGACACTGCCCTTTGCGTCATTGTGAACATGAACGAGGTCACCTCTCAGGCTCCTATTCTGCAGGCTGAAGAGCCCCAGCTCCCTCAGCCTTTCCTCAGCAGGGAGATGTTCCACTGCCTTCAGCATCTTTGTGGCTCTGTGCTGGACTCCTTCAAGCAGTTCCCTGAGGTCCTTCTTGTACTGAGGGGCCCAGAACTGGACACAATATTCCAGATGTAGCTCTAGCAGGGCAGAGCAGAAGGAAGGTGAATTTCTCTGGCCTACTAAGCACACCTCTTCTAACATACCCCAGTCTTTATCATAACTAGCCATGTATTTCTCATGTCACAGAATCACTGAATGGTAGGAGTGACAGAAGGAGATGAAATACCTTAAATTCACACCAGAAGAGGTTTAGGTTGAGGTATTAGAAGAAATTTTCTTGACTGAAAGGGTCCTCAAAGACTGGAAGAGGCTGTCCAGGAAGGTGGGTGAATTCTTATCCCTGGAGGTGTTTCAGGGAGGCAGAGACATGGTGCTGGGGGACATGGTTTACCACCAGCCTTGATGGAGTTAGGTAATGGTTGGACTAAGTGATCTAGTGGTCATGGAGACGTTAGGTAGAAGGTTGGACTGGATGATCTTAGAGGTTTTTTCTAACCTTAATGATTCTATGATTCTGTGATCTTAAGTTTTTAACTCCTTCAGAAGCCTTTTTAGGCATTGTCTCCTCCTTTCTGGACTTGCTACTCTAGAAAGTGACAAAGGAGACCAGGGAGGCCTATGGGACTGCTGTGGATGAACTTTTTTCAGGGTATTTGATTTCCAGAAAGGAGAGAGAATGGAGTGAGCAGGACTGGGTCACCCTCAGACCTAACCACAGAGCCTCGCAAGTCTGTATTTGAGGAGTGGAGCTGAGGACTATAGCTGCAGATGGTTGGCAGGTCTGGGCTGGCAGTGGATTGAAAAGACTGATCAGCCATTGCTGTGGAACCCAAATCACAACCAGTTTTGTAAGCTACTTCCACCAGACTCCTGTAAGGCAGGAATGTGGCTGACACGGAAACTTTTTTTTTTTTTTTTTTTTGAGGCTCTTGTGCTTGAGATGTCCTTGGGTTTGAAGCACACTCTCTGAAGTATGAATTCTTATGTTGTCTATATTTTAAGCTGCAATTAGACCTAATGGATTTTTATTTTACTGATCAGCCCTTAAAATCTCATCAGGGTAATGTGATTTGTGTACTTGACGTGTGCATTTCATCTACTTCTTTTTTTTTGTTTGTTTTGTTATCTGCCAAAGTGTAAACTCCATAATGAACCAGAATACTGTGTTCTGACTTCTTAGATAAATCATCATCTTTTCAGTCATCATCACAGTAATATTGCTAATAAGTCTGTGGCAAACTGTTTTGACTTTGGCACTAGCGGGATTTGAGCTTTGGGAATTGACGACTGAGAAACTAAGACTTTCAGTCCCACTTCTTGCAAGGTAAAGAGAAAAGGTAAAAATGTCCCATTTTCCTTTCTATGTTGGAGAAATCTTGCTAGTATTGGCATCCTGATAGGAATCTTTCCAGCATTGGCATCCTGATAGGATGCACCCACAAGTGTCAAGGAAGCTGCCTGATGTCATTGTGAAGCCACTCTCCATAATTTTTAAAATGTCATGGTGAAAAGGAAAGGGTACCTGAGGACTGCAAGAAAGCTAATGCCACTCCAGTCTTCAAAAGGGAGAGGAAAGAGGACCCAGGAAACTACAGGCCAGTCAGCCACACCTCCATCCCTGGAAGGTGGTGGAATAGCTCATTCTGGAGGTCAACTTTAAGCATCTAAAGGAAAAGATTAGCAAAAGTAGTCAGCGTGGATTCAGCAAGGGGAAATCATGCTTGATCAATCTGATAGCCTTCTATGGTGGTGTGACCAGCTGGGTAGATGAGGGGAGAGCAGTGTGTATTGGCTACCTCAGCTTCAGAAAGGTTTTTGACACTGTCTCCCCTAATATCCACAGAGCTTAGGAAACGTGGGTGAGAGGAGTGAACAGTGAGATGAACTGAGAACTGGTTGAAGGACAGAGCTCAGAGAGTGGTGATCAGTGGTACAGGGTTCTAGTTGGAGGCCTGTGGCTGGTGGTGTCTGGACTTCATTGGGTCTTGTTCAACATCTTCTGTGAGCCGAATGAAGGAACAGAGTGGATCTTCACTCAGTCTGCTGATGATACCCAACTGGAAGGAGAGGTTGACACTCTGTCAGGCTCTGTTGCCATCCAGTGTGACCTGGACAGGCTGGAAAGTTAAACAAGGGCAAGTATATGGTCCTGCCCCTGGGGAGGAATAACTCCCTGCACCAGTACAGGTGAAGGATGACCTGCTGGAAAGCAGCTCTGAGGGAAGGACCTGGGAATGCTGGTGGGCAAGTTCATTGTGAGCTAACAATGTGCTTTTGTGGCCAAGAAGGCAAATGGTGTCTTGGAACACATGAAGAAGATTGTGACCATCAGGTCAAAGAAAGTTTCCTTCCCCTTCTACCCTGCCTTAGTGGGGCTATGTCTGGAATATTGTGTCACTTTCTGAGCTCCACAGTTTAAGAGACAAGGAAGTGCTGGAGAGAGAGTCCAGTGGAGGCTATAAAGATGCTGGAGGGCCTGTCACATCTCTGTGAGGAGAAAAGCCTGAAAGACCTGAGGCTGTTTAGTCTAGAGAGGAGCAGTCTGAGAGGGGATCTTCTCAATGCTTATAAATATCTGAAGAGTGGCAAGAGGATGTGGCCAGGCTCTTTTCAGTGGTACCCAGTGGTAGGACAGGGGGTAGTGGGTTCAAACTAGAACACGGATGTTCCTCCTAAACATGTAGAAAAACTCTGAGGGTGGCAAAGTACTGGTGACAGAGTTGTGGAGTTTCCTTCTCTGGAGAGATTCCAGACTCACCTGGATGTTGTGATCCTGGGCAACCTGCTGTGGATGCCCCTGCTTCAGCTGGGAGTTGGACTAGATGATGATTCTATGTCTGGAAGTCGCTTCTGACCTCTGCCATTGTGTGATCCTGTCAAACAGAGTAGTTCCAGTGAGTGGAGCAAAGTTACTCCATGCCTTATGCTTCTTATTATAAGATCTCCTTGAAAGCAGCAGCAGGAGCTTTGCCAGCTTTCCCATAAAACAAGGGCTAGGAAACAAACTGAACTTGGAGATGTAGCTATCTGTTCATCAATCATGGTATGACTGGTTTATTACCTGCGAGGTGGATGGATGGGTGCAGGTAATAAACACAAAATAAAAGTGCTTGCGACCCATGAAATGTCTTCAGGTACCTGAAGTGAGTTCAGATGATGGTTTTATAACCATTGTACCAGTCAGTGTGTTCTGGAGACCTTATCATATGTAATGATACCCTTTAGAAGTGATCATAGAGTCACAGAATGGGTTGGGTTGGAAGGGACCTTAAAGGTTTCCAGCCCCCCTGCCATGGACAAGGACACCTCCAGCCAGACCAGATTCCTCAAGGCCCTGAACATCTTATTTCCAGTCTAAACTCCTCAAGCTTCAATCCATTCCTTCTCATCCTACAAGCCATTATTATTTTCTGTCACTAACTGTAGTGTTTATGGGAACTTTGGAATTTCTCCTTCCTAAACAGGAGGATGTGCTGCAAGTAAACACATTTATTTTAGTGTTTTGTATTGTTTTAATATGCATCCATTCACTATTGTTAGTTTCTACATTTCCCTATTATGTTAGGAAACATATTTAGTATTTATTAGATAATTACCTTTTAATTTATAATTGGTATCAAACTAAATTTGCATGAAAATTGGGATTCAATTACCGCAAAATCACATTTTAAAAATGTTTCTACTCCTTGATTTGAATTAGCAAGTTTGGGGTTTTTTTTGTTTGTTTGTTTTATGGCTGTTGAAACTTTAGCTTCAAAGTTGGTAAATATCTCTAATGGCAAATTAGTGAAGAAAAAACCTGAGAGCATTTCTGTATTTCATAGAATGGTTTGGGTTGGAAGGGGCCTTAAGGATCATCTAGTTTGGACTCTCTGCCATGGGCAGAAACTCCTTCCACTAAACCAGGTTGCCTCATCCAACCTGGCCTTGAACAGCTACAGGGAGCAGGCATCCCTGGGCAACTTGTTCCAGTGTCTCACCACATTCAGTGTCTTCAGTGTTTCAGTGTCATCTTCCACACTCACATTTGCAGTGTGGTCTGTGTCTGGGTCACTTGGACTCTGCAGCTCCCCTTGTAGGCTCTGTTCAAAATGACTTGGTGTTCTCCTTAAAATAAATTATTTTTCTTTAATCATTGTTGGAGAGCTGGGTTACCTTACTTTTCCTACTGCATCAGGCTACACTGGAACCTTCCATCTGGTTCTCTAACAGAGAAATGCTTCTACAACCACGCGCCCTGCCTAGGCACATGTTTGTCCCCCACCAGAATTTGTTAACCTGTGGGCTCTTTTCCATTCACCTGAGCAGAGCACGAGAGATTGCAAGGGTGATTTACTACTTCTGAGCTTGGCAAAATTAGAGATCCAAGAAGCTGAGGGCAGGCAAGACTCAAGAAGGGGCTACAGCATGATTCAGGTCTGACTCTGAACTGGAGAACCCCCCTGGGAGGGAGAATCTGTAAACACCTTGTTTCTCTGCGAACCATGAGACATTTGGGTATCCTGATTGCTGTCATTCTGATGATCTCTAACAGATCTTCAGCTTACTTCACTCAGAAAAGATTGGAAACTTGGGGCTACCTGCAGATGCTCTCCTGCAAGCTGATAGTGTGCATATCCATTTCAGTATTTTGTTTTATTTCATGTTTTCAGTTATTTTTCCACATTTAGTTCTGAATATGCTTCTTTTTATGCTCCTCCTATAGCACCTTGCACTGTTAGTGATACTGAGATTTAAATTAGTATCAAGTTTAATGACTACAAATACAGCTCTATGTTTACATTTATGAGCATTTAATGCACATTTAAAAGAAAATTAGTATCTGCTGACACAGGAATAGCAGTAAAGGCTTGTGTCTAAGGACAGATGCACTGAAGGTCAGCATTTAGTTTCATATTTCTTGGTTTTGTGGCATTGGAAGTCAAAAAAGGGGGGCACAGCTCTGCACTTGACTATACATAGGCACTCACAGGTTTCCTCTTTCTCTCGCTGACACAAAATATGAAAGCCTTGGGCAAGGTCCTAACTAATCACATCTATGCCTCTTCTGAAGCAAACAAGTCTGTCTGTCATGCTGGGAGAGGAGTACATGCATTATACTGTCCCTCACTGTGTTTAGAATGGAAAGAGCAACAGGAGCTGTCATTGTCACACATACAGAAGTGAAGGATCCCTCCTTGCAGAAAAGCAAGTTTGGAGTTGAATGGGAGAAGGAGGGAAAGGCCATTCCTGTGGCTATTGAAGTAGCAAATGAAGCTCTATTAATGTCCACCAAGCAAAAAAACACTGTGGGGAAGGAAGTTCACAGCAGGACAAGGGCAAAGATGCCAATTTTCAGTTACAGAGTAAGAGGGTTGTTTGAAGACTTGGATATCCTGCCTTTCAGATTCGTTCTACCACATTTAATCACTGACCTGAAAACAAGAATAATATTAGAGTATGTCTGAAATGTGCTTGGGTACAGTTAAATCCAGCACTTGCTACTAGCTTGATGCCAAGAAAGACAGCAAATATTGCTCCATGCTGTTAGACTGGATGGTAGGAGGAAATTCTCTCCAGTAAGGGTGGTGAGACACCAGAACAGGTTGCCCAGGGAGGCTGTGGATGCTCCCTCCCTGGAGATGTTCAAGGCCAGGTTGGATGAGGCCTTGAGTAACCTGGGCTAGTGGAAGGAGTCTCTGCCAATGGCAGGGGGTCACACTAGGTGACCTTTAAAGTCTCTTCCAACCCAAACCATTCTATGATTAGCACACATTTTGAAAAGCAAATGATTGCCTCTTTTTTTTTTTCCTAGAAGAAGTGCTGGTAACAGCTCCTCTTTAGCAGCATTTGTCATAGACCAAAACCATGATTTAATCCACTGTGGCACATCCTGAGTGACTGAGATCACTTAATCTAAGCGAGTTGTGACAGATTTACCATGTGAAATGTCTGGGATGTGAAAGCAAAATTTAATCTTTGTGATGTGAGAAGTGTTGTAATTATATACTGAAGCAGATGGAGATGAAGAACTTACTAACATCTAAACTGACCTTTCTAATAAAATAATTAGGGTGCAAAGGGACTGTTTCCAAGGGCCTGCAGTGACAGGATGAGGGGCAATGGTTTGAAATGAGAGAACAGCAGATTGAAATTGGATGTTAGGAGCAAGTTCTGCACCATGAGGGTGCCGGAACACTGCAACAGGTTGCCCAGGGAGAT
>WBNM01003787.1:0-18020 GCA_013399055.1 Ramphastos sulfuratus
CCTCTACCATTCTGTGATTCTTTAGTAAAGATCACTGTCCCTGTGTTTTCTTCCTTGTGGTGCTGCTGCTGTAAGCACTTGTCTCACAAAGGATTTGGCAACAGGGCTTTTGTAGTGATGTCCACCAAACTCACTACCAGTATAGTTGAACTCATTGCTGGATGCCATGGAGATACACAGGGTGGAGGTTGTTTCAAATTAAAGCCCTATGTCTGTGGTGGCAGCCAGCAGGTCTTCATGTGTGGCCCAGGGTGACCTGAGCCCTGCTGACGGGGAACCACCCAGCTGCCGTTCACCTCTCCTCAGCCTGCCTTGCCTGTGCTTGACCACCTATGAGGAAGATTAAGTGTGAAGACATTTTTCACCACATAATTGCTTCACAGAGAAGAAATAGGTTTATGCTTTCTTGCAGGACTCAGGTCAGATATGACTCGTCGATACAAGGCTACTGTTGGCTTTCCTGTCAGAAATTATCTCGGCATGTAACGCAGGCGTTAAGCGGCGGGGTGGGAATGGCTCCCGCGGGCGCCGTTAAGGAGCACTGCTCTGGAAAGGATGGTGTTAGGCTAATGAAATAAAAGGGATAAACCACTTTGTCAGGGTAGTTTTCTGCTGTCTGGCAGATGCATGCCAGAGAGCTTCAAGGAGGTGTTCATGAGCTTGTGCCCTGAGCTCAAGAGGCAGCTTCGCCATTCCAGGTGTTTATGGCAAAAAACAGAAAGTGCTTGTGCTGTTACGACCACAGTTTGCCTGTTTAATATAAGCTTTTTTTTTCCCTGAAATTTTAATTCCTCTCCTGTGCACATTTCATTAAAGCTGTGCCATGTTTTTTTTTTGTTATTGATCTTCATCCCAGATAAACCTTTCACTAAATTTTGCTTGAAGAATTTCTTGCACTAATGCTCCTAGAGCAATTCTTGCAGGTTTTTTGCAGGTGTATATTTTAATGCACTGCGTCATTTGAGAAAAAACTCAGCAGCCATTTAAGGGAAAATGAAGCTCTATTCTTTTACAAGGAAATGCAGAAGTATTTATAGTGAAATTTTACTTGAAATAGATCAGTATCCATCACTTCAAAATCATAAACGCATGGTACATCCCATTTTATAAGCTGCTGATCATGCACTTGAAGCTTTTTCTGGGTTTTGTGGCTTGGTTTGGTTTTTTTGTTGTTTGGAGGGGTTTTTTTGTTTGTTTTTTTTTTTTAGTAAGAAAAAAGAACTTAGAGTAATTGTGGGACAATATAGCAAAAAGATGGGAAGAAGCAGACCTTATTTGCTATGGATGAACGCTTTAATTTAGTCTTTGTTTTTAGGCCAGGAAAAAAGGTTAATTTATTTTTCATGCACTTACATCTTAAAGGGTTTATTCAGCTGAACTAGTGTGTCAACTTGACAGCCTGGATTAGTGTGCCAAGAGGAATTCAAGTGGGAGTTCGATGTGTTTATTCTTCATTTTATTTCACAAAAAAAACTGTTTTCTTTTTGCCCTGTAGCATGTCTTTAAACTGGAACAAGAGGAATATATGAAGGAAGAAATACCATGGACCTTGATTGATTTCTATGACAATCAGCCTTGCATCAACCTCATAGAGGCCAAAATGGGAATTCTGGATCTGCTGGATGAAGAGTGCAAGGTGTGTGTTCAAGGGCTTTCATAAAGGAAGAAGTCATCAGCTGCCTTGCTTTTGTGGCCACACAGGGAAACATCATCTGCGTACAGCCATCACTTTGACTTTCTGCTATTGAAAGGATTTGGAGAATGTACAAACAGAATTGGCAGTTACAGAAAGAGAAAAAAATGGGTTTAGTCATGCCTTTTTCCCCTGCTCCTCTCCATCATGTGTCTGTTTCTGGGTTTCTGATCACCTTGGTTTTGACTCTGGCAACTCTTGCTTTCTGGAGAGCAGCAAGTGCAGCCTTTGGTCCTGTAGATTTCTCCAAATTGCCTCTTGCTTAGTATCTCATCTTTTGTCTTCAATCTTAGTTCAATTTATGCCAAGCCATGTACAGGAGATGGCACATGGTTTGTACTCGAGGGGAAGCCTCTCTTGGGGTTATTGTGTATCATGTAGCATCACAAGCCAACTCTAATGATAGTGGATGAGTTCTGACCTGCTGAAATGCTCTTCAGTCCACCAATGTAGCTCTAGAATCCCTGCCTTCAGGTGTGTAATGCTGGAAGTGTTATTAGTGTCAAATGTGTCATACAGCAGCTACACCTGCAGCTGGGCTGCACCTAGTTTGGACTGTTAGAAAAGCAAGTGCATAGCTGGTTACTGGCTTCCTTGCTTATGGCAGTGCTTGGAATCTGAGGCACTAACGTTCAAATACAAATCATGAAGCATTGTTCCCCGCCTTTTTAGTTTCTTTTACTACTGAAAGTTTTCAGGACATTTTAAATGACTGTGTTCCCTCTTCTGTAGATGCCAAAAGGCTCAGATGACACTTGGGCCCAAAAACTCTACAACACTCATTTGAATAAATGTGCCCTCTTTGAAAAACCACGTATGTCAAATAAGGCTTTTATCATCAAGCACTTTGCTGACAAGGTAAGGACTTTTCCTCTGGTACCTCTTTGTGTGGCTGGTAGTGTGCATGGGAGGGGATCCTAGGGTGGGTGGCTGGTGTGGGCAGTGGCATCCCTGTCTCTACTCAGCTCCTTGTGAAATGCATGCCTGTCTGTACACTCAAGCGGGAGAAGGAAGTTCACCTGACAGCTGTGCAGAGCCAGGAACACAAACAAGAGCTCCTGACTTCTTTCACGTGCTGTAACCACCAACCATTCTTTCTGAAAACATAAGAGTTTAATGTATATGCAGTTCACAGCATAATTATTTCAGTTCCAGTTATACTAAGGAAACACACAGAAAGAGCAGCAACAAAATGATGTTGGTTTTGCTGCCATCTTAATGTGCAAACAGGAGGGAGGGAGGGAAGCTGGACAAGGTCATCTCAGTGGAGTGTGTGCGTTGTTCATCTCCCACAACACATCATCAAACTGAGCAACTCCTCCGCTTAAAATATACAAGTTTAAGATCATGTTTAAGTTAATTGTCCCGTTATACAAAGAATATTGTCAGCTTTGTCAAAAAAAGTTCTGAGAAGCTCTGGGATTCTTACCAGTAGGTCTGTACATGCTGCCTTGGGAGGTGGAGGCCCTCGCTTGCTTCCCTTGGATTTCTCCCAAGTTCTTGGGTTTACCACCGAGATGAGGCATCCTGCTTCTTTTGTGTCCAGTCTTAATGAAAGCAGCAAGAACATCTCTGTACTGGTTTTGGATTCATGAGTACTGTTTTATTTGGTGGATGAGAGAACAAAAAGGATTTCATAAATATTTCACATAGTGTTCATTAGGCTAAACTTTGATGTTTGGGAGCAAGGCTTTCCTGTGACTAGTCTGAGCACCATGGAAAGGTAAAAGTAGCTCCAAGCAGGTATCGGCAAAGCTCTAAGCTCTGATGTGTCATTGCTAAGCATTTTGTGCTTCCTTGCGAGCTTGCATGCATGCATACAGACAGACATCTTGAAGGGAACAAAGTAGAGCTGTAGCTGGCAGGTCAGTAAGGGCTGTGCCTTGGTATTGTCTTCCGCGGGAGAAGGCAGAGATTGTGCTGCCCTCTCGTGGCGTTGTCTTCCGCAGTGAGAACATAGGTGGTACCCGAGGTGGTGGGCAGCGAACCTTCCGTTGTGGAGAGACTTTGGGGACGTCCTCTGCCTTCTTCCTCCCCAAGAATCTGTTGAAATGTTTTGTATCTAGAGGTCTAATGTCGTTGTGTAAACACTGATCAATGACTGCACTGAGGGGGGGGTGCTGCTAGCAGCTCTCCATCTGACTGCTCTGAAAGAACAGGGTCTGCTCTTGTATTTTAGTCTGCACTGCTGCTGATAAAGATTGAAGAGTTAGCATAAGACACTTCGTGAGATTTAGCACACTTAGGTTAATTAACACCAGATTCTAAGATACAGGCTTCTGACAATAATGTGTGGGGTTTGTTCAACATTGAATTAGGGCAGTGAGATAAATACTGTGCTTTTTTCTGATGCTCTAGCTGTTCTTTGGTCCAGGAGACTGTGTAGCCCTGATAGAGGAATGTTATTACCACAACATTCAGACTCTTTATTGCTTCTGGTAAAAATACTGTTTCCGAGTACAAATGAGGCATTTTCACATGCTGCAGGCAGATCTACTTATTGCCTCTTGGCTAATGAGCTGAGGTACTTTGTTCTTGGTTGTATCTGGATTTCACACAATTTTACAGCCTCTTAATTCACTGAAGGAGATGTTCAGCACACATTTTGATTCTCTACTTTTACTGTCACCATTCAATCATGCTGTCCTAGCACAGCATCTCTCAGCAGAGAAGTACATCTGGCATAATGCAGTCACGGTATTCATCTCTGTATGTTTGAATGTATTAGGTTTTCCTGGAAGCATCCTCTTTGAGGACAATCTGGATTCAGCAAAGATGCACTAGGGAGCTGGTGTTTTTCAATATCCACAAGAATGACCTGTTTTAAATGTGGGTGCTACAGCTGACAAATCATATGCAAAATATTCTTATTAAATACTTTTAATACTTACAAGTCTTGTAAAATTATGGTTTTCAGGTGGAGTATCAATGTGAAGGCTTTTTGGAAAAGAATAAAGACACAGTTTACGAAGAACAAATTAAGGTCTTAAAATCAAGCAAGGTTAGTATAACGTTTTTCTTTTTCTACTGCAGTTAGGAATCCTTAAATTAAGTGTCATATAACATTTCTTAGAAACCTAGGAAATATTTCTGCCTTTGTCCTGGTTTGAGCTAGAACACAAGCAACTCTCTGTTCAGTGATTTTATTTTTCAGTTCAGTATCTTCTAGATGACTGCACTTTCTGAAGTTAAGGGCATATTTTCATGGGCAGTGCTGCTTCTAGAAGCAATAACACTGATGTCCATAGATACTGCTAAGGCCTGGTGTGCAGAAAGGTTTTTGCTTATGCCTGCTTCTGTGGAGACCAAGGTTATTGCTAAATCTTGTGTGCCATGTTGGGGTGCTGCAAGTAAAAGGGTTTTAAGTAAGTAAAAAGTCATATTTGTGGGGATGAGCAGGTGGAACAAATGACCCCAAACTGACCAACAGGGTATTCCATTTCATGTTTGTCATACTTGGTATACAGCTGAAGGGTCACAAGGGTCAAACCCAGTCTGCTATGGCTGATATCCAAAGAGGACTCTCAATTGCCTTCAATTCCAATCCCTGAGTTCCTGAATCCAGTTCTTGAATCCAGTTCCTGTCTGCCGCCGGGCCCTGCCCGGACTCTGGGGGAGCTCAACATTGGTTTTGCATACACTTCATAATTTTCTTGCTAACATTATTATAATATTTTCTTTTTATTGTTGATGTTCATTGAAGCTATTTTAGAATTTTTTTTTTTTCCCAATCTGTAAATCTGTCCTTTGTTCTCTCTTTCTTCCCTTTCTGGGAAGGGACAGGCATTAATAGCATCTGTCTATTTGTATAGTGGCCCACCCAGCCTTAACCCTTGGCACACTTAATATCAGATCAACTGAAATTAAACATAGTTTGTGTTTTACTTGGCTACCTTTATGAATTTAGTAAGTCCTGTAGCCTAGTTTTGTTCCATGTAAGATCAGTCTATATTTAGCCACTGATTTAACTGTTTGGGTGGGTTGTTTGTTTATTGATTTGATTTTGGGTTTTGTCACTTTGCTTTCAGAGGGTTTTTTTGGGTGGTTTTGATTGGTTGATATTGTTTGGGTTTTTTGGGTTTGCTTTTTACTTTTCACTGAATTTTCATGTATTTTTTGTAAAGACACCAAGGACTTATAAGATACTATATTAGTATGAGAAGGCATAACAGTTAAGCCCTTAATTTTGTAATCTGAAAAGAGAAGCTGCTTGTTTATGGCCTGAGAATTGAGCAGGAGACATGTTCTATTCCAGAAGAAAAATGAAGAGAGGAATGAAATGTATAGACCTGAAGGACACAAACTGGAATGTACAGAGTCTTGTCTTCTTGATATCTGTGAGAGAAAGATAACATCTGAATTGAAAAATACTGTGTGAAGAAATATTGTAGAGCAGGCCTTCAGTGGCATTGTCTGCCTTTTTTAATGGCAAAAATGCTAGCTATGCTTTTCTGAGATGTAAAGGCAATTGACTTGACATTGTGCTGTGGAGAATGTGCTAGCTCTAATGGCTCAGGAAGCTGGGTATCAAGGACAGGCTATTTAAAATGATGCTATTCTATCAGGAAAACCAACATTTTTCACTTCTGTTTCTATTCTGAGCCAGATACATGCAGCTAAATAATTAAGACATGTAGCATAATGAAAAACTATAGCAGACTTTCTGATGTGAGGAATGGTTGGAGAAGTGGTTTGGGTGAAGAAGTCAGGTGCTGTGTGTGTGAGAGGCAGGTGGCTCCAGCTCTACCACAGCGTGACAGTGTGCAGGGGTGCTCCAAGGGATGTAGTCCAGTGAGTAAGGGATGATAGAGACATAGCTGCCATCAGAGCATGACAACAGCTTGGGAAGGCTCAGTACACTGAGTCAATTCAGCCTGAACGCTAAGAAACAAAATGTTTTTCCCCAGTGGTAAGTTTTACCAAAACCAGTGTTTATAACTTCAGATTTTCCAGAGGAGAGTGTTTAATTTTTATTTTCCAGCAGGCCCTCTTTGTTAGTAGTTGTAGTGGGATTGCATTTCTGATTTCAATTTTTTTTGTTGTTGTTGCCGTTTCCTGGGTTTGCTGTGCACACTCAACAGAAGGTAATGCTAAATGGAATGCCTCATCTGCCATCCTACCCATGCCCACTCTTCACATGCAGCTTGAATGCTTCTTTGCTCTCCACAGTGCATGGCACACACTGCTCCTGGCAGGCACTGTAGTGTTTAGCTATTTATTTTGGCCTTCCCTATAAGTCAGCCCACAGGACCTCTTTGAACTACTTCAGTTTCCATGCATGTACCATGAAAGCAACACAACAGTCCTCA
This sequence comes from Ramphastos sulfuratus, assembly GCA_013399055.1. Lineage (NCBI taxonomy): Eukaryota > Metazoa > Chordata > Aves > Piciformes > Ramphastidae > Ramphastos > Ramphastos sulfuratus. The sequence goes on from WBNM01003787.1 coordinate 7,003, forward strand.
GCCTTGATGCTTGCTACTGGCATGTTGTTAAAATCTTCCATTGTGGCTCTGTGTGGAAAGAAATGATCCGTAAGATTGTTAGCAGCATGTCTGTTGTCTGAAAAAATTACAGGGGTAAAAATGCTTACTTGCTCATTTTCTACCATGGTAATTATCTGCCCTTTGATAAGTGTTTTCCCTTTCTTTGAACACTCCTCCTGTTCTGCAAAACAAGGAAAACTGATAAGGTGCTAGATTCCAAATCCAGCCAAAAATGTGAATATCCCCACAGTGTGGATCATCTATCTCAGCAATGCTCTCCTGCTGCAGAAGGCCACACATTGCTCCTTTCTTCTGCATGCAGTGACTGAGGCAGTGTCTATGACAATGGTGCCTTTGAAATGCACTTCCCCATTTTTACAGGCAGGTTTTACCAGGGCTAGAAAAAGGGAATGAGACTGACTTACTGATAGCTTAGAAGAGCTTATCCAGTTGCAGTCCAGACCTGAGGTGTCCTGTGTGAAACATCAGGAGTTTCATACAAAGCATCCTGCATTCAAAGAAGTTTCTGTATGGGATGAGGAGGCTGTAGCTGGGATGCCTGTGCATACTGACCCACTCCACCTGCCTGTGGGCAGCCAGCTGAAGGAGGTGGTGGTGGTCCAGCTGTCCTGAATTATTTGTTGAGTCAGTGGAAGGAGATGGGTTAAATCGCCCTCTGGAAATGTCATTCTTCCACCAGCTACAGAGGTAATCTAAGGCTATCATGCTCCTAATCCAGCAGATTTAGGTGAAATAAAGCCAAAGTGTGATCCTCCTTTTTTAGTTCAGGAATTTAGGATACCTTTGTAGCATTTTTATTTGTTACATTATGCTGGAGTGCTGCGCCAGGAGCTACTGAGGAACATTTGATGCCTTCTGCTAGCACATCTGGCACAACCACAGAGCACAAGTACCATTTTGTTGTGCAGCATGTGTCATTGGATATCATGCATGCTCACCAAGTTTTATAAGGCAAACCCAATTTTTTTATTTTTTAGGTTGCACTTAGCCCAAGCACTTTCTAGTACTGAAAATTGAGTGCTCCTAGCTCTTGGGAGAAAATGCACAGATGCTAGATAAAAGATTATTCATTGACAGGTAGAGAAGTTCAGATTTTTTTACTCTTATAATGCTTCTGAAGTGCTATAGTTGTCATTAGAAAGACCTATTGGTGTTATTTTTAGTTACAAGTTACTTCAAAGCAGCTATTATATGTGGGTGTATTCTGTAGCTGTTGGAGAAAGGGAAGGAGAGGTCCTGTGTGATGTTTGGAAAGACATTTCAGGTTTTGCTCCACTCCCACTGGCCTGAGAGTAGATCTTCAGTCAGATAAATTTGGGTAATTTTTTTGTTGATGATGGTTCCTCTTTTAAGTTGATTATTACAATTTGCAGTGATAAAGCAGGAATATTCTTTGTTGCTTGCTGGCATACTCAGTGCCCTAGATATTTCTCAACCTCAAAGGAGCATGATGCACCACTGGAATATGGAGAGCCCTGTTGTTTTCTTCTTAGATAGAAGCAGCCATATATAATTGCAGTTGGTACTTAGGAAGCTGCTTTCAGTATCTAACAGTTTCACAAGGAAGCTATTGCTGGCCTTGTGGAAGAAAAAAAAAAGTCAGAATTTTCTCTTTAGAAGGAGACTCACTGATCAAACCCACAGAATTTCTAGTGTCTGGTCATGGCCCACTCACTGTACTACTGGCTGGAATGCTTTTTTGCATTTGTCCCCATATGGATTTCAAGAAAACCCTAGTGCTTACAAAAACTGAGTCTGGATTCTGCCTACCTTAAGCACAAATGGGTACAATCACTGCTGGATTCTTATTCTCTTTTTTTTCTGCTGTTCTACCAGTTTAAGCTGCTGCCAGAGTTATTCAAGGATGAGGAGAAGGTCCTCAGCCCAACATCAGCAACCCCTTCAGGGCGCGTGCCTTTGTCTCGGACAGCTATCAAGCCAGCCAAGGCCAGGCCAGGTCAAGCCAGTAAGGAGCATAAGAAAACTGTGGGACATCAGGTGAGTTTGAAGATGCAGCTCCATTAAATAACCTCAACCTCCCTCTGTCTCACAGGTCTCAAGGTGTGCTGATGCTTCTTGTTATCCCTTGTGATTTTGAGATAGGTGCATCTGATTATGACTTACAGCAGTTTCAGGCAAATACATCTGAATTCCTTATATATTTTGGGCCACAGTTTTATGGAGCTCAGTTCTTCTTGTGGCGCCAACCCCAAAACTCAACATTTTTCAAAATAGATGTAGCCCACTGGGTGCTGAGGAGCTTTGAAAATCTTACACTGATTCTTTTTGATCTCCTGCCACATTGTTGGACTCAGGTCCCCAGAAAACTTGGTTCCAGTTATCAGTGGCCTAAACACAAAATATCTATCTAGATGTGCCAGAAGTAAACTAGAAGTATGCAGATCAGTGTTGCTGGAGAGCTCACTCCTCCTCTATTACTTTCCACTCTACAGATTTAAGAGGTTTTTTTCAAGATAGTTATGTCCCCAGTCAGTGCTTTGTATGTTTATATGATTGTCCCTTGACTATACATGGGAGGCAGGGGAAAGTTTTTGTGACACTTTAGTACTCAGATTTTATCTACTTGCCAGCCTGTACCACTTTGCTGGTGAGTAGTGACATTCTTATTTTGCCTGAGGCTTCCAGGAAGTCTATGTGGGTAACTCTTTTTATGTTACCATAGGACAGCCTGGAATATAAATTAGCTGTCAAGGGCTGTAAATTCTTTGTATCAGGGTCCCTTGCCATTTCTTGAATATGAACCAGCCACATCTCTTGGGTGCTCAGAACTCTGATAAAATGCCTGAGCTTTGTCTGCTGCCTTGGGTGGTTGTCAGTCTCCTAAAAAGATGTTAGCACAATGTCTGTGCAATGCCATGAGCCAGTCACATGGCTAAGTGAAAATCAGGGAATTCAGAGAATGTTTAATTTGGATATTCATAATTTCTCTCTAATCTTCCCCAAGCAAGCTGTGTCAAGCTATAGGTGGAAACAGGAATGGTTATTCATGCTGCTCTACAGAATGCAAATCTGCTTGGCATGTGTTCATGGTGCAGGCTGCAGATTCCATTCTGCAGTTCATGCAAGAGAATATTTATCTTTTTTAAGCTTAACTTTATTTCTGATTTTGCAAACAGACTGACCTGAGGCTGGCAGAGGCTTTACAATTTTGTTTTCAGATTGGAACTATGAGTTGAAGTGTTAAGGGTACTGTCATACTGCTCCTATCAATCAACCATTTATATTCACATGTGAATTTATAGAAAGCTAATACAAAAGTGATTTTTATTGTACCTCTTGTAGAAATAGAGGTTGTCTTAGAACCTTGAGCTCAACAGGAAGAGGGAAATCCACACCAATACATTTAAAGCATCTAAGATGTGCTTTCATAGTTTTCTTATCTATTAGGGTGTTCTGTGGTTAGAAGGCTATATTACAGTATGTTAGGTATTTCTGGTCCTATTACTTCTCTAAAAGTAAAGCTCATTAGACTCTTGGATATGTGACTTTCAAAGTTCACTTCACTAGGTCTGACATTAGGATCAGTGGAGCTGAAGAAACTGATACCTTTTTTCTTTTAGCACTCTTGTTAATTTTAAAATTAATTTAAAATCAAATGTCTAGTTAGTAATGTGCTATAGGGTTTAGTCACAAATAGATGGATTAGACAAAGATTAGGTCAGATGAGGCAGAAGCTGAAAATAACTAAGTCTGTCCCATGTTTTTGTAATTTATTACATGCTGATATGGGAACATTACTCCTGTAAAGCCTAACATTCAGAAGTCTCACTGTTTATTCATCCAAAGATGGCATCTGAAACCAAAATCTGTTGCATAACAAAAGCAAGCTGGTGTTTATTACCAAAACCATTATTACAAATAAGGTCTGCTTGCTGAGGTTATTGAGGCTATTCCCTGATATTTTTCTCTTTTTTCATTCTCAAAAAGTTTCGAAACTCTCTTCATCTGCTGATGGAAACCCTGAATGCCACAACTCCACACTACGTGCGCTGTATTAAGCCTAACGACTTCAAGTTTCCATTCACGTAAGCTGGGTCATCTGTGGGTCCTGTAGCCTGTGCATGGGAGGCAACTGTCTGAGGCCCTAGGACACTGAGGTTCTGCTGAACCTTGCTCATTCAGGAGTGAAGCTCTGTGTCATCTTTCTCTTGTAATGGACTCGCTATGAGTCTGTACATGTACTTAACAGCAGGTGATATTTTGGGATGAATAAAGGGTGAAATACTTCCTGACAGTTTCTCTGTTTATTTGGTGAAGAAGAAAAAGCAGTATTTTCATTGCTAGCTGCTTTAAACGTGACTGGCAGTTAGCACAGCTCATTTGACATCTGCTACAATTTGCTTTTGCAGATTCTGATGTCTCATTCCTAAACCTTTTTTTTCATATATGAACTTGCTTAAAGCACTTCTCAAAAGTCGGCTTAAAATCTGGGCACAAGTGACTCCCATGGCTGTGGGGCAGGCCAGTGGGAAGCAGCAGGACGAGCAGCTTGCAGCAGCCAATGAGCTCAGGCAGTTCCTCAGGCAGGCTGTTCTTTGTTACTGCTGAGTTGCAGAAGCACTAATTACCATCACATCCCACCCCTGCTCCCTCTTTGTGCCACTCCTGTCCTGGGTGTGTGCAGAGGCCCCATGTAATGCACAATGATCCCCACACCCAGAGATCCTTTTTATTCCCACTTAGGTTTGATGAAAAGCGGGCAGTGCAGCAGCTGAGAGCTTGCGGTGTCCTGGAGACCATCCGCATCAGTGCAGCTGGCTTCCCCTCCAGGTGTGTTTGCAGATTTTTAGCTTGTTTTCAGTTGCAGGTCTTTTTAAGAGAATGACTCCGTTTTTGGATTGACACTGGCTCTGTTTTTGGGACAGGTGGACATACCAAGAGTTCTTCAGCCGTTACCGTGTTCTGATGAAGCAGAAAGATGTCCTTAGTGACCGAAAGCAGACGTGTAAAAATGTCCTGGCGAAGCTGATTCTGGTACTAGACTTGGTGCTGAGAGCATGTGGAATCTGAAGGAGTAAAGATAGCCTCCCTTATTCCCTTGTAGCCACATTATTTTAGTACTTCTACAAAGCACTAAACCACCAATATTAGCACAGGAACTAGAGTTTCCCAGTGTATCACGGGAAAGGAAGACAATGATTTTAATTGTGGGTGGGTTGAGATTGAGCCTTTATCTTGCTTAACAGCAAGAAGCATTAGCCACACCTTAAGGAAGATGTAGTTATCTGGAGGTTTTCTAATGTGAAAGTGTTTATGTGTATGCTGGTGTCCTTTACACTGCTCCTTTTCAGCTCCTGTACACAAGTCAACCTTTTGCACTCCTCATGGCAGGCACTGTCTCCATGCTTAGCACTATGGCCATCCTCATATCTTGGCAGCCTCTTGCTTTGCCTCCTACCTCCAGTTGCAGCCTTACGTTCCCAGGCTATGCCATCCACACCACTGGCATTGCACCTCAGCTGATATGTTTCTTGGGATTTGTTAAGGAGCAATCAACAGCAAAGGACAGGCAGGCTCTCCAGGGACGGTCCAGCCAGCTCTCAGTAGGTGGTTAATTAAGACTTACTTAGAAGTGTCAGGTAGGAAAAAAGAGACAGAAAGCCAGAAAGCTCACATTGCTGAAGTGCAATGGCAATGTTAGGATGTTTATGGAAACTAAAAAAATCAATATTGTGCAGGCAGGTGTGACTCAGCTTTTTAAATTGTGTCACTGGGTGAACTCATCTAAAATATTTTTTGTTTATATGCATGTGTCCATATTTATAGTGTTAATGTCTAGTGTTAACTATATCCTAAGCTGTAGCTCTTTGGCTGCTCTTCCTTTTAACTCAACATTAACCAATGCTTTTTTTTTTTTTTTATTAATGTACCTTTGTATACTCTCAGTTTTTTCCCCTCTGAGGAGCACCACAGCCTATAAGCACAGATTATTATTCTCTTTCTGGTTTAGTTCTGAAATTTCAGAGGTCTTTCAGCAGCAGCAAGATGCTTTGTTCTGGCTTAATCTTGGTGCAATAGACTATGCATGCATGTTTGAAGCCCCAGCTGTTTTATTTGTTCTCTGTAATATGGTTGAAGATGAGAGCTCACCTACAATTTAAGCAGGAAATTGCACATGTGCATTGCCTCTGTTGAATTCATCCTGTGGGCTCCTTCATCACCTCCTGTAGCCTTCCACATCTCTTGTAATCTGTGTGGTGTTCTTGTCTAGGTAGAAATCTCATGTTACTCCCTTAGGCCATGCTTGTGGCCACACTATATTAATTTGTTAAAGGAATCATACAGAAAATACTCTTTTCCACTACTTAATTGAAGTCCAGGTTTTACTTGAAATACTACACAGATGGTTTTGCCTCTTTACTGATTTTACTTCTGTTTAGCCCTTCATGTCTTTTTTTCTTTTTCTTTACTAACATTTAATGCTGTGACTGATCCTCTTTTTACCTCTGAAAATAGGACAAGGATAAGTACCAGTTTGGTAAGACAAAAATATTTTTCCGGGCTGGCCAAGTAGCCTATCTGGAAAAAATAAGGGCAGATAAGTTGAGAGCTGCCTGTATCCGCATCCAAAAGACAATCCGAGGCTGGCTGATGCGGAAGAAGTACGTGCGTATGAGGAAGGCTGCCATCACCATCCAGAGATATGTCAGAGGCTACCAAGCACGATGGTAAGCAATGCTCCTGGGAAAACCCACAGCAGCCTCAATTCAGATCCCTTTAAAGTACGACATTTAAATATGAGACATTTGCTCTCTCTATACTGGCTGAGAGGAAATGATTTTCCAGAGAACTGAAGGAAATTGAATATAATGAGTGTGTCTGTCCTGCCTGGTTTTGACCTTCTTGAGAGGACACCAGCACCCTGGGCTGTATGATGCTCAGAACAGTATTTCATCAGTGGGAGCAGAGTACAAATAGTACTAAGAGATATGTTGCAAGTGAGGTAAAGCAAGATTCTTGGCTGAGTCCTTACTGTCCGGTTTCCATGTGCCTTCCTAGCTGGGTCGGTCTGTCCTCCTGGAGAAACTACTCTTCTTCCAGGGCACAGCTGTTAAGGGAGATACATCAGTCAGAGCCATTTGTTTGGAGTGCCTTCTGAGGAATGGTCATGTATAGGCCAGAGAAAGGGGTAGGAGTACAGGTGGTATAGTTCAAAAGACAAGGTGATTATGAAGACTGTGAGGATCAGCCTTTGGAAAGAGGCTTATGTCAAGATGCTTTGTAATTGTCTTGCTGAGAGGGACAAGAACAAACATTTTCTACAGGCTGAGGTTAGGAGATCATGCAGGTGGCACAGCAGAAATAGCTTTACAGCTGGAGAAAAGGTGGTGAGAAATTAAGCTGAGTTTATCTTGTCAGTTCTATAGCACAGTTCTTGGAGGAAGTGAAAACATTGCTCCATAAAACCTTGCAAGGTTCCTGTAAATTTGTCATTCTATTGTACTGCTGTACAACAGAATGCATAGAATAGCAAGTAAATATGCTGGATCACTGACAATGTTTGGAAGAAACTGAAGTGGAAAATGTAGCTCTTGAGTAAGAGGATAAAAGTTGCAGGATGTAAAAAAAAAAAAATAATTAAAATGTAGTATTCAAGCACTGAAAGATAATTGCAGGTATCATTTGTAATCTTTTTCTTGCTTAGCTATGCCAAGTTCCTGCGCAGAACACGAGCTGCCATCATCATTCAGAAGTTCCAGCGCATGTATGTGGTCCGCAAAAGATACCAGCGCATGCGAGATGCTACTATTGCTCTTCAGGCTCTCCTAAGAGGTTACATGGTCAGGAACAAGTACCAAATGGTAAGAAACCATCATGTTGTGATTCTTCACTCTAACTTTAATTCCACAGACCTCCAGGATGAAGCTGCATCCTTGTGTCCCCTTGGGAATCTGGACGTTTTTTGCGGATGCTGTTATGTACAGCGCACAAATGAAATACCACAGCATGGATTAAAATTGGAAATTGGCACTTGGAAATTAGGAAGATCTGCTACTGCAATCAATGAACTTGTCATTTTAGAGATACTGACGTGAACCTAGACTTTCTGTGCAGTCAGTGGAGAATCTAACAGAGAGTTACACCAATTCTCACTTTTTTACATTATATGGAATGTTGAGACACTTAAATACTAAAAATGACCCAGTGTGAATATGCCCCCTTACGTCCAAATCAGTAACACATGCACATCAATATGCATATGTGATGCATTACTGATCCTATTCCATCCTTAATTTCAGCGATTCTGAAATGGCTGATGGGCTATATATTGAAAAAGACTAATGTTAACCAAGAGATAACCACAAAAATTGGAATTAAAACTTAAGCATTGGGTGTTTTTTTTTTTTTTCTGTTTGGTTTGAGGTTTTATTTTTGTTTCGTGTTTTGTTTTGGTTGGTTGAGGTTTTTTTTGTTGTTTTTTTTTTTTTAAGTGATGATTTAGTTTTGGAGAGGAGTTACTAAAGCCTCACCTTTGTGACAGTGATAATATTTTCCTGATTGCATTTGATTAAAAAAAAAAATCAGTTGAGAAATTAGAATTCACTCTTCAGTGTTTACAGAGCTGGGAACACATACTAACCAGAAAGTTAGGGGAAAAAAAAAAAAAAACACTAAGAAGGATTTCTGAGTAGTAAGATCCATGTGGTTGACTTGACTGTTCTTTTGTATGGATCTCTATTTGCCTTTTCATTGGAACTCTTAACATTCTCACCATTTATGTTGTGAGATCATATAAGAGGTGTTTTTAACAGTGATCTGACAGATGTGACTAAGTGAAACACTGGTCACAGCAGTATGTGGACTAAAAGCCATCCTTAGGAAAATGGGAGATGATTCTGTATGCCTGAAGTTAGTTGTGTGAGGGATACATACCCACCTGTCCTGTAGCACAGGGTTATAAAACCTGTTATATTCCTTCTGAAGAGAGATATCACATTTCTGGAGGAGTCTCTGTAAAGGATGGTCAGATTTGCATGTTGGGGAGCATCCCCCTTGAGTGGTGAATTGCTCACTGCAGTACAACATGAAGTTCTGACAAGCTCAGCTATGCATTGTCCTCCTAAGGTGGAATTGTATTAAAGCTGATCAACAGAGAGAGCAGCACAGGCTCTGCCTGCCACGGGAAAGTAAACAGGGCTGTTCTGAGTTAGTGGTGATTGCCAGCGAGTGAAACTGAAAGGTTGCCCTATGACAGCATGCTTGGGCTGAGCCATGGCTCTGTAAGTAATACATGGCACACAGGTTGTTCATCAGGGTTGTGAAAGGTGCCTGTTGTTGTTGTCAGAGGAGAGGGCATGTGTTGCAGTCACATGACCAGCACAAGGAATTTAGAATGGTTGAATCATTTGTTTCACACATCCTGGGGAGAGCTTACTTTGTGATATGCTTCTCGGCTCAACGAGTTGTTCAGTTTCTCCATGGCTTTCACAGAAGCTTTCCTGGGAAATCTCTGGTAGATTAAGTGACTTGTCTGATCCTCTCCCCTCACGCTGGAGTGACCCATTTCCTCACTGGGCTGCATGGGTGTGAGGATTCACTGGCAGATGAGGACCATCCCTGCACAATGGAGGTATTTTATGGGACTTGTTGCTTTCAAACTTGAGGTGATGATGTTGTTGAAAGCTAGTTGTATTTGAGCTGTTCAGGCAGCTACAGGTAACCTGAAGGGCTGTTCTAGCATGTAAGGAGGAGGCAGGACTGCTAGGTGCATGACATGCAGTCAGGACTTTGGCTTTTGACCTTGCTGTACTTTGGAGAGAGCTATTTCCTCAACTCATCGTGCTGTTGGACTGAGTGCTGGGATTTCAAGTCTCTTTTTTTCAGCAGAGATAAATGCTAAGGAAGAAAGTTTGCATGTACTCCAGTTTTACCTCTTCGCCTCTTTTACCTCTTTTAAATCCACTGATGTGGAAATGTTATACTAACACATTTCAGTTCATTTGCTAAGAAGCACAAAGAAAATGACAATGTTGTTACTGTACTAGTTTGTCTTATCAGCTTTGCAGTAAATCAGTGGAAGAATACAAACTGCATGTGATCTTTGAACTACTATATCCAAGAAGTAACATAAGATGTTAGATAGTTTTGTTCCTTAAAATGAACTATTTCATTTGCAGAAGCTTTATTAAGTGAGCCCTGAAATTCTCAGAGCCCTGGAAGCCTTGGGGATTTGAGCAGGCTCTCCAGGAATAGCTGTGGTTGGATGGGGTTCAATTGCTCCTGACTCGGGAGATCTCTGATTCAATCAGTGGATGAAGGATTCAAAGAAAAGTGGTAGACTCCTCTTAGTGGAAGTCCCCAGCTAACACACTGATGAAGGTTGCTGGCATTCTTGACTGGTTTTAGTTAAATAAAAAAATATTTAGTTAAATAATTTTTTTCTTTAATACCTCAAAGCTATGGTTGAAATTTTTTCCATGAAATAAGCTTGAATCATTACAATATAAAATTTCCGAGTAGATGTCTCTTTTCCGTGCTGGTAAGTCTAAGATATATGTTCAAAACCACAAACCAGAATTATGTATTTATGTGTTTGTTTTTAAAAATAAATATGACTGGAACTGTAGCTGGTCAGCTAGACTGGCTGCTGTTTTTAACAGCTGTTAACATCTCCTCGGGGTTCTAGCATGGGCTAGCTGCACTGCATATCCAATAATGATAATCTTAAACTTCGTGTTCACAAATCCTATGCAGCATGTCAATGATTCGGAGACGTTTCAATGTAAAAGATGCAGGAGGAAAAAAATAGCTGTGTTTACAATCTTGCCAACTAGTACCATATATTTTTGTAATTAGCTTGGATCTGACATCAACACGAAGGAATGCCAGTTTCTTCAGTGTGCTTCCAGTTCTTTCTCTCCCATGTCTTTCCTTCTGGTTCCTTGTCATTTTGTTCCTTGTCATCTACTTCATTCCTGTCTTTTTTTTTTTTTTTTTTTTTTTTTTTTTTTTAA
>WBNM01003787.1:18250-69270 GCA_013399055.1 Ramphastos sulfuratus
GAGAAGCCAGAAGCTGCTAGACAGCCCGAGACGACAAGCCCGAGTGGCTTATCTTTGTTTTGAGTTCCTTTCTTAAACATCTCATCAAGCCTATGAGTGAAGTAGACATCACCATTGTTTCCTTTTCACAGCCTATAATATAATTTTCTCTATTAAAATATTCCAATTAGCTCAAACCAGCACAATGGATAAAAAACTGGATACGAGGCAGCAATGTGTGCTCGCAGCTCCAAAAGCCAACTCTACCCTGGGCTGCACCCAGCACAGCACGGTCAGCAGTTGAGGGAGGGGATTCTANTCCATATTCATTTCTCGTTACTCCCCAGCAGGAGTTTCTCAGACTAAGGCGTCTCTATGTATGCATCATCTTTATACCTCTCATGATGGAGTCAGTTTAACCAAACAGGTGGAGTCTGCAACTCTAATATGCCTTGTGGTGTATTTTGTGACCTGTAGATGCTTCGGGAGCACAAGTGCATTATTATTCAGAAAAACGTAAGAGGCTGGCTGGCTCGAGTGCGCTACTGCCGGACCTTGAAGGCAATTGTTTACTTGCAATGCTGCTACCGGCGCATGATGGCCAAGAGGGAGCTAAAGAAACTGAAGATAGAGGCTCGCTCTGTAGAACGCTACAAGAAGCTTCACATTGGCTTGGAGAACAAGATCATGCAGCTGCAGCGAAAAATTGATGAGCAGGTAAAAAAACCCTGACCTCAGGGAATGGAATGTGATGGTTTGGGAGTTNGAGAGGCTACAAAAGTGATCAGCAGGCTTGGGCACCTCTGCTGTGAGGACAGGCTGAGAGAGCTGGAGTTGTTCAACCTGGAAAAGAGAAAGCTTCAGGGAAACCTTCTTATGGCCTTTCAGTACTTAAAGGGGATCTATAAGAAACATGGGGACAGGGCTTTTAACAGGGTCTGTTGCAACCGGACAAGGGGTGATGGTTTTAAACTAAAGCAAGGAGGATTTGGATAAAAGGAAGACATTTTTTTACACTGAAGGTGGTAAAACACTTGCCAAGGTTGACCAGAGAAGTGGTGGATGCCCCATCTGCAGAAACATTCCATATCAGGTTGGATGAAGCTCTAAGCAATCTGGTCTAGCTGGAGATGTCTGTGCTCACTGCAGGGGGATTGGACTAGATGGCTTTTAAAGGTTCCTAAGCATTCTGTGATTCCATGAAATCTCATATTACCTTCCTCCCTAGCACTGTGGGCATTCCTGGGAAAATGCACTGAATTTTTATTCTAAGGTGTGCTTTTGTGCTGAAGAACATTCATAGAAGAGAAAGGAAGGCCACAGCAGAACTGAAATAGTAAAGCACCCATCTGTACCTCTCAGCAGCACTGGGAGAAAACATTTGCTGCTTTAAAATCCATATTTCATTTGAAGTAGGTCAGTTGCTCTGTTTAAGAGGAAGGTGAGGTGACCATATTTGCTGTATGCAGGCTTCCTGTCTGATTTTAGTTGGGGGTGGTAATGTGCAGGCATAGAGACTGGACTGCTCTCTAACCTTGTTAAGCAATTCTGCAAAACCAAACTGAAAGTCTCTTGAAACAGGGAAGCTGCTCTTTCGTTGCTGTGTCTGGGTATATTCTGTAGGGAACCAGAACCGCTTCACCGACTGCTATGTCTGTGTTGTGTTTTGCAAAGAACAAAGAGTACAAATCTCTGCTGGAGAAGCTGAGCAACCTGGAGATCACATATAGTACTGAGACGGAGAAGCTGCGGAGCGATGTGGAAAGGCTTCGGATGAGTGAGGAGGAGGCCAAGAACGCGACCAACCGCGTCATCAGCCTTCAGGAGGAGATTGCCAAGCTCCGCAAAGAGCTGCAACAAACTCGGTCTGAGAAGAAGACCATTGAGGAATGGGCAGACAAATACAAACATGAAACTGAGCAGGCAAGTATGCAGTCACAGATGCATGAGAGGATTTACAGGGGTCTGGTATCAACTCAGCTTTTGGCCAGGCTTAATTGCTTCAGTTTCATGGCTGATACTTTTACTGTGTTTTTCAGCAATGTTAGACGTGTACAATCCTAAATAACTACACCTGTGGTAGAGCAATATGCTCAATTTGTATATCATATGTAAATAGGTGTATTAAATCTCTTCACATTTGGGTATTGAAAGTATTTGTAAAGCCAAATACACCTTATGAATGTGAGGTAGCACATTCATAAAAAGAAATCATTTCACCTACCTCTAGAGGGTGTAATCACTGCTAACAGAAATCTGCACCATATGCAGTATTCAAAGGCACCTGCTTATATCCTCCCTAATTTAAACAAATAGCCTATTAAACACATGTGTCTGTGCACTGTCTAGTTCAACAGGTTTTGAGAAACCCCTTATCTTTGATTTAACCATGAACATAACAAACAGGTTGTTTCCTGTCAAGATTACTTGCAGATAGTGGTGCACATTTTGAATACTGGGAGAGCATTGCATCCTTATGTGATGCTGCAGTGACACATTTCAAGATCAGATAAATATGAGGAAAAATATTAACTGATTAAGCAAAGCAAATGCATAGTAGCCATATCTAGAGACAAATGAGTAACTGGCAAACCTGAGCATGGTTAAAGTGGCACAATTTTGGGGCAGAGGCAAGATGTTACATTATGATGTTACCCAATGCAATGAACCATACAAGATGACTACCAAATTTGAACCTATTTTAGGAATATTTCTGTTTTAAGGAATAAATTCCATCTTCGTGATTTTACTGAGAAATACTATGGCACAGGGAGAGTGTTTCAAGGCAGTTCTGACATCTGATCAGAAATGGAGTGCAGAACATACAGGGGACTCTGCAGTGGGAGATCTTTAAGAAATGTAATTTGAGAAATGAAAACGTAACTTAGTTCACTGATTTTGTTCTCTGAAGACTAGTTCAAATACTTGGACTCTTTTAACAAGGATGTTGTTGCTGTCAGAGCTGCTGCTGAAAGATGAACTGCATTCTAAGTCAAATATTTTCTTCTCTCTGTAGCTCGTATCGGAGCTGAAAGAGCAGAACACACTACTGAAAACAGAAAAGGAGGAGCTGAACCGCCGTATCCATGACCAGGCGAGGGAGATAACAGGTTGGCTCTGTTCTCATCACTCAGGTTTTCTACTTCATGTTACCTTGTAAAGCCACACTGTACTGCACAGATAGGACTACTTTGCCATAGTTTAGATTAATTTTTAGTTTAGTAGTTTCATTTCTTTGTTTAAGAACTCACGTGCATCAAAATTATTGAGTTTCCGTGAAGTATTAAGGGTCTGGGGACTTTCTAGTGAGGTGACTGTTAGAAAGTGTTTTACTTGTAAAAAGTAAGAAGACTCTGATATTTAATGCACTTAATCTACTGCACCAATACTGTGGCTGTGTATATGTGAAGATTGTGATGGAGGCAGCTGTGATGAGGAAAGTCACCATGCCTGAAGTGTAGAGCGTCTTCCATTTTGCTTTTCACATAACTCAGAACATGGCTAATGTACCTTCTTCCTCTTTCCTTGAATTACTAATGCCAGATATTAGCAGAATAACTGGCTTCACTGAGCAAACCCTGTCATAGTTACCACAGTAAGGTTTTGGTCCTTCTTACATACGGCTTAATGTTTGCTTACAGAAGCACCAAATACCACACACCAGCTTCAAACAGCAAACTTTCACCAGCTGTGTTCCTGGTGCAGATACATGCCTGTACTTTGAGGATGGATGTGCTGGATAGTAGGTAGAACTGAAGATCTCACTTTGGATTTCTGTTCTCCATTGCAGAGACGATGGAAAAGAAGCTGGTGGAGGAAACGAAACAGCTAGAGCTAGATCTGAACGACGAACGGTTACGGTACCAGAACCTGCTGAACGAGTTCAGCCGTCTAGAGGAGCGGTATGATGATCTGAAGGATGAAATGAACTTAATGGTGGTAAGTGGCTAAACAGAAATCCAAAGCTGTTCACAAAAGTGCCTAGGCAGAATCCAGTGGGATAAGCTGTTAACTGACTCTTTTATCAGCTGTATGGTGATGATCTGTAACTGAAAAGAGAATTTGTCCTTTAAAATGTTTATTTATTAGATTCACTCAGGCAAAACAAGTACATGTAAAATTTTTAGTTGAGTTTTTTTAGTTCTTAAAATTTTATTTTAATTTTCATGTTTGTGAAGAAATCTCAGTTTCTGCCGTGATATTGCACGTGCCAGGCACCCTTATTTTACCCTGATGCTATTCACATATGGTAGGGTTGTTCATACCACATTCATCCACTGTTAAATTTTAAGTAGTTCTAGGAATATTTTATATGCCAGGAAGAAAACATATTCCTCAGTGTTTGTGAAGTTAAGGAATTGCTGCCTGTGCTTCCAAGCTTTTCTTTCCCACAAAATGCTGCATTGTTGCTTGATTCTGCTGTCAGCAGCTATTCAGTGGTGCAGGATCTGACCTGTCTCCATAGATTTGATTGTAAACTACATTTCATAGGCTTTACATGGCATGAAAGAATACAAAATATTTTCTTACAAGTTTTGATAGCTATGAAATAACACCAAATATTACAAGCTAAATCATAAGCACTGAAAAGACAGTCACAGGGAAAACTGTACAGTGGTATTGATTTGTTTCATTTGCACTTCAGAGCATCCCCAAGCCTGGACACAAAAGAACGGATTCAACTCACAGTAGCAATGAATCTGAATATACTTTTAGCTCTGAGATCACAGAAGCAGATGACTTACCAATGAAGATGGAGGTAATGTTGAAAACCCCAACAACTTTTTGTTGATCAATGCCTCAACTCATTCTTTTCTTTTGGTATGTGCTTGTGTCCACCATATCCTTATATTGAGATACCTGATGATTTAAATCCAGCTTTTTTAGTTTCCTTTATGAAAACATCTCATTCTCTAGTTAGTTGTGGTCCTATGTAAAAAGACTCAGTGACAGTGTGCTTTGAACTCTTCTGTGTTAGAAGAGTTAGATAGTTGGCCATCCGTTTGCTTTGCACCTGTAAAATACTTGCTTGCCAGTGTTTGTAAGCACAATCACTTTTTTAGCACAAAGTGAGAATTCAGGAAACTGGTAAGACTTACTGAGAGGTGTGTATACATTCAAGGATTAAAAGTGGCAAGTGACTATCCACATTCTTAGAAGCTACAGGGAATGAGTTCGCTGTTAGGAGACAGAACCTCACACTGTCGTGCAGATTCATTTTTCTTCTGTTTCACAGAGATAAATAAAACTCCAAGAATGTACTGTCCCTTTGCATACACAGTGTTACCAGTCTCTCTGGGTATTTAAAAGTTTTCAGAAAGATAACTCTCTTGATTCAGCTAGTGAATAATAATAATAATGAGTAATTTGTGGTGCAACTCTGTCCTTAATATTTTTCCAAGGTATCTCCCTGTTTGGGTCCCTCCCAAAGAAGCAGGACTGTTAATACAGCAGAGAGCTGTACGGTTGGTGGTCTGACTGCTTGGCAGTTTGCATATACAAAGCTTTTTCTGTGTGTTCTAGAGATCTTTTTAACTGTGAGCCAGGGTACAGCTCACTCCATTTACCCTCCGTCAAGGTTATTTATCTCCACAGTTGCTTTTTGCAAGTTGTCATAACTGTTTTTGAAAGCCTTCACAGAAAATTCTTTTCTACTATGGATGCAGACATTCTGACATATTGATGCTGACACATTCTGTGTGGACTCTTTCATAATTTGCCTTCCCACTTACATTTTTCACCTTGCCTAATTTTTTTCAGAAAGATGCTCCTACCTTCATGGGTAATCAGGAAAAAAGCCAGTGCAGCTGCACATGATTGGATTGCACATATGAACCAAATGCCTCTTCCTTTGGCTAACAGACTTACTGAATTGCTGTTCTAGAGCTAGTTTTGGATTTTAGAATATAAATGAAAAAAACCTAACTCATATGAGTGTGAATAAAGGCAGCACTGAGAAGACTAAATATGGATTCATTTAACCCCTTAAGATTGCAAACTCTTAGTTTGGCTCTAGACTAACAGTATAGATCAATGATACAAAACTATATTAAAAACCAGGGTCCATCTCAATACAAACCTGGAAACCCAGAAAACTCACAAGTTTCTTCTTGTTTTTTCTTTTCTGAACTATTGGTAAGGTTTATGACTCTTTCCCTTAAGAGTAAAGACAGATGAATTGGAAATGGCTGTGCTTGCTTCTCTGCTAGGGTCATTAATATTAATTTTCTACTTCCTTTTCTAGGCTTCAAAATTTTATGGTGCACTTCATAGTAAATGCTTTGATCTTATTGCTACATAAAGTACAAAACAGCTGATGGATAATTTCTGATGCACCTTCAGATTACAAATGCTGGTCCTTGCCCAGAAGCAGTGAAAAAAAGTGCTGAGAACAGGCTGGATAATTAGCACAAGAAAAGGAAAAAAACCTGAAGTGTATCTTCTGGTGCCTAGTGCCTATCTTTTATGTCACATCCCACTAAATTAACCAGTAAATCTACAGAGGACAGATTTTTCTGTAGCTGAAAAACTTACTGTAGTAATTATTAAAAACTAAACCCCCCACAGCTTCTATTTACAGTTGTTTCTAGATGAGTCTAACCACAGACTTTTTTTCTCCTCTTTCCCTCCAAACAAGTAAGATTAAAAGGTATGCTTCATTGTAGACCTCTTGTCCACTAGGTAGTCTCTAGTGCTTTCTTTTGCTAGGCTTTAGGCTTAGATATGTTTTATACTAGTAGATCTTTTTTTAAAATAGCATTTGACAGCTGATGAAATATCTTAAATGTCAATAGTCAACTCTCAGAATCAAGTAACATCTCTGTGCTCCTCTTTCCCCAGTCCGTTTCCCATCTTTACTCACTGTACTGCTTCCTTGGGGAAGGGGAATACTTCTTCACTTCCTTCTGTTCTTTCTAAAGCAGGAACCAAGTGAAAAGAAGGCACCATTGGATATGTCTCTGTTCCTCAAGCTGCAGAAACGGGTTACAGAACTGGAGCAAGAAAAGCAATCCCTGCAGGATGAACTGGACAGAAAGGAAGAACAAGCTCTGCGAGCTAAAGCTAAGGTGGACTCCTTGTAGCTGAACGAATGCTGACGCCTGAGTGTTCCTCCTTGTTAAATAGTAGCTGTGTGAATGCTGACTGGCTTTTATTAAATCCTTATCTTCATCTACCACTTGCTTTATTTAACATCAAAGTTTATGCCTGGTGCTTAGTACTAGAGAGTGGTTATTTAGTTTCCCAAAGTCCTTGAGAGCCTCTGGAAGTTAAAAAGTCCATGGGTCTTTGCTTTAAAAAAAAGACAAAACCCAAACCAAAAGAAAACCCCAGGCTGTTCTTATGAATAGCAGTACAGAAATAAATGATGTGGAAAATGAGTGATTGTTCATTTTAGGCAGAATAAGAGTGTTTCAAACAGGATGCACAGACAAAGCAATGGGATTAGAAGTATTTAACAGATTTGGAATTCTTCTCTGATTTCATCTCCTTAACTACTTATAAAAGTATGAAACAAGCTTTGGCAGTTCTTTCTTATTACTCTTCCACCAGTGCATTTCTTGAGCATCCTGGGATTCATCCTGCTCCATTTTGTTTCCAATGACATTATTGAGTTTAATGAATTGTGTGACATAAATTGAGAAGTAAATGAAAGACAATACCAATATTCAAAGTAAAGCACTCATCAGCACCAGAATGAGTGTTTTCCAGTTTTATAGGAAAATAATTTCATCTCCCTAACCTTTTCCTGCCTCAACTGAATTAAGGAATAGAAAAAAATGGATTTGTATTTTTCACATTTGTCTGTATTCTTTTACAGGAGGAAGAAAGGCCTCCACTAAGAGGTGCAGAGTTGGAGTATGAGTCACTCAAGGTAATTCTAAAAAGGAGGTTGCTGTTACTTTGTAGTGAGAGTATTCCCACCAGTCATGTGTGTTGGCATAGAAAATTACATCATCCCTCCTGTTTTCAGAATATTAGCTAAGAAAGTAGCACAAAACATCCCCAGCAATCATTTTGTTGTAAGGTTTGCCCTTTTTGAGATGTAACTGAATGTATAACTGGGGCTGCAGAACAAAAAGATCCCCTAAACCAGGAGGAGTTCTCTGTTGAAAAGCTTAATACAGCTTGCAAGTTAATTTGAGCAAAAATACAGTGATATATGTAGCCCTCTTTTCCAAACACATATTTAAATAAATGCATACCTCAGGCCACTAAAACTAGAAGTATTTCCTAATATTGCTTAGTGCTGCAGAATCTTCTTAGCCTGCTGACCGCTATTTGTTGTGAACTTTCTTTTTTTTTTTCTTAAGGGGAGAATAAGAGGAAAAAAAGATTGTTGGTTTCTTTCCATAAATTTGTATGATCCACATGATTTTGCACTTCAGAAAAAGGTTTAGCTCTGTTACTGAAATCCTGTATTCAAGAGGCCAGTGGTACAGGAGAGATTGATTGATTGATTGATTTGTTGCAGTTACTTGTTGTTTTTACCAATTTTTTCCATACTTTTGTACTTGTAGTTTATTGGCCCTTTGGAATGCTTCTGTGTGACAGAATTGTCTGTGTTCTTCCTTGCAGCGTCAGGAGCTTGAATCTGAGAATAAAAAACTGAAGAATGAGTTGAATGAGCTGCAGAAGGCCCTCACAGAAACACGATCTCCAGAGGTAACTGCTCCTGGTGCCCCTGCATACAGAGTCCTCCTGGACCAGCTGACTTCAGTAAGTGAAGAGCTTGAAGTACGCAAGGAGGAAGTCCTCATTCTGAGGTCTCAGCTCGTTAGCCAGAAAGAGGCTATTCAACCCAAGGTAAACAATGCAGTGCTTTATTTGTGCAGGTGCACTGTGTAATAAAGCTAAATTGCATCACTGATGTGCTTTATTTAATTACCAGTGTGTTTGAGAAGGCAGAAAAAATGGCTGAGGTTTGAAAGGCTTTCTAAGAGTAATCCACTGATCCATAATTAGTACACAAATTGTGCCAGTCCAAAAAAGGGAGATTCTTTTACTAAACCAGTTTTGAGTTTCTCTACTAGCAGTCATGTAAAGTGATCATACTGATCACATCAGGCTGGAAGATACCAGTGGTCTAGCCACAATCTCCCCAGACTCCTCTAACGGCACAGAAATAATTCTCATTTGGAGTAGTACCATTTCTCTAGTGACTATGTAGTTTGACTGGAAAATTCACAGTAGTTCTCAGGAATTCTTTCTAATTAATAGTTCAGTAGTTACAAGGAACAGTTTCTTTTAAATCCAGGCAGGGTCACGGATGATTGCAAATCAATAACATTTCATAAAGATGACCTATGAAGATGGATAAATTCCATGTTATTGCTTGAGAGGGGGTATGTGGTTTTTGCTGAGAAGGATGATTTACAACCACTGAAATGCACGTCTTCTAGAAAAGCTCTAATTCTGATGAGATACTTAGGGAAGTAATAGCTTTGAAAATAAGAGTCATTC
Source organism: Ramphastos sulfuratus (assembly GCA_013399055.1). NCBI lineage: Eukaryota > Metazoa > Chordata > Aves > Piciformes > Ramphastidae > Ramphastos > Ramphastos sulfuratus. The sequence continues at coordinate 27,692 of WBNM01003787.1, forward strand.
AACCTGAAAAGTTATCACATAAATCCAGGAAATAGCCATTTCCACTGAACTGAGCTATCTAGTGTTTCATAACCGCAGCAAGGAATGAACAGATGTGTCATCTTGCCTTTGCTTCTGCAACGTTATGTTTATATTTGTCCTAAATAAATTGAAAGTCTGTGATGCATGAAGACTAACATATCTTGTTTTAAATTATTATTTTTAAAGGGAAAAAAAAAACCCACAACTGTTTTTTTCTGTGATATTTAGAACGTTGTAAAGAAATGCTTGAAAGTAAAACTTTGAAAAGCTTATTCTCAGCAATGGTGGGATGCAAGTGTTATTTTTATAGCAGTTATGAGTATGGGGGAAATATAAAGGTGACCTGTGGGGTGGCTGGCAGCCAGTTTGCAGATAGCTTCTGCTTCTTAGGTTGAGCAGCTGCTGCATAAACAGATTTTTTTTTTTTTAATGATTTGTTTTTCTTCTTTCTTGCCTACCAATTTGATTCCTAGGAGGATAAGGTACACATTTTCTTTTATGGTTATAAACCACAACTCATAAATGCTAAAAACCCCTGAACAGTACTGGAGCTGTCATTTCCTTGCCTCTCAGTAACCTACATACATTTAAAGTTGTTCTTGCGCTTTAGTTTGCTGTTACTGAAAAACCTTTCTCATTATCTCGTGTCCCTTCTGTCTCCATCTTCCTACACCATGCAAGGGAACAAGTTACTTCAAAACAAGCAGATTTAGCAATTCTGAACTGTTGCTTTATGCTAACATGAACACAAAAGGAAAGACTCAGGAACTGGTCTAGTCAGCTTAATGTATCTTGCTGGGTGTGTTTGTGGAGTTAAAATCAGTGCAGTGGTTCAGCAATCAGGTCTTCATTAACTTGCAAAATCCCTAAGTTTCACACACAAAAAAAAGTCTGTGATATAAAGAAATACCTTACTTCATAGTGTTATCCTTGGTATGCAACAAACATTGAAGACTCACATTGTCAACTACATATATTAGATAAGGATTGCTGAATGTTTGGTGAGAAAATATAGTGGAACTCATAATATTTAGGAGTATGAAAAACTGAACTGGCTCTAAATGAAGGCTGTTAATTCAAATATTACAACTACAGCAGGTAGGGAATTCTTGAAACCATAAGAGTAATTAGCATTTCTTTTCATTAGCACAGAAATAATAAATATATTCAGGTTGGCAGATTGGCAAGTGAGATACAGCAATTTAACTGTGTAAGAAAATAACAGTAGAAAAAAAAACATAAAGATCTCATAAAGATTTTGGGAATAATTCTTTGAGGATCTTATCTATTGGTTTTCATATTAGCTAATGCAAATCACACTAGGCATAAAGACCTAGGTTCCAAAATTTGTGTCCATAAAGTTGCAAATGCTTTGCAAAATTTTGCTCAGGAAAAAAACATTTGATTGGTTTGAAAGTAAAATAAATAAATAAATTTAAAAAACCCCACTAACCCAGAATTCTATCTCTTGTGTTCACTGATTCCACTGTAATTATTTCACAGCAGTGAGACAGATGAGACTGGCCAACGTGACTGTAAACATCTGTTAAGTATTTCAAGTTGAAATGGACAAAAGCAAAAGTGCCAAGTAAACATACAAAACTGGGGGGAAAAATTGTATTGTGATGATATCTAACTTAAAAACTCTCACCCCCTTGTAAATTATTTCCTGCTTTTCCAGACTATTGGAATCTATGAAGTGAGGACTAGACCTTATTTAAGAGATTTGAAGGACTACATGTAATGCTGTGTTTTAGAAATATTAGTAGAATTAAGCTTGCTAAATTATGCTTCTTCAGCATCAGTATTAGCAACTATTCCTGATAAATTGAAACAAAATACAAATTCATAATTTATTGAAATTAATTTTGTTCCTTTTACATGATAAACAGTTGGAAAGAGGTTAACACATGCAACTGCTTATTAGACAGCCTGATGTTTGACCATGTTGCATGCATTCATTTTAAAAGATACACTAAATGAACATAGAAATGTTGATCAAAACTCCTGTTCAGGTACCTACACTAATTTTTAAGGCGGCAGCTCAAGGATTAGTGTTCAACATGGGTAAAGTGATGAAACCATGGACTGAAGGAACGCTTGCATTGTTAAACTTACCCTGGAAATCATAATTCTTTTTCCAGAATACCATGACAGATGCTACAATCCTCTTGGAGGATGTACAAAAGATGAAAGACAGAGGAGAAATAGCACAGGCATATATTGGACTGAAGGAAACAAACAGGTACAATTTCTTTTTCTTTAACCTGTAATCAAATGGGGTCTGCTGTGACACACACTGTGTGTGTAACATGCAGTAAGTTTCATCCACATGAGTCTTGATACTTAGGAAAAAAAAACTAATAGCTGGGGTTGTAAGCTGATTTGATTAGTAAAATTGTGGTATGCAATATTTGAAAGGATTAGGGAACAATGTGGAAATCAGACTTCTTGAATTTACCTCTTAGCCTTTAATTGCTACACTGCTCAAATTGGGTGCCATTCCCCATGCTGGTTTGTTACCTTTTGTCTATTAGTGGCCACAATAATCTGTCAAAATGCATTTATTGTAGCAGTATGAAATGCTGTAACCAGTTGGGCTAACACCAGGAACGTAATTTCCTCATTAGCAAGCAATAGGTATAAACAAGAGAAGTAATTTGCAAAGGTTTTTAGATCAGTTTTTGCTTTTCTTTTATAGTAACTGTAACTTAGTGTGTAATGTCCTTAATATGTCATCTCATCACCATCACTATCTCTTGTATTTTTTTAAACACTTTTTTTGAAAGGCAATCTCCCCAGGACTATCATATGCTGAATGAGGACGGAGAACTTTGGCTGGTTTATGAAGGGTTAAAACAAGCCAACAGGTTACCAGACTTCTCAGAATGTTTTATTCTCTTCATATGCATCTTCTTTTCTAGCTGACTGTGCCCCTTGCTATGGGTTTGCTTTAGCTACAGTATTGCTTTAACAGTTAGAAGCAAATTCATCACAAAGTATACAAATTGAAGAGTTTTGTTAAACTTAGTCCTCAAACCTTTCTATTTGTCAAGTTTTATCATTTAAAAAGTTAAGATGGCACAACAACTAGCCCATAATTCATAAGAATACTTGCACAAAAATAGGCTAAAATACCAGAAGCTCCCCAACTGAAAAGATTTGTGGCCATGTGTTACTTTACGTTGGGTATCAAAATGAATGCACCTTACAAGCTTTCAACCTGACATACAATCGTTTTAGTAATTAAAGGAGTATTGTCTGAGTAGCTTCAACACACTCTTAACTTGTTAACTACTTGAGAAGCTTACTCTTCTTGTTGTGACTCAAGTTCAGTAAATTGAACATTCTTGTCCCATGCCTTTTCGTGCCAGATTCAAAATGTAAGACACTAAGCAACCAACCAACAGAAGTAATCTTCAAGTCATCGTGGCACTGTTCAAGCCTCAGTGCAATTGCTGCAATCTCTGCAAGGACTGTGTGCTGGTCACATAAGGGGCGAGATCTGCCTTGTGCTGGCTCTGTGTGCACATCTAGGCCCTGTATCAACACGTGTCCCAGACTTCCAGCATGGTTCCTAGTCCTGCACTGGCAGTTAATTCGATGCATTCCCAGTGCTGCTGTTTTAGTATACATATTTGGTAGCAGTAACTGCAGAAGGAGGTGTTTTGCAATGAATGCCACTAACTAAAGTCTTTCCTTTTCTTGTGCTAACAAATTCTACACCTAACACTGTTTTGTAAGCCTGCAAAAGATCTAACTTAGAGCAAGTGTTAATGCAGAGCAGGATGTGAGTGTTTGCTCTGCACCTCTTGTTTCTGGTCCTAGTGCTTGCAGAGACAAGAAGCTTTCTATTAAATGACAGAGCAACACAGGTAAATGACTATTTGTCCTTGCGTGCTTGATCAGTCTGGTTACTAATAAATGTGTCTACCTTATGCATATTTAAACCCTGAAAGATTGTCTAATTAAACACTGGTAGTCACTAGTAATGTAATTTCCTCTGTGTGTATGTATGAAGTGGTGAGTCAGAGCACTTGGACAGTGCCTTGCAAGCAAGAGTAGAACTCCACAGCACTGCTCAGCAGGAGGCTGGTGCTTGTTATCCCCATTTCACATGAGAAGAGTCTGAGACAGGATGTGCTCAAGGGGCAAGAATGAATCAGTTGTCAGGATAAAACAGAGCTCCTGGATCCCAGGCCTGAGCTTGATTTTGTTCCTAACCTTTCCTGCACTAATGACAATCCTCTGCAAAGTGTTTGTTTGTTTTAATGTAAAAATAAAGATTATTTATGTGCATTTGCAATTACAGGGTTTCTGACTGAACAGAGCTAACTCTAAAAAGATTGCCCTTTGTTAACATTGCAGAGTCCTAGCTTAAGTGAACAGTGTCAACTTCATCTTACACAGTTTGATTTCATTAGAAGTAAAACCTCTTCAAAGCCCCTTTAAAAGCAGTGACAATCTGTGAAGACTTAGTGTTGCATTTGTTGCTGCATGTTCACAGAGGCACCATACACAGTATGTGCTCAATCACAAAGGAAATGCAAAGCAGTGTCACTATTAGTTTCTCTCCACTTTTTGATCATGTAAGCTTAATTTAATTAGAAGGCATACTGAAGGGTTTAAAGAGTACTCTGCCTTTTTCATTTTCCTTTGCAAGCCATGGCTAATTGTTCCTGAGCAGGAGCTAAAGCTTTATACTCCCTTGGAGAATTGGGGATGTAACTTTCTAAGTGTGTTCACACAACTGTTGCTCGACTTCTTTAGGCTGCTGGAGTCTCAGCTTCAGTCACAGAAGAAGAGCCACGAGAACGAGCTGGAATCACTGCGAGGTGAGATCCAAAGTCTGAAGGAAGAAAACAATCGCCAGCAGCAGCTCCTAGCACAGAATCTGCAGCTACCTCCAGAGGCCCGCATCGAAGCCAGCCTACAGCATGAGATCACCAGACTGACTAATGAAAACTTGGTAAGGGAAATGATGCTGCAGGAGCAGGCAGGGGGACTAAGACACTTGCTTTGCCTGTTAAGTTCTTACCAGTTTTCAGATGGCAGCCTGCTCCAAAAAAATTCGTGAGTGCAGTTCGTTCTTTGTAGGTAAGCTAGTAAGAGAGAGAGACTTCAGATTGCTGGTAAGGTAAGAATGTCTCAGGGAGTTTGGTCAAAGTTTGTGGCATGAAGAAAGCTCATGGATCCCAGCTTTCAACTCACGAGTTTAATCACTGCTAAATAGAATATTGATATCCAGGGAATTTATAAAAAATATTAGTGTTGTTTCTTCTGAAATACATTTGTTTGTTCAGTTTGTCAAAAAACTCTGATGTAGTTCTTCAACTATTTAATGGTCACTTCTCTTCCCACTTCCCTCCTCCCTGCCTGAAGCAACACAAATAATCCAATGTGTTATGAGCTCCAGCTATTCAGTGTATTTGGGAGAAATAAGTAGTTCTAGAAAAAGAAACTTGGTTAGAAGCACTTAGCTAATAATATGAAGGAAATACTGGGTGAAACTCCTTGCCTTTCCCTGTAAAGAAGTATGTTCCTCATGTGAAGGCCTTACCTTTCCCCGCACAAGAATATATTCCTCATGTGCAGGGTAGTTAATTCCTGGGGAAATCTTCCAAAGAGGCTGCTATTGGAGTATTATTGGCTTATCACCATGCTACTTCAGGAAGGAAAAACCTAGCTTAGTGTCTGTCATTGCTTCCTCTAAACAAGCCAAGAGGTAGTCTTTCCTCCTGTATGTCACAGAAGTTGGCATTGTCAGGCTTTTGTCTTGGTACCAGAGGTTTTGAGGAAAGCATCAGATAATTCAGCCAACAGATATTGGATAACTGATTGGAAATATGTTTGCCTTAGCAGCAGCTGCCTTCCAGTGACAAAGGTAAATGGTGGACACCTCTGACAGCTCCCTCCTGCTGCTTAGTCATATGTTAAGATTTAGCCTTTTTTTCCCCTCCAGAGATCTACTCATCTTGGTCTGCGTTCCCTAGACAACACAGTTGTGTAATTACATCCCAGAAAAGTTCCCTTGGTTTTAAACCACAGCAAATATGACTTTACTTGTTAAATATAGACTCATTCCTTAGGATTTCACTTCTGATGTCTGAGTATTGCAAGTCCACTCCAAGCTGGGTATATGCTTCTTTTCCACTCCTAGCCCTAGAGTGGAAATAATGTAGAGGCTTTCCAGATGTGATATTACAACTGCAGCACTCACTGCAATTCCATTTTAATTAGCATGAGACGAGTGTGCCATCCAGATTCTCACAAAGGTGATATTCCAAGCTTTCACAGTATTAGTTACTGCCTGGTTTTGAAAGATCTGACTTGTCCTGCAACTCATCTACACCAGCTTCTCTCTCAGAGAGGCTGTAGTGAACACCATGACTATGAAATAGCCTACCTAAAAATGAGAGGTTCTTGATCTTGTTTCAGCCTAATCTAATTTAATTTATATAGTGCTTACTGAACTTTCAAAGGGAAGGGGAAAAACAATCCTGTACCTATTTTTACAGTATTATGAGAAGTTGTATGCAGATGATCCCAAGAAGTATCAATCGTACCGGATTTCACTTTACAAACGGATGATTGTATGTAGATCACATGAATCCTGCTTCTCTGTTGTCTCGTTTGCTATCTCTGGAGCACTAATTGAAAAGCAGGCTGCCTCTCTTTCTCCCTTCCAAAGGAAATCCCTTCAGAGAGCTACATGATGCCAATGACTTCCCCCACTGCTTTTTTTTTTTGCTAGCCTTAGTGTCCTCTGTGTAATCTGTGTCTCTTTCTGATGCACAGTTGTGTTACTAATATGGCTTGCATTGTGAGCAAAGCATTTCTTTTTGAATATTGCTTAATACTGCCTTGAAAAAGAGCTACATGAGGTAAATAATGCTCAATTTTCAGAACCACTCTTTGTTTTAAAACTTTGATATGTGCAAATTCACCTCAGCAAAATAGAGGCCTGATCATATAGTTGCCTATCAAGGTGGATAATGCCTGCAACCCAACCATACCCTGCATTTGTTCATAGATCTCTTTTCAGTCCTAACATCTAGACTGAATAAATCTATTAGAATCAAATTACATAACCTTTTAATATTTTTCAAAAATGCAGAATATGAAGGAAAAAATAGGAAATAGTATTTCTATAGTAATTAAAGAGAGCACCATATGTAAGCTTGGAAGAATATAATTAATAAGATGTGAAATCAGTTCATTTACAGGAATCATAGAAAGAACCTCAAATCTTTGTTGTTCAGCAATCATAACCCTTCACTGATATATTCAAAACAGTCTGTTGGACTTTACTTTTTTGTCATTAATTCCAGGAGAAATTGTTGTATCTGAGGAGAATTGTATTGTGTTTTTAAGAGGATTTCTGTTGTCAAATTGAATGCTACTTTGAATGTCAACAGTGGCCTTGATTCCGTTCTTTCAATAGGCCTAATATCTTACTGCTCAAATATTTTATATTGGGTTCTAAACTCTTTACTACATGATTAAGAACAACTTGTTCCTAATTCTAACTTGTTGCCCATGCTTCTCTAAAAAATGTCATTTCCTAGATGATGCTTTTGATGCAAGGAGCATCAAAGGTCCTTTACATTCTCACCAGTGCCATGAAAAGTCTTGCTTATGAAAGAGCATTTTTCTTTTAAAGTGCTTTCAGTCCCTTAACCTGGAATGACTTTCAGGTGTGTTGAGCTTGAGGTTTTGCTTCCTTTAGAAAGACTTCTTTTTTAATTAAATTATTACTTTATGAATGCACTACCAGAGGTCACAGAATTACTCCAGGATAAATTTCTGGGGAGTGCTCCTTTGAAAGAAAAATACAGGTTTATTGCAAGTGTAGGACTTTTAGGTGCTAGGTATTGTTCAGATAGAGAATAAAAAGAGGTAAGACACTAGTTTCAGTGCAAGGAAATGTGCTGACAGCAAGAAATAGACCAGTGGCAGAGAATCACAAGAAATGTATGCTTGGATGTTTGATTTTGGTAAATTTGAGTGCAAGTTATGGTCTTTCTGCAGATCTCTCTCCTGTCATCTTATAAAATGGATAGGTCTGAATAAGGAGTCAGTCCTGAAGGCATGAATAAATGATGCAGAAATACAGGCTAGCTGTTAAAATAATAAAGGAAATTATTTCTGTGAGGCATTTGAAAGAGCAGGAAGGAAGCATTAGGGAGATGTGTTTGTAGCAAAACATCTGCCACAAGAACCGACCTAGTTCTGCAAGTCTGCAGAATACACCTTCCTAAGAGCTTTGTCTTTGTCATATTTGCAATATTTGTCCTATGTTATAGGCAGCATACCAGCTTGCAAAGCTCAGCCAGAGGATGGCGCCACTCTTCAGCTTTCTTCACTGCCTGTAATTCTAACATCACTGATTTTGTCTCTGTCACACACCATAGGATTTTTCTCAACTTAATTGTTCTCTCATTTTAATTTACAGGATTTAATGGAGCAGCTTGAAAAGCAGGACAAGACTGTTCGCAAGTTAAAGAAACAGTTGAAAGTACTTACTAAGAAGATTGGTGAACTTGAAGGTATTTTTGTGTTTTGAGGAAAATAGAATGACTTTGTTTTACTTTTTGTGATCCCACTGTCACCATATCCACCTGTTTCAGCAACTGGGAGGGCATGAGGTCTTCAGTAACATTAGCCTTTGTGAAGTGATTCCAGAACCAGGAGGTACTCTCAGAGCTCAGTGTGTTCCTTTATAAGTCTTTAGAAGATTTGCCATATTTTGAAGTGATGAGTAAAGGAGATTGACATTTCTCTGAAGGTAGAAATCATGTGAACATAAAGGAATGTTACCTGTGCTGTTTGTGTACTCAAAGACAGTATCTGCTTTTGTCAAGACAAAAACAATACTAAATATGAACCATGCAGAAGTAATTTACCCAGGTTTCCTTTGAATGTGAATTTCTCTGTCACTGGAGCAAAAAATGCTGAAACTATCTCTGCTTGACATTTCCCTTTGGAGCTGCTGGCCAAACTTGAATATGAGAATGCTGAGATATGGACTAAATGAGTTTTATTTTTATGAGCATCAGTGTGAGTTGCCTTAGGACTTCAGAACTGGTGAGACTGAGAGCTTACCATGTCTCCACATAAATAAAGTCATTTTAATTGCTAAAGGCAATTAATAATGTTATACAGTTGAAGTATTGATTTGTTTTTTAGATAATCTTGGTCCTAACCTTTCAGAAGCTTTTTACTGTCATCTGCTTTCTGCAGAAGCAAGCTTACAGCTTAATCAGTTGTTTTATTGAACACTAAGACTTGAAAGCAGTGACTGTGTAGTCTTTAGTGATACCAAGAATAGTGATACTGAGCTAAACCTGGTTTAACAGGAGTATGTTATCCCGTAGCTGACAGGAGCTCTCCTTGAGCTTCAGTTTGGTTTTCTGCATTCTCTATGCCACTATGTCAGTGCACACATTTAGCACACTCACAGGATCTGCAGTAGTTTGTAACTGGATGCAGCAAGAAAGGCTGTCAGAAGAGCATGTAGCTTTCATGGGAAGAAGCTGAATTCTGCTTTTCAAAAGCAAACATGCAACCTAATCAGGTGGAGTGTAGATGTTGAATAGGATACTGTTAGGCACCGTATGCAACAAGGTGGCTGTTTCATACATCCTTCTGGAAGGTTACTCAAACTACGTCTGCTTTTAAAAAGTCTGTCCATATTGTTTGGTTAGTACTGTGGGTAAGATGACAGCAGTGTTCATACACAATACCAAGTGGGAAGATGCTTCTGAAAACATTGTTTTTTCTGTCTGTATTACATAATTAACTAAGAAGGTGGAGTAGGTTTCACTGGGATGGAGTTAACTTTCTCCATAGCAGCTTGTATGGTGCTGTGTGATTTGTGGCTAAGTGTTGGTCACACACTGATGTGTGGCTGTGCTGAACAGAGCATACACAGTGTGAGGGCTTTCTCTTTTTTCCCCTCTCTGCTACCTTTATAAGCTGGGGGTGGGAGGTCATGTGGGCACAGAGCCAAGGCAGCTGACCCAAACTGACCAAGGAAATAGTCTGTATTCCATACCACCTAAAAAAAAAATTCTGCCATGTGGCAGAACAATTAAGGGTGACCTTTGCAGAATGAGTCTGGGATTAAGTGATTAATGACTATCACTTTGCCTTTGTCCTTCCATGTGATAAAATCTAGGAAATCAGCAGTAAGTTTGTATTAATAGATGCTATTCACAGGCTTCCATTCTTCTCTGGAGGAAGAATGCCACTCCAAGATACATCTATCAGCATCATTTTGTTTAGTGGGATTTTTGTTGTAAAGGACTACCCTGAACCAAAAAAAAAACAACCCAACCATATCTCTATGCTGGAGTTCTCCCTTAGAAATGTAATTTTGTTTGTTATGCATTTGGTTTCACTGGAAACATAGAATTTCTTTTCATTTTCCCTCTGAAGTGGGCCAGATGGAGAACATATCACCTGGGCAAATCATTGATGAACCTATCCGTCCAGTTAACATTCCACGGAAAGAAAAAGACTTCCAAGGGATGTTGGAATATAAGAAGGAGGATGAACAAAAACTTGTCAAGAATCTTATTTTAGGTAAGCATCTTTCTCATTTATGGCCTCCTCTGCTCCCACACGTGCTGAAAACTAAATAATAAGAACACAGAATTTTCATTATGAAATGAATAGCTCCTTTTGGTTTTGGCTGTGTTCAGTTTATCTAAAATTCCTAAATGTCTGTGACGTGGGTTAGGAACTTTCCCCTCCACTATTTGAAATTTACCAGACTAACTCAGACGCTTTGGAAGTAAAATGAAGCTGTATTTACAGCATGGCAAGATTTACAAGCATGTATATACAATATATTTACAAGTATTTACAATTATATACAAATTAGAAATAATACAGACATCCAAACTTCCTCCCAGACAAAGAAACTGCCCAGAAGGGCTCAAAGCTACCTCCCCCCGCCCTTTCTTCTTCTCTATTTCCCTTCCCAGCCAGAAACCAAAACAAGCCAGTCAACAAAGCTTATGTGTTAGCTGTTAGTGGAGGGATTAGAGTGGAGATATTAGAGCAGATCAAAGGAGAAACGAACAGGGCAATGTCCCAAGACAAAGCAACCAATGATCTAATTTCTCTCATCAAACCAGCACAGTCTCTTATATCTAATCATCCTTCCTGGTGAGTATGGTACATATTAATGTGTCTGCACATTTTTTAGCAGGTAGTTGTGTTTTTTTATTCTGGTCTGATAGCCACCAAGAAAGTGGCTATTCTTAGTTTAGTTCTTAGTTTTCACTGGCCATACATAGATATATATGTACTCTCTGCTGGAGAATTGCAATTACCTCCTATAATATTCTCCAATTACTTTACACTTAAACCAACAATGTGTGTTTGTTTTCCCCAAGAGCTGAAACCACGTGGGGTAGCTGTCAACCTGATTCCAGGACTGCCAGCATATATTTTGTTCATGTGTGTACGCCATGCGGATTACCTTAACGATGACCAAAAAGTGCGGTCATTGTTGACTTCCACTATCAATGGCATCAAGAAAGTCTTGAAGGTTAGTCAGTCTGCTTGGTTTAGAAAAAAATGTTCATTTAACTTTTTCTTTGGATTTTATGGTAGAGGAGTGAGGAAAAGGCTTTCAGTGAATTTACTTCGGATTTCTGATCAGTAAACTCCTTCCACTGAAGTCACAAATAAAGTTGTCTTAACAAGCGAGGATCACATGGATAGCATTTTACCCATGTAATACCATAGATGGTCTGAATTAGTGGAAAAGGAACTGCTTTCTTTTTATGTTGAATAGTCTTCCTCCCCTGAATCTGTGCTTTCAAAGTTTTGCATGTAGTCAAAGTCTTTGTTAATCTTTGCCAGAGTGCATAATTGAATTATTTCATTTGCAGTTTTGGTTCACAGATCTCTTACCTGCAGATCACATTGATGGTAATATGCCTAAAGTCTTTGCAGTGAGTTGGCTAGGAGAGTTTAGGACAGGGGCATCTTGAAGGCACTATTAAAGCATAAATATGCTTTATGCTGCATGGAGTTGTTTGGTTTTTAAACAAGACAGATGTGCTCAAAAGACAAGCATTTAATCAAGCCTACATGTTTTTTAAGAAGTGTTTATTAAAGAATTTTGCAGGAGGTTAGATATTGATAGAAAATTTTGGACATTTTAAAGTGAATGTAGTGCATGCTACAGAGCTCTAGAAATGTTAATTACTCAGCATATACTAATATACATGGGTTATTCAGTGAAGAGGGTTTATCTTGTTGTTTTCCATATCAGACTGCCAAAATGGTTATGATGTATAAGCGAGATTCATCAAAACCAAATTGTGCTCTGCTCCTTCTGCTGGCTCTGCATCATTCCCACCCTCTCTTCTTAAGTCATTGTGCCACAGAATGGGTGTTTTGGGAATACAAGCACATTGTCCTGCGATTTCTGCACAGAGCAGTTAGGATGAATCTGTAAAACTCAAGAAGATCGTATCTGTGGAGGAAATCATATTCTGAAAGTTCTTGAAATAAACAAAGAGAGCATTTAATGGTAATTTGTCCAAACTTGGGCTTGTCTAATGCATTACTGAAATACACAAAGTTTCACAAAGCATCAGAACCTGAGTAGCTGCAAGAAGATTTAAAGTGTTTAGCTGTTCCTCTAACAATTTATCGTTTTATTGTTCCTACTGGTCTGTTGAAATGTATTTATTTTTATCTTCAGAAAAGAGGTGATGACTTCGAAACTGTGTCCTTCTGGCTATCTAACACCTGCCGATTTTTGCACTGCTTGAAGCAGTACAGCGGAGAAGAGGTAAGCAGTGCTTCTACTCAGTAGTTTCTTTTGCTCTGCAATAGTAGTTCTGAGCGCTACTTTCTAACAAACTCCTGTAATATCTCCAAATCTACTCAAAGTCTCTTAAAATGACTACATTTTTTTTTTTTTAAATGATAGTGATGATGACATCAGTGGAGAGCACAGGGAGATACAAACCAGCTTCCCTTTATTGCAGGCTGGAGGCCTAGAGGCTAGATAACATTGTGCTCCCCAAAGTGCCAACTCACATTTAAGTAGAAGAATCTGCTATGTTTTTAGGAGTGATTCAGGGCACTTCCCACAAAAAAGGCTATGTTCAGCCCTTTAACCAGAGAATGGCATAACCTAGTATTAACCCTAATCAGAAGTTCCAACTTAAAGTTTTGAGGAGCTGTAGCTATTATTATGGAAGTATTGTCCTTTTGGTCATGCAAAAAATACAAATACTACTGTGTAATATTTCTATATTCCACTGAAGCAGTCATTTCTGTTATTTTATGAATTCAGGGCTTTATGAAGCATAATACGCCTCGTCAAAATGAGCACTGCCTCACCAATTTTGATTTAGCGGAATACAGACAAGTGCTGAGTGACTTGGCTATTCAGATCTACCAACAGCTTGTCCGAGTGTTGGAAAACATTCTGCAACCAATGATAGGTAAGGCCAGGCCAAATTCCTTAAACTTCACACTCCACAGCCAAAAGGAAAATTGCGATAGTGGTAATATGCCCTATCTTGTCTTTCTTCCTAACCAGTAAAGTTTAGGTAGTAGTTCTTGTGGTGTTCTGTATACAGGTGACAAGGACTCCACTAGACAGGTTGGATTTGAGGGAAAGCTAAGCAGTGGCTGGTTCTTCTGGCAGAATAAATTGATATATCTCATTTGTGCTTGTCATGAGTCATGCATTTACAGCAAGAAACTCAGGATTGTCTGATATTTTGTTGCTCTGTTTGTTGAAAAATATCCCATGGAAATTAGTAGTGAAACGGCTAGCAGTGATGAGCTGACATTCAGAAAGATTGTTGTCATTTAATTTACTTTTGATTTTTCTTGTCAGACAGTAGTCTTACACATATTTTCATTATGTTTTTGGACCACAACATTTAGAAGAATGTAAGAGCTCTTGGTTTGCTGACTCTGCTACTCATATGACCGTGGGAGGAAAAAACTATTTTACTGGGCTAGAGTTAGAGTTTCTTTCCAAAGACACATGCTCAAGTCTTTGTGAAAACCCCATATATTTAGATTTTGCAGAAATAGTGGGACACAGAGTTGCTGGAAATCATGTTGTGGCCAGCAGAAAGCCCAGCCTGTACTTCCTGTGTAAATGTTCTGTTATCTTTCTCAATACGCTTGCACATCAGCAGGTTTCAGCTGTTATTATAACATTGTCAATCACATGCAGTTTCAGGAATGCTGGAGCATGAGACTATCCAAGGTGTCTCAGGGGTGAAACCTACAGGGCTGCGGAAGAGAACATCCAGCATTGCTGATGAAGGAACCTACACTTTGGACTCCATCATTCGGCAGCTGAACTCCTTCCATTCAGTGATGTGTCAGCATGGAATGGATCCAGAGCTGATCAAACAGGTCGTCAAGCAGATGTTTTACATCATTGGGGCCATAACACTTAATAATCTTCTTCTGCGCAAGGACATGTGCTCATGGAGCAAAGGAATGCAGATAAGGTGGGAGAGCTCATGTCATACTTCTCTAGAATGTGCTGCTGGAAATCTTAGTGAACTGTAGATACAGCTGAATACATTTTGAGCATTTATTTTTCGTACACAAACAGTTGCAGATGCTGTTAAACTGACTTTGAGAGCTTCAGTTAAAAGAGAGGTTGGGGTTAACTTAGGCCAAATCCTACCTGACTTTCAAGGAAATGTGCTAGAAGCAAAGCAAAAGTATTTCATAATCAAGTAAGAGTCAGAAGTGTAGGTATAATGTTAGTAGATGCTTCCTCAGCTTTTAGAGAAGAATAGCAGCTGTGCCCGCTGTGTTCTGCTGGTGGTGCAGTGGATACCTGCTGGGTTCATCCAGACTGTAGTTTATTGCATACTGCAGTAAAGCCATCTTATTCTGTTCCTGCATTTGGCATTAGTTGTCCAATGTAATCTACTGGCACATGCCAGGAAATTAGCCAGGGCATTCCAGTCCCTCACATAACAATGGAAACAGAAGTATATTTGTGTGGATGAAATCTCATTTGCCTTTCTTCTTACACTCATCATGTTCCTACAGTTAATAGCAACAGAAGCATATGAGGAGAACTAGGCAATGGAAGCCTTTGGTCATATTTTCTAATTGTTTTGAAAAAAACAGTTTCCTGGAGGAATGAGTGTGAAGAGAAAGTGATGACTGTGAAAGAAAAAGTTTTAAGGTCAAAGAAGCAGCACTGGCAAGGAGAAACTGAACACTTTTGATTTAGCTATAATCACATGTTAATGTCTTGATACTTGTACTTCTTTGTACAGATACAATGTGAGTCAACTGGAAGAATGGCTACGTGATAAAAATTTGATGAATAGTGGGGCTAAAGAAACACTTGAACCTCTTATCCAGGCTGCACAGTTGTTGCAAGTGAAAAAGAAAACAGATGAAGATGCAGAAGCCATTTGTTCAATGTGTAATGCACTGACTACTGCCCAGGTACGCAAGCAAACTCTCATTGTCCTTTCTGCTGCCGGTTTTGAGCAATTCTCTGCTCTCTTGTTTGCTTTTTGAGGTCTGATGTTTAAGATAAGTTTTGAAGAAAAGGGAGGAAGCTCAATAGGCTGTGCAGTGTGTAGTACTTGCATAGTCTCTCTGTGAAAATCCTTAGAAAAAACTCTTTACTAAAAGACATCTCTGTACTCGAGACCGCTCTGCCTAGAGTACCATGAAATTATCTTTCTGCCATCAGAGTTAGTATCCAGTTAATTGACAGTTCACACAGAGCTGTTGTCTACAAACAAAAGTGTTAAGTTACTGTATCCATTAACTTCAGAAGACTGAACCGAGTGTATCTCAGGAAACAGATTAAGACTTCTCTTTATGAAAGCTTAGATTTTGTACAGAGAAGTTGCATTTTTTTTTTTTTTAAAGTATGCGTCAGAACACATATTGAGAAGGAGAGAGTCACATAACATGGCATGAAGCAGGTGACAGAATTCTGTATGAATCAGTAAAGCAAAAAATAACAAAACCTTGTAAAGAATTCTATTACTCAAATAGCTTTAAAGAATATTATTATTATTAATAATCATGGATGCATCTGTTGATTCATCAGAAAAGTGAACCTAAAAATGATTGTTCTTCTCCACAGATTGTAAAAGTTCTGAATTTGTATACTCCAGTTAATGAGTTTGAAGAGAGAGTCTTGGTGTCATTTATACGTACAATACAGGTATGGCTGCATCTTTTAATCAAAAATCCTTTTATGTTTTGAAGAAACTCTGTGATGAGCTAAAATAGTTTGCATCTTGAAATACATTCTGAAATCTGCTGTCAGTGAGGTTTTCTAGCTATCATTTTTTAGCTATTTTGAAAAGGTGATGTCAGTCCTAAAATTTTAGGCAATCACAATTTATTGCCTCCAGACTTGCAGGAAAATGTTAGTTCCCCTGTCAGTATGTATGAGTTTTTTGAAGGGTGACAGATTTTTATGCATATGCATCTCTGTGTATGTGAACATGTGTGCATGCCAACTTTTCAAGTGTACACTCAGGTGTGTCTGTAAGCACAGATGAAACACTACCTCTCTGTAAGATGATGATTATCCATGCTAAATGCTAATCTAATCGCCTTCTTACTTTTGCAGATGCGTCTCCGAGACAGGAAGGACTCTCCTCAGTTGCTCATGGATGCTAAACACATCTTTCCTGTCACTTTCCCATTTAATCCATCCTCTCTAGCTTTAGAAACCATTCAGATCCCAGCCAGCTTAGGCTTGGGCTTCATATCACGTGTCTGATCCCAAGGATGTACCATCAGTGTTAGATGGAGAATCAGTTGCCTGGTATCTACCCATTAAAACACAGTAAGCCACTGAAAACACATTTTCTGAACAAACAGTCTTAACATGCCCAAACGTGTAGTAAAAGTAGCTGGAAAACTACACAACAGCACTACAGATTGAAAGCTAGTAGAAGGTTGTACATTTGTGTTCAGTCTTTACGTTTATGAGGACATCACTCATTCATACATTTCCAGAATATGGAAATGGAGCTTGGAGAAAAATGGTGTCTTCAGCAGTCTAGAGACATTTTTAGATCTTTAGTAACATATTTAAATAATGTAAATTAAACTCCAAATGTAATCTTCTCATAGCCAGGGACCAACAGGGACAGTCACAGCCCTGAACATGGAGGACTTGAAAGTAAGGCATTTTGTAGTAGAATGCACAGTCACTGGGGAGCCTGTTACATTTAATTTGTAAAAACTGGAATGAAGAAACACAAACTGGCAATATAGAAAATGATTTCTTAAACCACTTCCTTATTTATGTCAGTTTGGCATAAATTCTAGTGATAGGTCTTATAGCTCACTATATGCTATAACTTAGGTGTTCATTTGTTAGTACTGTGGTTTACCAAGCATACTAAACTGCTGCTGCATATTGTGTTCTTTCAAATGTATGACAGTATCACGCTAAGCACTAAAAATAAGATACTTAATTTTTCGTTGTCAACCCTATTTACAGTCTGATGCAGTCTGTTATTTTAACTGGATTTTTGCAAATGGTATCAACTAACACCTGTAGAGGAAAATGGTAACTAAGCACAAGTAGCACACTGGTAATTACACCTTTAGTTATTTTTAAAAGTAGTTAATTACAAATACAGCATCTTGAAGAAAATTAACAGAAGTCAGTAATGATTATAGTATTTATTTAGATTTTCTTCTTTGTTTGTAGAACCCAGAGATGATGGTGTATATTTTGAGTATATCTTTTGTTTTGTGGCCACTTAAAGCAAAATAAAAAAAATTTTAAAAAAGAAAAAAAAAAAAGAAAAAAATAAGGGAAATCAATATTCTTTCACACTGGAATTTGAGAGGAAAACATTTAATAAAAAATTTCTGCAATAGCCCAAGGCTCTCATTCTTTGAATGGTTGACTTACAAGAATATTAAGCAGATTTTGACTATGATGCTGTCATTTGATTATGATTCATGCTGATTTAATGACTGGAGGCCCAGAATGCATAATGAGAAACCAAGTTATTTTGGATATTGCACATCTTACTGGAAAGATTATTCTGTCTCACACATCTTGGATCTGCTATTTAGAATTCACATTTCACAATGTGCAACGTAAGAGCAGAAGCCTTGCTTAAAGTTCCAGTTTTGAACTTTAAAACAGGTAGTTTGTGGTGTATGGCTCAAATATACACGTAAAAAAAAGGCACACACATTGCTCAATTGCATCGTGCAATATTTTTTTATGTATTATAATAATTAGCAACTTAGCATTAACATAAATTTCTTTTTGAATACTGAGAAATAATCTAGAGGTACATTATTAGACTATTTGGTACTAACCTGCCTGCAAAGGCACAGAAAATTGTTGCTGTTAAGCAGGCTGAAACATTTCAGTTATGTTTTACTTGAGAAGTAGACATGCTGTTTGTGTGGCTGCTAAAATCAGTAGTAAAGACAACCTGAACTTTGGCAGTATCATTTGAAGATGCTCATGTTGTCTTACTTTCAGACATGTATGCCCATATTATGTTTGATGGATCATGCCAGTACTTCTGAGAACCTTAATACTGCATTGCATAAATGCTTTGAATGGTCTTAGCTAAGTTATTTAGTTTGTTCTCCTCTGTGTGGCATAGCAAACTCTCTCTTTTTTTCCCAATGTTACTTGATTTCTGAAGCTATGGCTACTGCCAAGTGGCTCCAAGGAAGGTATCATTCTTCAGACTGTTAGGGGGTACTGTACTTGTGAGAATGTAACCAGTAACAAGGTTAGGAAAGCAAATATGTGAGAACATGCTAACCTACAATATTTTTCTCCTATTGAAAACCAAACAATTGGCATTACAGTATGTCCATACTGTAGATCAGGAAATGTATCCACTACTTCAGTGTTAGTGTTTATAATGTACGGCTCAATGTATTTTTATTTTTTTTAAGTTTGTTTACCTGTAAAAAGCCTTATTGTATCTTGTTTCCTTAAAGAAAGTAGTGTTTAGTAATTTATAGGTATTATCCTTAAACTCAGTGGTTTGACTGGTATTACTTTTATATCACATTAAAAGTATATGCTGCTTGACATGTTTTAAAGGAAACTTTAAGTTGGAATAGATGTGTAGTTGGCAATTCATCTAACGTTTTACGTGGCAGTATTTTACATGCACTTTTCAGAAGTAAAATTTTGGTGTCAATGTATAATATATCTTTCACCATAGGCCTAATTATCTCTTTAGCCATGGAATATAATGCAGAATTACTTTAACACCTTTTTAAAAATTTTATTATTTCTTTTCTCCTTTAAATCATTGTTACGGTCTTTTAATGTGGACATATCTTTTTATATTTTAATTTATTTTCTGTTGCTATGATAGATTCTATCAGATGCTGGAAAAATACTTGTCAGTGACCCCCTTAGAAATATATACAGTTACTCTCGAGATTTTGCACAATAATTACCTCATTCAGTTTGGCATATTTTTATTCCAGTGATCGTTTTATTCTGATGGTTAGGTCACCGTTTTCTATCCAAATTTTGAATAATTGCTTCTCAGACTGCAGTCTGGGATGAAACATGGAAGTGCTTAAGTCTGTTAAATGCAATTAATCTATTCTATCACAAGAGGAAAAAGAAAAGATCAACTTCAGTGTTGAAAGGTGGATTGATATCCAACAACAGTAGTTCCCAACTTGGAAACACCAGCATTTGCAATCTGAAGGTCTGTGTAATTTGTGATTTGAACTGAACACATTTAAAATACCATGCAAAAACTATGAGTAAACACTTGGGTTTTTAAGATGCTGATACTTTGTGTGATAAATAAAAGCCTTTAAAGATAGGTTTTCAATCAATGCCACTACAGTACATAGATGAAAACCAAAACATTGTCAGAATGACCTGAGCTCTGATCTGTTGTAGTGTCTGTTGTTGTACTTAGTAAATGTATGCATCATAAAAACTGTAGCCTAATAGCTATCACTGGAAAATGTCCAAATAAAAATGCAACTGTAAGGTTTGCTTTGGATTTTTTTGGTCAATTGGTTGATTGTTCCTAAGATGTGTGCTGGCATAGTATCCAGGCAATCACATGGGATCCCTCTACCTTCATGGCTGATTTAGTGCTGACTGCCAAGGGAGTTGGTTAAAATCTGAGGATTGTATAAATACACACCCAGATACCTGCAGTGTGCCCACAAAATATAGTGCCTGCTTGGAAATACTTTGTTCGACATAACCCACTTCTATTAGGATATTTTGTTATTATATTAAATGTTACTGGAGTAATGAGATAAGCTTTGTGCTTTGCTAAAACCTTGTCTTCTCTGCCATGAAAACTTTGTGGTGCCAGGCAGGGGCGAGGGCTGGAACGGTGCTGATTCAAATCTTCTTTCTCATAAAGCATATTTAAATATAATGCCTATTAGTGCCCTAAGCCTATTAAATACTTTCTGATTTTCCTTTTATTTTTCTTAGTTGGTTAGAGCATTCCTTCCTTGTGTCTTAGAGGAAGGTGATGAATGTTCCTGTTTTTCCCTGTTCCGTCAGGAACGGATCCCTTCGTGATCCCACAGGCGGCTAGCATGGCCATTATTCCTTAGGGATGTATCCAAGGTGCCACCTTCGCCAGTATGGTAACTGGGACTGCTCCTCATCTCCACTACACTTATTTACCCGTCAAAGTTAGCAGCCAGCGTTCAAGCTGTCCACGTGGAAAGCTGCACACAGTTGCGACCGCTTTAAGCCCGGTGCCGCGGGTCAGTGAGGCGAGCCTAGCGCCTTCGCTGTGCCAGCGGCGGGGAACCGCCTCCCTTCCACCACGGCGAAGGGCAGTGCCCGGTTGGGACAGGATCCGGGCCGGGCCACTTCCCCACGCCTCGGGGGCGGACCGCGGCGCGTCGGACACCTGCTTCTCGCGGAACCTGCCGCACCACCTCCGTCCCCTTGGGCCGTGCGGAGCCGCCGTCGCTCTGCCCCCATGGCGCTGGCCGAGCTCTACACCCAGGTGAGCGGGGCGGGGGCACCCCCGGACCGTCACGGTGGGGGCGGGTCTGCGGGGAAGCGGGGCCGCCTGCTCCCGCGCCCGCTGAGGGGTCCACGCCGCCCCGAGAGGGGAGGTGAAGGGAAGGGAAGGGACGGGACGGGACGTCCGCGAGTAACGCAGAGCTCGCTGCGGCCGCTTGTGCTTTGCGTGCGCTGTGGGGGTTGCCTCGGCGGCGCCTCAAGGCCCTGAGGCTGTGATGTGCCTGACACAGTTTGCTAGTTTGCACCTGAGGGAGGAGGGAAGGTGTTCCCTGCGCGTTAAGGGCACTTCGCCTGCAGTGACAGCTGAGCTAGAGCACAGCAGGGCAGCTGTAAAATCCTAGGGTAGCATGGGGAAGTACTTTCTGAAAGAAATACGTGTTAAGTCTTTTGGTCCTCAGGTGTAGGTTTCTGATGTGGCCAGCGATTAGGCAGTTCTGAAGTTTAGCAGTACTGCCCTGTCCACTTAATCGCAGAGCACGAGCGCTTTTTGTTATGCAACTGTTGGATACGTTTGGCCGAACTCGGCGCAGGACGAAGATTCTTCCCTCCAATGCAGCTGCTCCATTTTTCACTCAATTTCCCCCCACTTTTCCTGCTGTCACCAGAGTGTCGTGACATGTAATTTGCTTGCTTAGCTTTAAATAACAAAGATAACATGCATATATTACTAATTTCTAAGCTTATATATATAAAAGTTTATATGGCAGCAAAAGCAGTTGCCATAACGAACTCCTGTTTAGCCTGGTGCTGCAGTGGTATTTGTTCCGTTGTTGTGTTGGTACCGCACTCGGGGCAGCTGAAAGAGAACAAATGGGGGCTTTTAAATCGGGAACAATGTTGGTCAGGTGAAGGGGAGGAAAGTGCTTGAGTGTAAATTTTGGTCAGGTGGAGGGGAGGAAAGTGCGTGGGTGTAACTTGATACGAAAATGAGCAAACTCTCCTCTGTTTACTTGTAAGGCAGGGTTTGAAGAAAGTGAACTTCAGTAGGCTGGGTACATTTGCCAATGGAGGCTCCTGGAACTGCAGGGACCTTTTCCGAAGAATCAGTACTTTGATTACCTGCGTTTTCCTTCCTTTAGTGACCTAGTACAGCTCAAGTTCTTACATGGAAACACACTATGTACCCCAAGGCTGTTTATTACTGTTAGAGTAACAGCAAATAAAGAATTTGGTTTAACGGATAAGTGATTTTTATATGCCAATAAATCAGCATAGTGTAGGAATGATACAAAAGTCAATTTGTACTCAGATATACTTGGAAAAGGCAAAATTAAAGCTGGTTTTGTTTAGTCATGTCTATCACTCTTTAAATAGATCTTTGTGAAGCTAGTTTTTTCTGCCTTTGGTCAGATAGATGAAAACGTCACCATCACGGTTTGATGGTGTTTAGGAAAGGTCTTTGATGTTGACTATGGCATGAAAAAATGCCATCGTGCTGAAAGTGTCAGCAAAAAGGTATCATGAAAGCATCTGAGGTTTCAGTTAATGTTTATCACCTGACATGCATACCAGTCTTGATCCTCAGAGATCATGTCCTCTCCAGCTGAGTTTTCAGTGAGCAACCCAGGCTAAGGTGCAGAGTGTCTCTGCAAAAGCCCTTCTTACCCTACACTTTTTGGCCTTGACCCTCAAAGGTTGGAGTTGAAAAAGCTTCTGCTGAGGTACAGTGCTGTTTGTAGGTATCTCACTAGGTGGTGTGTTCAGTGAGGTTCTCAGGGTGGAGACCCTGATGTTCTGAGGATCTGTTGAAGCTTCCAAGGCTTCCTTCAAATTAGGCAAAAGGTGATTTGTGTAAAACCTGGCAGCTGCAACACCAGAAGGAGGAGGTGTATTGAGTCTCCAAGGTCCATGAGTATGCTACCACTTCATGAAATCCTTGACTAATGTTAAATTTTCAAGTAAGCAGCTGTAGCAGTTCTCACAGGTTTATTTAAACACAGCTGATTTAAACTGACCAAGGTAGAAGAATTAAATTAAGGATTCTGGGTATGAAAACAGAAGGATGGTGGCAGATGGTTATATGCCATGGTTGCCTGTGGGAGTAGATGCTGAATGGTTCTGTGCTCTCTAGTGTTACTGTAGCATGAACTAGAGCAGGGATGGCCTATAAGAAACTCATCACACACTGATGATTTTCAGGGTTTTTTTTCTGATATCACTGTCCTTCCTCCTGTTCACCTGAATGTAGTCATCAATGTACTCTTCATTTCTATCTGAGGTCCACATTATTCAGTATAAAAAATATTTTGCACCAAGGTTTTAAAGAAGATGGTGACCTGTCAGAAGTGGTCTCAAAATGGAAAGTCCTGAATGAAGATTTGGTTTAGTGTTATAAAACCAGAGTCTGTTAATGCATAATGGATGCCTTAGGGAGGCTTTCAGGGATTCTGCTACTTTGTTAAACCCTGACAGGGTGAGAAGGACATGCTCCACTTTAATGGAGAAATTCTTGACTTTTGCCAGCTGTGTTATGTCCTATTAAGGAATGCTGTTTCCTGTAGCTTCTGGGGCAGAACATTTAAAAATATTGCTAATGCTTAAGCATTTTAATTTTGGGGTAAGACAACAAGATGGTTTGAATAGTGTAATTTACATTCAAACATTTACACTTCAGAAGGCAAGAGTTAATTCTATTTTGATTCTTCAAATACCTAAAAAAAAATTACAGTTCATCTGCTTCCATTGGAAAGAAATACTTCCAAAAAGGGTGATTTCTTCTTAAGGTAGAAATGAAGAGCCTTGTCAGGACTGAGCTCAGCTAAGGCAACTAGTGGCTTATGAAGAGAGAAATCTGCTAGTAGTCTGAAGTTTGCCTGGAACAGGGACTATGTTGTCTGGAGATTGCCTTTCTCTATCATTAAAATGAAGCTAACAGTGCAGAGTCCTTGTGTGTACATCTGTGCCTTTGACAAAATGCTTTCTAACTTAATTATCCTATACTCCCTATATTCAGGGAGTGATTACCTGAATTCTGATAAACCAGATGCTTTCTCTAGTACTTGGCTCATTTGAAATCTTATAGAAATAGGGGCTCTGCCTTAAATGTATTTTATTATCATTGCTCAGTGTTAGAGGATTTGAAGAGCTTGTCAACAGTCTGACCCTTGTTCGCCTTTCTGCATGCTGAAGACTTTACACTAAATGACTAAATGGGAACAGAACAGGTGTTTCTGAGATGGATGAGTCTTCTCTTTTTTTTTTTTTTTTTTTCTTTTTTTTCCTTTCCTTCTTTCATGCAGAACAACTGAAACACAACAATTACAACCTGCTGCATAACAATTACAGCCTGCTGCATAGAAGTCCTGGCATCCAGTTCAGCCTTTAGGTTGTGCTTGACACTTGAAAACTGGGGGTTTTATGCTAGTTTAGTGTTATGGTGCTAGCTAAGCTAACTACTATTTTGTTTCTCTGTTGTAGTACAATAGAGTTTGGATCCCTGATAACGAAGAAGTTTGGCAGTCTGCAGAAATCACAAAAAACTACAAAGCTGGAGACCGATTTCTCCTTGTGCAATTAGAAGATGGAACTGTAAGGAAAAAAACCCAACTTACTTATTGTGGAGTTTCCTGAAATCCATTTATGTAGAAACATAAGACTCCCCAGTCTTACAGTACAATAAACAGCTGTCATCTAAAAATATGAAGAGGGCAGTTCTGAAATATGTATAACATTAGTTTAGAACAGATACCTTGAAGAAGGTTGAAACAAGCACTGAAACTTGAGCTGAAGCAAATCACAAGTGCAAGTCAGGCACAGTTATCTCTCACAGAGCTAGCTGTTGCTTTTTTTTCCTCTCAAGTCACTGCTTCATGTAAGTTCTGTTAATTTTAGTATCCAAATTCTCTGCAAATTCAGTATTTTGAAACCAGTATTTCTGTGTTTCTGCATTCCTGTTCTTAAAGACAGTTAGTACCTCTGTGAGTAGATCAACTTGCTGCAAGAAATTTGCTGGTTTAAACTCTAAAGAAAACTGAGGGAATGCAAATAAGGAGAGTTTTGGAGCTGGCTTAAGTTCTGACTGGGTGTTTTTTTCGGGTCTAGCTGGTCTACCTTTTTCATCAATATCCCCAAAGTTCTGTGGGATCTATAAAGCTGATGGAATACAAGATCAGAGTGGGCTCCATCAACCCTGTGACTGTGTAAAGGTAGAAGAAAAAAATTATGCTTATGCAAACATAGTGCATTTAATGATATTTCAAGTAATTTTTGTTGACAGGAGCTGAATTACCCTGTTGATCCTGCTGCTTTGCCACCCCTACGAAATCCTGACATCCTCGTTGGTGAAAACGATCTCACTGCACTTAGTTATCTCCATGACCCAGCTGTCCTACACAATCTTAAAGTCCGTTTCGTGGAGTCAAAGCTTATCTACACCTATAGTGGTAAGCAAAGTAAAATGCAAGGTTAAAAAAAAATAGCATCTTAAAATCTTGGGTTAGTTTGCTGTGTGATGTGAGCAATGTTTTACGTCAAGCGTGTTCTGTCTCATTCAAGTTAACTTGGGTTTTGCACCAGTGTAGAATTGTCTGTTGATCAGGTTCTCCTACCTAGTTTAGAAAATGTCGCTACTTTGTATCAGTTTAGCCTTTGTTGTTGAAAACTGTCATATCACTCCACGAACTTACACTTCATTTTCATTTTGCATACTGGGCTTTTAGGAATAATTTTGGTTGCAATAAACCCCTATAAACAGCTGCCGATATATGGAGATGCTATTATCCATGCATATAGTGGGCAAAACATGGGAGACATGGATCCACATATATTTGCTGTGGCAGAAGAAGCATACAAGCAAATGGCAAGGTCCAGTATGTTGTTTAATGTCCATAAATAACACTTGAAGTTTAGTGGCAGTTAATTTAATGTAGTAGCCTTCCAGTATCTGAAGGGGGCCTACAAGAAGGCTGGGGAGGGACTATTTACAAAGTCTTGTAGTAGNGTATGTGCCACTGGCTATCAAAAATACCTCTGAAGGGTAGAGAAGGGGTAATCCTGTAACAGATCATGAATTTCTAGAACTCTTTAACTATTTTCTTGATGGATGAAGGGCAAAACACTCTTAGCTGTGTGAATAGCAATGACATCATCCTAGAGGTTACAACCAAAGAGTAGCAAGAGAACAGCTGAGAGAGGGAACTGATAGGAGAGTTGACCACAGCTGTGTTTTCATACATTTGTTTCATGTATAAATGCTTATATTTGTATGTGCATTTTAGGCATGTCTGATTTAAGCTGTCTGATTATTTGGTTTTAGAAATAACAAAAATCAGTCTATTATAGTCAGTGGAGAATCAGGAGCTGGAAAGACTGTGTCTGCAAGGTACACTATGAGATACTTTGCCACTGTGAGTAAGTCAAGCAGCAATGCACATGTGGAGGATAAAGTGCTGGCATCCAACCCAATAACTGAGGTAAGGTTCAGAGAGAATCTATCAAGTTTGTACTCGTCAAGAACAGTGAGAGCTGCCTGAGTTAGATATCTAAATTAGAGATTTAACTTCTGAATGCTACTGATGGAAGGAGGCATTCAGCTTCAGGAACACCCAGGTTCTGCCTAATTTACCAGTGGCAAATTAGAGGGACTGGTTTGCCTCCAGAGTTTTATCTGACCACATTCTGTTAATTAAATGATGAGAAAACAGTATCAATCAAATTGGTATTTTATTAATTGGAATAGAAACCTGTTCCTTTTGGTGGGAAAGCCTAGTTTCTTTAATTCTCAGTTTATGTAGTGTTTTACTATTTGACTTAAGGCTTATCTTCAAATTTGGACCTCAGAATTTAAATCTCATGGCTTAATGCTTGAAATTGATCCGTGAGCACCTTTAGATTAGGAGCCTGTAGCTGACTCATGTTATGACAAAATTCTTTCTGTTGAAAATGCAACTAAAATTCTGAAGATTAATATTTTTTGTAGGCTGTAGGCAATGCAAAAACCACACGGAATGATAATAGCAGTCGATTTGGAAAATACACTGAAATCAGCTTTGATCAGAACTACCAAATCATTGGAGCTAACATGAGAACATACCTGCTTGAGAAATCCAGAGTTGTCTTTCAGGTTGGTAAGATGAAGTTACAAACAATGTCAGTATAGCTACTCATGTACTATCCTTTAGTAATTTCATCTAGAAAATGGTATGTGCAGTTCTGAATGGCATGTCTAATCAGCATTTGAGGTTTTGTTTGTTTTGGTTTTTTTTTAATAGGAGCTTATCTTACTTAAGACACTAATTTGCTCCAAGTTCTGCCTTCTGTTAAGTGGATGATGTGTCTGGGGGAGAATTCCCTGAGATAAGTGAAAGAATTATTTGAGGAATATGTGGCTTTTCAGTCACAGTATTAACACATGCCAATTTTATCTGGAAAAAACCAGCACATATAGTAGAGCAGAGAGAGGCTTGATAAAAACTAGCTGAAAGTTTGTAAGACCAGGCTTGTTGCATGTGACTCATCACAGTGTCAGGGCATAACTGATAATCTGCTAAAGGAACCATTTAATTTTATAGAACTGTTTTTACAAAGTTTTCCTTTTTAGTTGTAACTTTTTGGGTACTTGGAAAAATGCTTCTGTGTATCTGCTGCATAAAGGATCGCCTGGAAATAGCAGAGAGTTTTCTGAGTTACCATGGAGGGAGTGTTTCAGCTGGCACTCCTACACAGTTGTTCATTACAGTGTTTGTCAGTTCTGATTAGTAGATGCTTTTTTAAGCTGAAGAAATTATTAGCCTTGGGGAAAGAACTCAACATATGGATAATGAAGTAAAGTATACTTGAATTTTATCACTTTGAGAGCTCTCGTTGAAGTCTCAGATGTGGCGTTTTAATATTGGACAATTTCTTTGCCAAACTGTATTGCAGCAGAATTATTATCTCTTTATAGCAATGCTGAATATTAAATGGTTTTGTGTTTGCTTGTTGTTTGTTTTTTTTTTACTTTCTATCATGGTGGACTTTGCTTTAATTTACAGTCAGAGAATGAGAGAAACTACCACATATTTTATCAGTTGTGTGCATCTGCTATGCAACCCACATTTAAGCATCTTAAATTAGGTAAGTCTCAAGAAAATACCTACTCTTCATTTTATTCAGTGCAATATTTTGAAGATTGACTTTTTAAATGCTAGGATGTTAAGTGCTCCATAGCATAAATCTCACAGAATTACAATGGGACGTGCATTTTTAAATGACTTGGCTATTAATCCTCCTCGTATCGAACTTAGTAGCAAATCCTTAGTAACCTGAATAGTTCATGATAAAGTACATAAAGAGTCTTTGAAAATCTTATTCTAGTACTTTCTGCAGTGACAGAGGCAATAATGTCAGTTCAGGGACTTGATTCATTCATCTACAGAGAAGCTTTAATGCCACCTGGGAGAAGCAGACCTTGGTTATATATTTACTCCGTCTCATTCCTGTTACTCTATTAGATCAACTATTAAGATTGCTAAGCATTACAAACAGTAATTTGTGTCAGCTTAACCGAGTTAGGCACATGGATTCCTCTCAGAAAAAGGACCTCCAACTCATTGCTGAAGAGCTCTCTGACAACATCTTTAATCTTCTGGCATTACGAGAGTCTTTAACAAGTCCTGAATGTTTTATCATTACAAGATTTACTGCTTATTTATAGGAAATGCAGAAGAATTTAACTACACAAGAATGGGTGGCAGCACAGTAATAGAAGGAGTTGATGACAGAGCAAATATGGTGGAGACTCAGAAGACATTTGCCTTACTTGGTAAATTCTTGGAGATACATTTTCAATAGATTTTAAATTTGGGCTTTTTTTTTTTTTTTTTTCCCTGAAATGGGCAAAGGTGGGTTTTTTTCTGAAACATCCAACACTGGCAGTAATTACCAAAATAAATTATTTCATAGCTTATCCATTGCACTGTTGATCTGTTTTGAAAGTACTAGGCAAGGGCAAATGGGTGCTAGCAATCGGTGTTCGTTGTTAGGGGTCAGAATCACTGAGGCTGGAGTCTTAGAATCATAGGATGATAGACCTGTTTTGGTTGGAAACCCTTAAGCTAACATGCTGTGACTGGAAGCTCCTTTGCCTCTATCTGGCTCATGTGAAAGCCAAGTCAGACTTGAGCTGGCACTTGGGAAAGCATGGGAATTTGTGCCTAATCTCTCATTGGGTCAGACAGGCAGAATCACAGCTTTGCACAGTAGTACGCAGAGATGCTTCACAGTTCTTCACTGTGCAAAAAAGCAAATAGCCCAGCACTGTGCTATTTAATTAACTGTATTGTTTCTGAGTATTTTAAATAATCAAGAATTGTTTTTTTTAGGTCTGAAGGGGAATTTTCAGATGGATGTTTTTAAAATGCTGGCAGCAATCCTGCACTTAGGCAACGTGAAAATAGCCGCTGTTGGAGATGAAAGAGCATCCATCAGTGTACGGAAGTAGCTCATTCAAATACCAACTTTTTCCTTTATATTCTGTGCTAGAAGTCCTTTAGCAGTAGTGTTTTTCCTAGCTGGGACTTAGATTTGCATTAAACCTGGTGTACCAAACTTGAGAGATTTTTCCATCTTCATCTCTATAGAATCACAGTGAGTGTTTATGTGAATCCAGTTTCATGCCCAAGTTCAGAAAGTCTGAACAAAAAGCAAAGAGAACCCCATTTGATTCATAGTTGTTTGAAAAGCAATGTGAGACTATATGCAGGATACAGGAAACAGCATTGTCAAAGCTGCTCAGAGTGTATTCCAGCAGACTATGCAAGTTTATAAAGTAAGGACTCCTAAACAGAAAGTAGCTTTTTTCTTTCAGTATGTTAACCAAAAGCCTCTCGTCCAGTTAAGTTTTTCTCTCCTGCATCAGTAGCTGTACCCAGTATTTTTTGCTTGAGCTCTTCTTGATACTTAGCCAGGAAGTATCCTGACTAAGATAAGTCAGGATAGACCAAGAAGTGAACAGAGCCCTTTGTCTTACCTAAAGATAAATGTTGTAGTTTGATGTCAGTGATGCCAAGATTTCACTGTATAGGCAACATCTAAACTGTTAAATGTAATACAATAATACTTATTTATTTTCTTTGAAGCTGGAAGATAAACATCTCAATATATTCTGTGAACTTCTGGAGTTAAAGTGTGATAAAATGGCACAATGGTTGTGCCACCGGAAGATTATCACTACCTCGGAGACTGTAATAAAGCCAATGACAAGAGCTCAGTCTGTTAATGCAAGGGATGCCTTGGCAAAGAAGATATATTCTCATTTATTTGACTTTATTGTGGAAAAAATTAACCAAGCTTTGCAGTTCCCTGGCAAGCAACATACGTTTATTGGTGTTTTGGACATTTATGGGTAAGAATATCCCTGGCCACACATTTACTTTTGAGTCGCGCTGTGCTTTTGGAGTTGTTAAGAGGCACTTTTCAGTTTGTGCTTCTAATGAATTTGAAGGGATTTGTTTTAATAGGTCATGGTCATATAAGTTCTTTAGCATCCAGAGCAGTGAAAATGTTCAGCAACTATAAATACTGGTATTTTTTTGAGAAACTTGTTTTAATCTAACTTTTAATATGATACTTTGAGATTTAACTCTGGATTTTTTTTAATCTCTGTTATGTCTGGTAGCATTAACTTCCCTAGAAGTTTCAGGTTTTTAGCTTTAGTAATGTCTTTAGTCACATGGCTGTTTAGTTTTCTTAGAAATAGTAGAATAGTGTCCTACAAGGATACTGCCATTTGTATCTACACGACAAGGCATTATCTTATTTGACTTGTGTTTCAGCTTTGAAACATTCGATGTGAACAGTTTTGAACAGTTTTGCATCAATTATGCTAATGAAAAACTGCAGCAGCAATTTAACCTGGTAGGTTGTTTTATTTGCTACAATTCTTTGTCTTTCTTGGCTTCAGTTTTGAGGTTATCCACAATGCATATTAGCAAATGCTATTCCTATTTGAGTAAAGGCTAATTCTAGATAACGACTATCCAGAAAAAGATAGAAACATTTTATTTATACATGCAGACACATGTAAATGAACATTTCTGAGTTGGCTTTCTTAGAAGACAGATTTGTAGTATACTACAAAATATGTAAATATTTTGTGCCACAGAATGACAGACCTTTAGGGGTTGGAAGGGACCTCAATAGATCATCAAGTCCAAGCCACCTGCCAGTGCAGGATCAGCTGGAGTAGGTCACACAGTAATGCATCCAGGCAGGGTGTGAATGTCTTCAGAGGAGGAGACTCCACAAGCTCTCTGGGCAAGTCTGTTGCAATGTTCTGTCACACTCAAACAGTGAAAAAGTTTTTACTCGCAGAACCTCTTGTGATCCATACACATGCACATATTGTATTTCTCTTCTTCCTTAATTGTAACCTTAACATTTTGATATTTTTACAATGCCTAGCATGTCTTTAAACTTGAACAAGAAGAATATATGAAGGAAGATATCCCGTGGACTTTAATAGACTTCTATGATAACCAGCCTGTCATTGACCTTATTGAAGCTAAAATGGGAATTTTAGAACTTCTGGATGAAGAGTGCTTGGTAATTTAAAAGTTCTTTTATTTGAAGCTCATTAAAAAAAACCTATATAGGTCCTTACAACCTAGGCTTGTAATCCATATTTTGTCCTTTTAAATGGGAAGTAGAACAATTTTCTCATAAGAGGAACATTAGTGTTTGCCCTCTATTTGGTAATTTGAGTTGTAAGTCACTTTATCTATTTTTCTTTTACAAAATTAAGAACCTAAAACTAGATTCTTACCTGGAAGCTAACCCAGCAACTGGTTTTCTTCATTCTGAGGACAATGCAGTACTAGAACAGGACAAGCAGAGGGGCTTTGGGGTCTTCTAATCATTGGGTGCATTCTGGATTTGAGTTCAAGTGGCAGCTTGATCTAATGATGGTGGAAGTATTGCTCCATCCAGGAGTTTCGACTACCCAATCTCCAAAGGTCTCTTCCAGCAATATTTCTACAATTCAGTTATTCCACAGCTTGCTAATTTTGATCCCAAAAGCCAATGTTCCTTTCCTTTTTTTTATAAACTCTTTTTGAATGCACCAAACCAATGTCTTTGCTTTTTGTTCTTCAGCTTACTTCTTTTTATCTTTGTGCTCTTCCCTGGATATAGGAATTTGTGAATCTATCTAATTTTTGTGTGTGTGTGTTAAATATATATAGTTCCTTAGGCTTCCAAAGCTATCAAAGTAGCTTTGTCAGTGAAGAACAGGGCAGGGAAAGGTGAGCTCTGATAGAATGGTCTCTAAAAGGTGTTTTGGTGCTACTGGCAAGTTGTACTTCTCAGAAGCTAAACCATGAAGTAGTACAAGAGAAATTAGGGAATATTCCCTAACTTATTAGCTTACTGGCATTCTCAGGGGTCAGATTGTCCCTGATGGCAGGTAGCATCTTCTCAGGACAAAAATTACTCTGGATTCATCACAGAATTCAGCAGATTTATGGATTAATATGACCTTTTAAAAAATTCTTTGCCACAAGGAGCCACTGGCTAGTCCAGAAAGACAAAAGCTGATTGTTATCAGGCTTCATAACTCACCAGAGATGCTTTATTCAGACAGTATTTATAGTAACCAGTCTTGTTGTTTTTAACAGTCCAGTGTAGTTTTGTTGAGGAAATTGCCCCTATCATTTCTACAGTTACCTCATGGAACAGATGAAAACTGGCTTCAGAAGCTGTATAATAATTTTGTCAATAAAAATGTGCTCTTTGAAAAGCCAAGGATGTCAAATACGTCTTTCATCATTCAACACTTCGCTGATAAGGTAAACAATCCAGTATTATTTCACCCTGTTCCCAGCAGTAGCTCATTCAGAAAAGAAACAGACTTAGGAAATAGAGGAAGTAGTAACTATGCTTGTTTGGAACTTCTATAAAATCAATTTTGAGTAGCTAGTAGTGTTTATGTATTGGTAGTGCTGTCTGCAACATGCCCTTTAAATAGAAGTAGTGCTTAAGATAATGAATTTAAGAGTATAAAAATCATGAAGATAAAGAGGAAGAAAAAGAGTACAATGGATAAATAAAATATTTATGGTTGTAGTCCATGCACAGTTTGGTCTCAGTTATTTACATTTCAGATGGAGGGGTTTTGTTTTGTTTTGTTGTTTGTTTTTGGTTTTGTGTTGTTGGGTTGGTTTTTTTTATTGTTGGTTTTTTTTATATTTTGATTTGAAATAACAGAATAGTGAAGAGAAATAAATAAATTCCTGATAAAGATGGAAGGAAATTGCATTTGATAGTGGGTTATGACAATTTGTCCTGCTTTAAAATTTGTAGGATATGTGTGTGTGTGTCTGTGTGCTTACTGAAATGAAGCTGAAAAAGCTTCAGCCATCACATTTAAGATTAATAAAAAGCTGTTGGTCACCACAGTTCAGAGAGTAAAAATTACTGTTTTGCTAATTGTTCATGTATTCCCAAAAAGTTAATGATTCCACCTTTGGCACAGGTAGAATACAAATGTGAAGGATTTCTGGAAAAAAACAGAGATACAGTACACGAAGTATTGATTGAAATCTTGAAAGAGAGCAAGGTTTGTGAACAAGCAGTCATTACTAATTTTTTGCATACTTGATTTTCCTGTAATTGATTCAGGGCTGATTCTAAAATGTTTGTTCTGTTAAAAAGGGCTATTTTAATAGGTTGAATTAATGAGTTTAACCTTATTTTTTATTAATACTCTACAATTTTAATGTCAAAATTATATACAAGATGGAAAAACACAATATTCAAGTTTTTCATACATGTGTATTTGCTTTTCTGGTTATCTGTTGGAATCCTTGTAACTGAAAAAAGCACTTCTGTTCTCCCCTATTACATGCAACTTCAATGGATAGTTTATCATTAACAGATGCCTTTGTTTATTCTTCAAAAAAGATTAAGAGAATACCAGGGAAGGGAAAACATCAGATGCCTTATATGTGCCTGCCACTTGCCATCTGCCTGAAGGCCCAGTCTCTTTCAAGGCTGCCATCTTGAGACTTCAGGATTGCTATTAACTTAATCTGACAAAACCCCATATTCTTAATTCAATTTAAATGTTGTGAAAATACAGCCTTAAGTGGTCTTACTTTTAACTCTCTATTTGTGCCTGTGTTTGCTCATGCCGAAATAGCTTTTGCAGGCCTCCTTAACAGCCATTGATTTTTTTGTCTGTGAAATATTTAAGTGCTTCACAATAGACTCAGAATTGTTGCAGCTGTTTCTTCAGTTGTTTTTCGTTTGTGGCCCAAAGATCCAGTTCCATGTCCTGCAGTAGGTGGCCTAAGCATTAAGATGCATTTGATAAAAATAGTAAATGTAGTTTTTGTTTAAATGCTGTTATGGTTACACAGTGTTTAACTGTGATTCTTTCACCACACTTTTAGTTTCATCTGTGTGCAAATTTTTTTCAAGACAATCCAGTGTCCATTTCACCTTTCAGTTCAACTGTAAGCATCAAATCTGCAAGACCTGTTCTCAAGGCACCTAACAAACAGCTCCGGCTGACTGTTGGCAGTAAGGTACTACCTAAATGTGCTCTTCTGTAATGCTCAGACTTTCAGGAGGATGTATTGGGCAGTCTGAGACTACAATACTGTATTCTATGACTGTCCGTGGGGAACTGTTCAGAGCAGCAGGAACCAGCCACAGTGCAGTGCTCCAAGTCTGGGCATAAGGAGTTGTGTTTGATATAGAGGAGACTGTTAGCTAGTGTAGGACTGTTAAATTTCCTGCATTTAAAATCTGAACTCTAAGAAAATCTCATACTACCCCTGAACTCTAAGAAAATCTCATAGTACCCAGCCCAAACCTAACAAATAATCTAAAAACCCAAGATTTGACTTTTTAATTAGGTGTTAATGTTTCATTATCAAAACTGTTATGTCTGGTATTTTCTAGTTCCGGAGTTCTTTGTCGTTACTTATGGCAACACTCAATGCAACCACCCCTCATTATGTACGGTGCATAAAGCCAAATGATGAGAAACTGCCTTTTGAGTGAGTATGTTAGTGGTGTTGGGCTGTTACATTACCCTTAAAAGTAAAAGAGCATTTTTCTGTTGCACAGTAGCTACATGTCAGCAAGCTAAATCCCTATTGTTGTGTATCTTCCCACACAGGATATGTTTCTCCTTTCAAGACAGCTGAAGTAAAAAAATAGATTGTCTCCTTACAAAAATAGAATCATTCCATAATTGATGCCTTTAAAAAATCTTTATAATCCTAACATTTTACAGATTGCTGTTTGTGCATTTGACATAAATGATTTTAAGGAAAAGGTTCCTCACCTTTGATTGAAGTTGAAGGATAGGGGTGTTTGCTCTTCTGCAGTGTGGATTAGCACCAATTTATATTTAAGGGATAAAAGCCATTGTCAGTTTCTTTGTCAACTTCCCTTTTGCCCACAGAAATGTTTAGAAGATCTTTAGAAGTCAGAAAAGGTATGAGTAATGTTGAACATAGCCTTGGTGTTTTTCAACAATTTTATGTAATTTTAATCTTACAATAAAATTGTGTATGCCAGATAATGTGGACAATTCCAATGACCAGCTTGCTAACCGCTAACTTACAAGCAGGAGTTAACCTTGTCCTGTTTCATGGGCAGAAATGTGGAAGTTCTCTAGCTTTCAGTTGCTGGAAAGCAGTTCCAGCTTTCAGCTGTAAGGTAGTATACCAATAGTAGACAAATAAAATTAAAACTTGTATCATAGCTGAGTATGAGGGAAGAGGCAAATTTTGATTCTAAATTGATTATTTTAAAGTGTCTTAGCTCATTTTCTTGAAGCCAGACAAAATCTCTCCATGCAAAACACTGCTATACTGTCACTGCGGTGAGACATCATTCTGTGTAATAGCTGTGAGGGAGGAAATAGCTTCAGTGATATAAAACCATGTCTGAATTAGGCTGGAAGTGTGTACTGTAAGTTGGGAAAGAATCTGTCATCCAGGCCAGGTTTCTTGGCTAGATCGCCACTGTAGTGTAGTACTCCGTGTAGTACTAGTACACAGTACTAGCGTAGGGCATACCAGCTCTGCTCCAGATCAGAAAGGGTCTTTCCATCTTGAACTCAGATATTCAGTGTGCTAGAGTATTTAGAGAGTTTCTGCCCAGTAGACTGCTGAGGGGATTTATAGAATATAATCATAGAATCAGTCAGGGTTGGAAGGGACCACAAGGATCATCTACTTCCAACCCCCCTGCCATGGGCAGGGACACCCTACCCTAGATCAGGCTGGCTAGAGCCTCATCCAGCCTGGCCTTAAACACTTCCAGGAATGGGGCCTCAACCACGTCCCTGGGCAACCCATTCCAGGGTCTCACCACTCTCATGGTGAAGAACTTCTTCCTCATTCTCTTATTTCTGTGTATGTTTTGTGCTGAATGTGGCATGATTCTTTGCCACATGCTGACATGAATTGTCACAGGTAATATTGAAAGGAAACATGGCTTTTCATAAAAGAGAGCTAAATAGTCTTCCTTTTGTTTTGAGGAAGAAAAACAAACCCCAGACACTCCCTATCACATATTTAAACAGAGAAAACCCCAGCAAGATACCATGTCTCTTATGGCAGAAATAGAAATCCAGCTAGTAGAATGGTTATAATTGTTATAATATGTCAAATCCATCCAAAATGTAAAATTATCTCTGCTTTTTTAGGTTTGATTCAAAAAGAGTTGCTCAGCAACTGCGAGCTTGTGGTGTTTTGGAAACTATTCGAATTAGTGCACAGAGCTACCCATCCAGGTAAGGATAACAGTGAGCCTCTGTATGTCAAAAATTACTTAGGTGTCTCTTAGACTAAATATGTTTGCTATTTTTTTTATTTTCCAGGTGGACTTACATAGAGTTTTTCAGCCGTTACAGCATTCTCATGACACAGCAGGAACTTTCCATAAATGATAAGAAGCAGATTTGCAAGATTGTTTTGCAGCGGCTAATCCAGGTCAGTTTGTATGTGTTAGAGCACCTACTACTAATAAAAGGTCTGTTTTGCTAAGAGTAGCATCTCACTCCTCAAACAGGAAAGGTATTTACATTTTTGCTATCTTCCCTGATTTAGTATGTTGCACACAGGCTTGTGAGTCGGTGGCAGTGTTATGACACAGTCGTGTGGCGGTAGACAGCTGATGTAACCTCTCTGTGCTTAATGTCACTTGGAAGATATTTTAACCTGTGTTTATAAACTAGTGAACAGTAAATGGTATACATTTGCCAAGTGTTAGGAGGCTGAAGATATAAGAGGACTTTTGATGACAGAATACAGCGTATTGGAAAACTGTTCTAAAAATGCACTGTTTTGCATGTTGCTCCTGTTTCTTCAGCAAGCCTGTAGTGATGATGCTAGTCCAAGTCAAGCCAAAGATTCAAGTCAGGATATCAGGACTGAGGTGAGACCAGGGCGAGAAGGACCAAACACAGGTGTACTTGCAGCATAGCTCCAGCACAGGCCAAGAGTGAGAGCCTAAGCTTAAAAGCAGCTTCTCCCTGGAGTTTTTATTCATATAGCTCACTGATTCAAAGCCAGACATGTACCAGAAGGTAGTGTTGATTTCAAGGAACCAGGCTTGTAGGAGGGGATGAAGAGGTTCCTTTCAAGGCCTTGATGATAAGTCCAAATCATCCCTTCAATTTGAAATCAGTAGGATGTGTTTTTTTTTTTTTGGATGTAATTCTCTGGTTCTTTCCTGCTAAGTAGATTTTCCTCCTATACATGGGAGGGAATTCTTGTTTAGCACAACCATGTCATTTCAGAAGAGCTTGCCTGCAGCAGCAACAACATATAACAGGAAGAGAATGCCTCGTCTACAATAATAAGCTTAAAATATATTTATTATTTACTTTTTCAGGATTGTAACCAGTATCAGTTTGGGAGAACAAAAATTTTCTTCAGAGCAGGACAGGTTGCTTACTTAGAAAAGCTCCGATCGGATAAACTGAGGCAGGCCTGCATCATGATCCAAAAAAGCATCCGCGGCTGGCTGCAGCGCAAGAGGTTTCTGCGCGTGAAGCAAGCAGCTGTCACAATCCAGCAGTATTTCCGGGGGCAGCGGACTGTACGGTACTTGTGGCTGAGGAATGGGTCTGCTGTTAGGGTGTGCAGAAGGTGCCCAGTGCTAATTGGGAAATGTAACTTTTGTGAAAAAGCAATTCAGGCTGTATTTCTATTTCCTCTTGATTGTGGTTATGTTACTCAGCTGATACAAAGTAAGTACTCTAGCAGCTTTCACACTTGGTCTGACAGGCTCCCTGTAAGCTCAAACCTTAGCTAAGGGTATGTGAGGCAGTTGTCAGTTTGGGCTTACTGCTTACCTTCAGAGCCAAGAAAAAAATAAGGTAGCGGAAAGGAAGAGCAGTTTACAAATTAGTGCATACAAATCACTGTGAGGAGTTACACAGCAGAGAAACTGCACCAGTCATTCGCAGAGCAGACTGAGAGGAAGATGGCTCCATGTAGGCCTTGCAGTCTTCAGAAAGAGACCATCAGAACAATTGCTTGTGGAACAGATTTCAGAGATTGTGGATAAATTAATCTCTTTCACTTTGAAGAAAACATTGGTTTGTAGGTAGTGAATGCCTGTTTTCAGTCTCTTCTGGGATTTTTTGTGTGTGGTTTGAGTGACTGAGGGGATGATCCTGAGGAATCTGATGTGGTGTAAATGAACATTGTCTTTTGAATTAAGGCAAGCTGTAACTGCAAGAGCTCTGAAGCAAACATGGGCAGCTATAATTATTCAGAAATACTGTCGGGGTTTCCTGGTGCGTAGACTTTGCCAGCTTATCCATGTGGCTGCTGTAACAATTCAAGCTTACACAAGAGGATTTCTGGCACGGAAAAAATACCGGAAGGTACTGTCTGTCAAAGCTTCTATTTCAATAGCCAGAAACAGCTACTGCCCTATAAAAAAGGTGGATCAAGCAAAATGATCCCTAATATTTTACCTTTTGCAAGTCTGGTTCTCCTGTCTTCTACTCTGTTTTTGTATTATTACTGTAAAAATTCTGATGTATAGTAGCTTAGATCTAATCTCTGAGCTACCAAAGTCTCTCACTTGATGCAGATCCTTCAGTGTGATTACTGCAGTGGCTCAAATGTGTCTGCAGTTTGAGGCACTTCGATACGTCTACAGTTGATTGTCTGTAAGAGGCATTGTCAGTAGTAGTGTATGCACCTTCACAGAATGCGGTAATTGGTGCTGACCAAGCCATAGGTAATTTAATTTAACAGATATTAATACTTTGTTTTACAGATGCTTGAAGAACACAAGGCTGTGGTCCTTCAGAAATATGCTCGTGCTTGGCTCGCCAGGCGCAGATTTCAGAATATTCGGCGGTTCGTATTGAATATTCAGCTTTCATACAGAGTGCAGCAG
This sequence comes from Ramphastos sulfuratus, assembly GCA_013399055.1. Taxonomy (NCBI): domain Eukaryota; kingdom Metazoa; phylum Chordata; class Aves; order Piciformes; family Ramphastidae; genus Ramphastos; species Ramphastos sulfuratus. Next base: position 67,089 of record WBNM01003787.1, read on the forward strand.
CTGCAGAAGAAGATAGAAGAACAGGTGAGGGGCACAAATCAGTTTATGATCTGTACTCTTTTTTTTTTTTTATCACATCTGTTTTTTTCAGAGCTCTGATGTTGACTAGAGGCTTAATGAATTACAGCATCCATGCTTTACTTGACAAGACAGGAAAATATGTAAGGGAATGTGGTCTCCTACAAAATAGGAAGAATTGTCTGGGGCTTCCTTAAGTTTTTGGATTTGTTATGCCAATGAAACTTCTTTTCTTTTTTTTTTTTTTTTTCCTTGTTTCTTAAGTAGTCCAATCTCTGATGGGGTTACTTGTATTAGGATGAAGGATGTGTGAGATACTGCTCTGGTGCAACGCATTTAGTGATTTTGGGGAATTCCATGTTATGTTTAGTTTGCAGCTTATTTGTGAGAGCCATACCAGTCAAATCATTTTCAAACTGGTAGCGTTTACTTAACTGATGGAAACAATCCTTGATTTAAATAATCATGATCGATACAGGATGGTGAGCAGAAATATGTCAGGGGCTTCTTTCAGATCCTATTAGACAGTTTCTAGTGTGCATTTTTCCGTTTACTTTGAATCTGTCTTGCTCTTTGTAGAGTAGAGAAAATCATGGTTTGCTGGAACGATTGACCAGCCTGGCTTCAACTCATATGAATGATGTGGATATCATTCAGAAACTTGAATTAGATCTTGAAAAGTTAACTGCTCAAAAGAGAGCATATGAAGAGAAAGGGAAAAAATACAAAGAGGACAGTGAACAGGTATGTTTGAATTGTCATCTGGGTGCTTTTAGTTCAGTTTAATTTTGTTCATTTTTTTTTTTTGCTACTGCATTTATCAATTGTATGATTGGAGCCGTTGCTAAGTAACTTCAGTTCTATGGTTGGGGAGGTTAGCAGAGAAGGAAAAGAATCCATATATGCTTGTTAAAATGTAAGACCTTCTCTGATGTGTTTCATCCCCTTTGTAATGTGTACATTATGCTTACTTTTTGTGTGTGCAGAAAATCTTAAAACTTGAGAATAGAAATAAAGAATTACAAGAACAGAAAGACACCTTAGAAATAAAGCTTCAAGAGAAAACTGAGGAAATGAAAGGTACAGTAACTATAAGAGGAATTTTAAAGGAGTTGTAGTGGGGGAAAGTTATAAAAGTCAGTTTTTCAGCAAAGGTGAATTTCTATTCTAATTAAAAGCAATATAAATGATGACTTTCCAATAAATTACAAGTTGATCCTGAGCTTGTCTTGCTTAGAATGTGCAGTGCAAATCTTTGTAATTTAATAAACTAAATCAATTCTTTCAGTAGTAAAAGCTGTCCTCTTGTTATGTTTCCTGTCTCATGAGCATTCATTCCTTCTAAGTGTTGCTTTGTCCTTGGTTCCTTTTAATGTACTGGTTTTAAGAGTCTTAATTTCAAAGGGCACAGGCAGCACACGATACCAGGTATACTTTAGATTAATAACACTTTTGGTGTTTCAGAATCTTTTTATTCTATAACATTGCTTGTAAAATTTACTGCAATAATTTTTGGCACTTGAGGGAATAATTTTAGCCTTCCAGTATGTAAAAGATTCTTTCTCGCTGTGATCATACTGTTTTAATAATGCACATCATTACATTGACAGAGAAAATGGATGACCTCACCAAGCAACTCTTCAATGATGTGCAAAAGGAAGAAAATCAGAGAATGTATGGAATCTGAATTTTATTGCTTTGAAATTATCTTTTTCTCTTTCTCTGCCTGCCTTTATTTTGCTATAAATGTGTTAAGCTCACATCACTTAGGAATCTGTCAGTATTCTTGGACATCAATTCCAGTACTGAAGTGCTTCGTTTACAGTTGGAGAAAAGCAGTTTGTAGATCAGTCACATGCAGGGAATATTGTTGTAGATAGGAGACTGTTCTTACTTTGCCAGTTGCCTCTCTTTTCATGTGGCTTTCTGAGAACTGAAAGGCAACCCTGGTCATAATGATTTCTTTGGAGATATCCTTAGAACTGACAGAAGTCAGTCAGGACTGGAAGAGCAGCGGATGGCCATACTGGTCAGAATTCCTGTGAAGTGAGTGTTAAAAAGACATAACCGAAAGATTCATCTTGAAGGAAAGGCAATCCTTGTTTGTCAGGGACATTTGGCTTTTTACAAGCATAGAGGGAAAATATTAATTCCCTCCCCCCCC
>WBNM01003787.1:69285-167077 GCA_013399055.1 Ramphastos sulfuratus
CCCCCCCTTTATTATTTTACTTGCGGTATTAAAAATACTATTATTTAGCACTAAGTAGTTGTTGCTTTGCAGCATGCTTTTCTAAGATCAAGTAACTCTTTTTCAGTAGAAGTCAGAGAACCTTAGACACTAGGTACATGCTTCTCTCTGAAGTGTGAAGAGTGCAATCAGTCACTGTTCCTGAGGGTTGGAAGCTGTGTAGTCCTTCAGCTCAGCCTCATTTCAGCTGCAAGTAACTTCAGACTATATTAAGAGGACTTTGCTAGTTTTTCTGCTTTTCCTATTAGCTGTCTTGTACTGGAAGCCAGTCCATTGCAGCAGGAGCTAATAGAAAGTGAAAAGCTTCTTGTAAAGTTTTACTGAGAAGGACACAGGGCTTTCTTTTGCTGTGTCCTTCTTTAGTGCCGACTCTGGCCATATATGCTGCTCAGGAAGTCTGTCAGAGTTAGGGAATTGGCCTTTACTTGGAGAAAGACTCAAGTTTGCCTTGAATTCAGTCTCAATATCTGAATTAAATGTAGGGAAATCTAGAGACATTCTCACCCCATTACCATCCATTTTGTCAGTTGACTCTGAGACTGGGGGATCACATTTTCAAGGAATTACAGTTCATTTAAGTTTTCTTCAGTGAAACTTGTCCTTCAAGTTAAAACCAAAGCCTACTCTTTCATTTATGAATATGAGGAAAACAAACCCACCTTTTCATTGCCTTGTTTAGGATACTTGAGAAAAATTTCCAAAATCAGAAACAGGAGTATGAAAAAGAGATTGAATTGCTCAAGGGAGAAATTAAGGTCCTGAAAGAAGAAAAAAATCGTCTAGAACAACAAATTGAGCAAGAAGTTGTCATTCAGGATGGTTTGAAAATGGAAGTAGGACAACTTACAAAAGAAGCACAGGTAAAGTATGACACATTTAGTTTTGGAGTCCTTGTTAGATAAAGCAAGTAGAATGTGGGAATTTTATTTATAGATATCTTCACTGTTTTTTTTTTTTTTTTTACTTCCAGTGCATTTTTAGAAGTTATAGTTAGTAAGCTGTATTTGATGCATCACTGTGTTGCAGAATATGATTAAGTTACTACTCACAGAAATGCATGCGTGTTTTGAAGGCTAATTGTGCCTCAATATTTATACATTTAAATGTGTGAATCCTTTTTTCTTCTTTAATCCAAGGAAGTACAAGTTTCTTAGGGGATTTTTTTCATAAATGGAGTTTGTAAAGTGAACCTGAAATTAGTACTTTTTAATAAAAAGTAATTATTTTTCTGAGTCAATTCCACGACACAAACATCTGTGTTTACACTGCATCACAGTAGTCCTGCTCTCATGCCTGAGAACCACAGCAAATTTTAAGGCTTTTCCCATATGAACTTGTTCTTACAGTTATTTTCATAACTTAGCTGATACACAGGCCTTGTCATTCACTTTTGTCTCAGTCTGTAATTTTTGTTTGATTCAGAAAATACCTGAGTTGCAAAAGGAAATCGAACTGCTGCAGACACAAAAATTGGATGTTGAAAGGCAGGCCCAGTCACAAAAGCGAGAACTGAGAGGTAACCTACCTATTAGATAATTCAGAGAACTTACCAAGGACAATGTGAACCAGGCCAGTTTAAGCTGACTTCTTCCGTACTAGCTTTGACAAAAACCCAGTTCTCTTTCCCATCCTGTAGTTATTTCAGGATTCTATTCATATCTTCATAGTGATTCTATTCATACATTTGGGATTCTATTCATACCTTCAATTGCAAAGGGAAAAAAGCCTAAACAGCAGGTGATTTTTACCAAGTGAAGAAACTGATTTCAGACATTTCTTTGTGTTTAAAAATCAATGCTAGTAATTTAAACTTCACTTAGAATTTCACAAGTTGCTTGTAGAGATCTAAGAATACAGAAACAATACATTATCTAGCCTTTGTTCATCTTTTCTTTTGCCTTAGGTTCAATAAATATCAAATATGCTTAAAAAACTTGCTGAGTTGAGCTCTCTCTTTGGGCAAAGGTACCTAAGAAGTGCTACTGCTGTGCACTCTGTTCAGTGCTAACAATGTCATAGAACAAACCTGTATCTACAGCACTTAATACAGTAACCTTGCACTAGATGACAAATCCTCTATAGAACCCTAGTTGTCCAGATTTGAAACTGAAAGATGTAGCTTTGCATTGAAAGTTTGATGTGTTTAGAAAAAAAATAATATTGGTGGCATACCTACCCAGTGCACATTACATGTCCAGAAGCAGAACCAAGTCCCTCATCCTTTTATTGTATTGAATCTGATATACTTATTGAGTACCAGGAAAGAACGTCCTAGATTTAGGAAGAGAGATTGGTTCTATTTTTATAATGAAACTGAATTTGAAGTGTGCAATGAAAATTATTCATGTAATAAACTTTTGTTTTTTTCCAGAAAAGATGTCAGAAGTTACAAAACAGCTTCTGGAAAGTTACGATTTTGAAGATGTAAGAAGCAGGTACTTTTATTCTGTGGTCTCTTAATAAAGCTGAAGTAATTTTGTTGCCTTGCATACTAATGATACTGCTTGTGTTTTAGACTGTCCACAGAGGATTTGGAACACTTGAATGAGGATGGGGAACTGTGGTTTGCTTATGAGGGCTTGAAGAAAGCTACAAGGTTAGTTCAGTTCTTCCATGTGTTCATAACTCCAAGCTGTGATCTAGAAAATAAATGGAAAGATCAGTGAGTAACTAATTTGACAATGAAATACTAAACATCTGTTTAAGAAATGAACAAACACTACATTGTGCTGAGTGGCTGAGCAGCTTAAAATCAGTTTAACAAAGTTTTAGTAAATCAAGGAGATAAGTGTGTATGTGTCAGTTGGGGAAATGTGTTTCCTCTGAGATACCATGTGTAACTTTCATATCCCTCCAACACAGGTGATGTAATGGAATCTCTGCCTCTTAACCATAGTACTTTGTTTCCACTTTGTGTTAATCTTGACCCATCGTCTGAAGGTTGCGCTGCATCTGCCATGTCCTTGCTCCCTTTTCTTAACAGAGTAATGGAAAGTCATTTCCAGTCTCAGAAAGAAATATATGAAAAGGAGATTGAAGGTTTGAACTTTAAAGTTGAGCATCTTAGCCAAGATATTAACCATCTACAAAAATTATTTCGCGAGGAAAATGACATAAATGATGGTATTCGACTGGAAGTTAGCAGGCTGACTTCAGAAAACCTGGTAAGATCAAGGTGTAGTAAAGCAAAGCTTGATTTTGTTACTTAGTTACACAATTCAAATGTGTAAATCCAAATGGGAGGGCACAAAGCCCTCAAAGTCTTGTGATCATGTCCTTGAAATCTCAAGGGTTGAACAAATATGGTCATCTAAGATTCCACGTCCTTACAAGTTCTTTCCCTCTGTGCTGGGGTAGGAGGCAGCCAATTTATTGTTCCAGCATACAGCTTCTTGGGGCAGCTTCACAGAGGCTCTTTTGCTTTTCTTTTGTGTAAATCTGAATTGAGATTTGATTGTAATGACAGAATGGCCTCTCTTCTACAGATGGACTCAGTGTATAGTGCTCACACAGGCTTTGGCTGCTCTTCTTGACAGCTAGGGGGACACAGAGTCTAGAATGTGTTGGAACCCTTGTACACTTATGTGGCTAAATATTCAATTTTATCAAGGATCTTTTGGACTTCAAAACATCACCAGCGTATCTTCTGCTGAACTCATACAAGTATTTGGGTTGTGCTTTTTGCCAATTCTCAACAGTGCAAGGAGCTTTGAGAGGTGTAATAATTTGTGCAGGTATGCAGCTTTATCCTGGAAGTAATGAAGAAACAAGTGTTTATTTCATATTTTTATTTACACAGAATTTTAACAAGAAGTGGATCAGAGGTTTGGCAGTGACCAGGAAGTTAGCTCACTATACCTTTTTGAATACCTACAAAACTTGAACTTGTCATCTGATAATTAAAAAAAAAAAACAAACCCAGCTATTTTTCTCTCAGGACATGTATTTTTTCTGATGGAACACTTGGAGTTTCAGACTTAACAAAAATAATTTTTGTGATACTGTGACATTCTGTGGGTACACTGTATTATAACAGTATACTGGGTCTGTCTGGAATGGACTTAACTTCCTTTGTAGCAATCTGTGTGATGCTGCATTTTGAATTTTTGAGTAAAACAGTATTGATAATAAGCCACTGTTGCCAAACAAAGCTTGCACACTGTCAAGGCTTGCTCTTTTTCCTACTCTGCCCCACCTCAGCAAGTTAAGTGGGGAGTGGGCAAGAAGTTGAAAGGGCACCAGCTGACCAGAAGGATATCCCCTACCTTGTAATGTTCAGCTAGAAAAACTGACGTAGAGGAAGAAGGTACTTCGTTGACAAATTCTCCGATTAGATAGTGAGAACCCAGGCGCCTGAGGGCTTCCTGGAGGTTACAGAACTGTGCAGTTCCCAGGCTGTGCCCACCAGAGGGCCAGCAAAGCACACATCAAGTTGCTAACAAATTGCAGACAAGGGCTGAGTCTCACTCTTGAGTACTGCCTGCAACTAGCTAACACAAGAAGCGCTAGCATTCCAGAGGATCCTATATGACGTGACTTTTCTGCGGAGTGAAATATAACTAAAGAAATATTTACAAAACAAAGTTACTTAAAATGTTATTTTTTTAAAGTTTCTTTTTAACATACTGATGCTTTTCCCAGTGTTTTATTTGAGCTAGGGAAATTAAAGCCACAATGTAATTTCCTTTAAACTGGAACAGAAGACCAATAGTACTGGGGCAGTCCAAACATCTTGTTAGCTCACTGTTTCATTTTTAAGAGCCTCCACAAAAGCCAACCAAGTCAGGCAGGCAGGTAGCAGTACTCTCCCACAGTCTCTCCCCTGTCTTTGACTATTTGCAGTTGAAGGCGTTCAGACGTTTGAGAGGAATGAAAGTGCTGAAATATGTAAATCTTTTTCTCTGAAAGGTGATCCCAGATCTTAAACAGCAAGTTTCTGAACTTGAAAACCAAAAATTAGATCTTGAGAACCGTCTTCAAGAACAGGCTGTGAAGTTGAAAGGTAAAGTACCAGTATGGTCTATAGCTTTTCAGTTGTTTAAGGTGAACATGATGGATTCCTTATATTTGTATTTTTAAAAGCTGAAACAATTATTACGTAACAACTTCATCACCTTGTTACTTACTTTCATGCTAGTAAAATGTGAGAAAAATAATACAATACATTTGTAGTAGTCTCTATCTCTGTTATTTAAGAACAAAATATATGCAGGTGTGGGGGGGTTTGTCTAGGTTTTTTTCCTGTTTTTTTTTGTTTTGTTTTTTTTTTTACCCTTCTTGAGGTCATTGAGTTCTGTGGTCTGGATGTCTGCAAGGGTATTCAGTAGGGTACTGCTAAGAATGTGTAATGGAATATGCTTTTGGAAATAATCATGAAAAGAAAGGGTGGGTTGGAACTTAAGGTATAGCTCATGAGGTGGACTGTGGAGTGTTGAAAATTTTGGAGAGGAGAAAAAGGGAAAATTCTTGCCGAATTTGCCTGTTTGAAAGAAGCTCTCAATTCAGGAAAGCATACCTTGCTGAGGATTCTGAGTTCTCTGTAGAATCATAGAATGGTAAGGTTGGAAGGGGCCTCAAAGATCATCTAGTTCCAACCCCCTGCCATAGGCAGGGGTACCTCCCACTAGTACAGGTCACTCAAGGCCTCGTCCAACCTGGCCTTGAACACCTCCAGGGAAGGAGCATCCACAACCTCCCATCTTCAGTGTCTTCCTAAGGAACTGATTCAAAATTTGCAAGAGTTTTACTGCCAACTGCAAGATGTTAGTACCTTCGAAACTGCTTATCCCACATGATGTTCTGTGTGATGTGGAGTAGGCAGGTATTTCTCTGATACGTTATCTGTCATATCATTCAATTTCGTTAGGTGGAACAAAATTATGAGCGTAAGAAGAGATGAACTGAATGCTAGCAAGGAATTGTAAGCACATTTAATTTTGTTGTTTTTCTTTTGTTTTGGGTTTTGTTGCTAATTATTACTGAACAAAAATGGCAGAGATGTCTAATCGGCTGCATTATGAGCTAGAAGGAGATAGAACACAAAGACGGTAAATATCTGGGGTTTTTTTTTATCTTTTAAATGTAGTTGCTTTAAGCTGTGGTAGCAAAGTCACTTAAACTCCTTTGAAGTGCCACATTTAGTGTAATATTTGCTTTACAGCCTTGTGTACAGTTAATAAATAATGGATGAATCTGATATGACTATGCTTTAATGAAAGAAAAAAGATGCAGCTTCTTATCTGTCTATTTTTAGAACTAATGAGGTCCAGAATGAAGTAGACATAAAAGAAAAAGAGAGACTGAAAGTCACAACCCAGGAAACTGAGGGTCTGAGCAATGGTCTAATGCAAGAAGAAATTCAGGATGATGTGCAAAGCAAGATAAAGCAAGAGACAACTCGACTTACTGTGGAAAACATGGTGAGAAAATGAAATCATCATTAAGAAACTGTACCTGAAATGCAGGATAAAGAGAAGAAGAATTTTGCAATATGGACAGGATGTTTTCTCAATTCATTGGGAGAGAAAAAAGATAGGAGAGTAAAAAGATTGGAGAGTTTCTCCTAACAAATATAAGTAAATTCACATTATAGAATCATAGAATGGTAAGGCTGGAAGGGACCTCAAGGATCATCTAGTTCCAACCCCCTGCCATAGGCAAGGGACACCTCCCACTAGTACAGGTCACTCGAGGCCTCATCCAGCCTGGCCTTGAACACCTCCAGGGAGGAAGCAGCCACAACCTCCCTGGGAAACCTGTTCCAGTGTCTCACCACCTTTGCTGTAAAGAACTTCCTCCTAACATCCAGTCTAAATCTCCCCTCTGCCAGTTTAAACCCACTGCCCCTTGTCCTGTCATTACAAGACCTTGTAAATAGTCCCTCCCCAGCCTTTGTGTAGGCCCCCTTCAGATACTGGAAGGCTACTATAAGGTCTTCTCGAAGCCTTCACTTCTCCAGGCTGAAGAGCCCCAACTCTCTCAGTCTGTCCTCATAGGAGAGCTGCTGCAGCCCTCTGATCACCTTCATGGCCCTCCTCTGGACCCGCTCCAACAGTTCCATGTCCTTCCTGTGCTGGGGGCTCCAGAACTGTACGCAGTACTCCAGATGGGGTTATACATCATGGCACTCTTCAGCTGCAGCAATCACATGTAGCAGAAGAAACAATTTTTAATTCTAGTTGTTCTGAACTTGCTGACTTTGATTGTTACAGGATCTTGAAGAAAAATTGGACATGAAAGATAGAATAATAAAAAAATTGGAGGATCAGATCAAAACTCTTACCAAGACTATTGGAAAATGTAAGATATTGTTACCTAAGTTTTTTTCTTAACAGCTTTAAATGTTCAGTATGTGAATTTAAAGTATATTTCACAGAAGTGTTAGGGTTTGGGGTGGGGTTAGAAATTAAAACCTAAGAAAAATGTGCAAGGGGAAACATCAGCAGAAATTACATGAAAGTCTTTTCCTGTATTTTTTTTCCCAGCTAAATAATGGGCACGTACGGGACCCAGACTATAAAGATTAAGTCAGAAGCATAAGGTTCTGTCAGTGGAGGTTAATGCATACCCTTACACAAACTGTCTCTGTGCCAACGGAATGTTAGTTTTGTGTCAGACAAGTAACAGCACTCATTAGCCCTCAAATGGCAGATGGTTGGTGACAGGAAGTTAGTTTGTACAAAGCTCTTGCATAGCAAGGAATTCTTCACAGAATGCTCTTAAAAACCTTGCAGAGGTGACTAATGTAGAGATGTTGCTGTCTTAACACAAGTCATTCCACTGCATCCAGTGATTCATGTAACATAAATGTTCTTGAACTTATAATGCTTGGAACCACAGGCTAGGAACATGATTATGAACAGTACCCATACTCTGTTTATTGCAGAGAAAATTGCTTTCCTCCAGTAGCTTGTTCTAATGTGAACATTATCTTAGCTGCTTACCTGCAAGTGACAGTGCTTTTGTGTTTGACAGCTGAAGCTCATGCGCCAGCTTTGTCCAAAGAGTACATTGGAATGATGGAGTACAAAAAAGAGGACGAAGAAAAGATCATTCAAAATCTGATCCTAGGTATTTTAGTAACACTTCAACTTGTATCATTAGTTGACAATATCCAGTGTAGAGCACTGCAACAAAAACTACAAGGCACTGTATTTCACTTGAGTTCAAAGTTACCTTATTCCCACTTTCTTATCATCAATACAAATTTGAAGCTCTATATTGCACTTTTTCTACTGCCAGACATTTCAAGTATGGGAGTGTGTTATCTCTGTAAAAATCATTTGTCTGACTCTACATAATGTCAACTCTATTATCTTTCTTATTATTTGTGCACTTAAGAAGCTATAAATCTCAAGAGCACACCAGGGACTTGAATTCATTTTCTTCCTGGTCATCTAGTAAGTCTGTAAGTCTCTGGGCTGATATCCATGTGTGATGGATTACTCTCCTGTCTGCTCTTTGTATATCATTCCCTTCTCTGCTGAAAGGAGCTGCTACTTACTTGTTTTTCTTGCAGAGGAATTTTGTTCTTCCTCTGAGTTACTTTACAATTTCAACCTTAATGCCAAAACAGCTTTTTGCATTAGTTTACAAATAACAGTGAAGTTAACAAATAACAGTGAAGTTAACAAATTTCCCATGTACATTAGCACCGTTATTAAATACTGCTTGGAAATAACATCTTCCTTTTCTTCTCACCTCCTTCAACCTTGTGAATGTTTGTACCTTTGCAAACAAAAGTGTGTCATTAAGCAATGCCAGCATTTGGTGGGGCCTCCAGTATGTAGTTAAATGCCAGTTTGTTTTTGAAGTTGTCCTGTTTGGCCAAGCCCTGATGGACCTTAGAATTTGCTACAGTACTCTCTTACCTGTCTTGAAAAATTAGGTAATAGTCTTATATGAACAATACTGTTACAGAACTTTCCTGAAACAAGGAGTTCATCAGTAAATCAATTACCAAGTAACTGCTCACTGAAGAAATGAACCTCATTTTTTGAATGATACATCCAATAATTTAATTTTTATATAATATTCCTAATAACTCTCCTTTACACAGACCTAAAGCCACGTGGAGTTGTAGTTAATATGATACCTGGCCTTCCAGCCCACATCCTATTCATGTGTGTGAGGTATGCAGACTATCTGAATGATGCTGACATGCTGAAATCTTTTATGAATGTCACCATTGATGGCATCAAAGAAGTTGTTAAGGTAGGAATTATGTTTGACTTTACTTTCTAATTTTTAATGTAAGGTTTACAAGATGCCTGCAGAGTACCTGGGGGATGGTGACACTTTATTTGCTAGTATTCCTATAACAGAATAATAAACACTGGTGACATTCTTTATGATGTTTGTAGTAGTACCTCTGTAAAGCCTCCAGGTAAGTTTCTACTGAACACAGAATGCATTAACATAAATTAGTTGTATCTGAAGAGCTTGTTGACAAAATCATTTAAAGTATTTTACATTTTAAAATGAGTAACTAATTAAGTGAAGTGCACTTGTGCTTTTGGCACTGGTAAAAGTTGGAGGGACAGAAATAAAGGTTAATATGTCTGGCAGCAGGTAGGTATAATTTTAAGGGGTTTTTACATTGCTGTGCTACTAGTGTAATGAGGGTTTTTTGACATGTCATTTGGTACTGCAGCAGTAGTGCTCAAATGATTAAAATTATGTTGCCAGCCAGTTTACAAAATCAAGTTATTAACAAGAATTTTTAGTCTGCTGTTTCATCTACATAACAAATTCAGCTATGTGAATGGCTTAATATGGGTTTATAATGGAATAAAACACCAAGCAAGCTTTGAAGCACAGACAGGAATGGACTGTGGCTTACGCAGTTGGATTTGCTGCATAGAGAATGCCTCTAGTTTGTTTGCCAACAAATTTACACCACAGTTTATCCACTGGAAGTAGTTGTGTTGACTTATTAGCTAATGAAAATAAAACATTCTTATGCATAGGTAGAGTTGTGTTTATATGTAGTTCAGTTTTGTTTGTATATACAGTTACTGCACTGTACATAGAATGTACAGTGTAAGGTTGGAAGGAGACCTCAAGGATCATCTAGTTCCAACCCCCTGCCATAGGCAGGGACACCTCCCACTAGCACAGGTTACTCAAGGCCTCCTCCAACCTGGCCTTGAACACCTCCAGGGAGGGAGCATCCACAACCTCCCTGGGAAACCTGTTCCANCACCACCCAGCCTGCATGTGTGCTTGGGATTGTGTCAAAGGTGCAGGACCTTACACTTGGCCTTGTGGAATTTCATGAGGGTGGCCTGGGCCCACCTCTGCAGCCTGTCCAGGGCCCTCTGGATGGAATCCCTGCCCTCTACCAAGTCGACTGTGCCACACAGCTTGGTGTCATCTACAGACTTGCTGAGGGTGCACTCCATTCCTCTGTCCATGTCACTGACAAAGATGTTAAACAGCACTGGTCCCTGCACTGACCCCTGAGGGATGCCACTTGGCACTGGTCTCCAGGTGGACATTGTGCCCTTGATCACCACTCTCTGCGTGTGACCATCCAAAATTCCTTATCCAGCGAGTGCTCCACCCATCAGTTGTTCATGCTGTTTGCAGGAAGGCCTCCTGTACACAACACTGTGCACAGAAATGTGTAAAATCTTTTGATTCAGGCTAGTTTATGTAGATAGTCTCTCATATAAGGAGATTTAGACAGAGTTTACCAAATAAAAGAGGGATCTTTGCTATGTGTATTTCAGCCTGAAAACACAGCATGATTTGTTCAGCTAGCATGTTATAGATGCTATGTGCTCTTTCTGCTACAGACAATTATTATGCCAATTCTGTAATGATCTTAAGTTTAGTTATTAAACTAATTTCATGAGATGATGCCATTATCATTTTCAGGAACATTCAGAAGACTTTGAGATGTTGTCCTTTTGGCTTTCCAATACATATTATTTTCTTAACTGCTTGAAGCAGTACAGCGGCGAAGAGGTAGGATTGATACAATCAAATTATTTCATTACTTCACCTTTGACAGGCTTTAATTGCAATTAAAAATAGTGATAATAAATTCACCAGCTGACCACTGTTCCTTCTAGATATTTAGATATTCACATAGCTCTGCAGTGCTAGAAGACCTCTTACACAGTAAGACAGTATAGAATTAATGGACCAAGTGAAATCAAGGGAATTTGGAGTCCTAAAGCTGGTTGAAGACATGACATGGAGACTGCTACTTAATTTTCATTCTTCTATATGAGTTTAATGTGAGCTGGACTTCAGATATCCAGTTCTCTGTGTGTGTGTATATATATATATATATATGTGTGTGTGTGTGTGTATAGATATCCAGGTCTGTGTGTATACATTATATAAATATATATATATATATATTAAAAAATAGTTTTACTATTTTACAATTGTGATTATTCAAACATCTGCTTCTACCAAAATAAGGTTACAGAAGAAAACCTCAGGAAAGGGGCCTGTGCTGGTTTGAGGCTAATTGGAATATTTTAATGGAGAAAATTATATTCTAAGCTGTGAAAGGAAAACAGTGATGATGTCTACTTCACTCATAGGCTTGATGAGATGTTTAAGACTAAGAATACAAAACAAAGATAAGCCTCTCGGGCACAGCGTCTTGGGCTGTCTAGCAGCTTCTGGCTTTTCTCCTCTCTGCCAAGTAATCTCTAAATAATAATAATAGTAATCTGTAAATAGAGCTTCATTCCTTAACTTCCATCTGGCTGAGTGTAGTCTGGGTGATTTTACAAAGTGTGGGGGGGAGGGGGTGGGGAACTCCCAAACCATCACAGGGCCAAACAACAAAATGTCCAGGTTTTTCATTATTTCACTTGTTTGTTTAAGCTTTTCTTTTTTTCCCCGAGATTAAAAATTCTTTTTAATTCTTTAAAATTGAAAACTCATACTGTAATTTTTTTTTTTCCCCTGGGATTTTACAAACTTAGGTTTGGACTGAAATTCTATAGACACACAACAATAGTCTTCAGAGTCGCAGCAAAGTGGTACCGTAAAGCCTTGGAACCACAGTAACTGTGTACTGTCCAAACAGCAATACTCCCTCTCGTGGTCATATGGATAACTTCTAAAGAGCAGGGGAGAACTGAAAACATTTAGACTTCATGAATAATAGTCTTTTAAAATTTGGTTGCAACAGTAGGGAAACAGCTGAATCCAGACTTCAGAGCTTTTATCGATGTTTCTAATGAACATTCAAGACTTCACACAGGCTAGGATTCAGTCGAGACTTCTGAAATCAGAACTTTCCTGATGTAAAATTCTGAAAATGAGATCCCTTTGCAGCAATAAAATCTAAATGTGGAGGTTTTAGTTTACCAACACAATGCAAACAACTGTGCTTCAGCTGCTTGCCTTTTAAAAAATTATTATTATTCCTTTTGTTTTTTTAATATTCCCTTTTTCCTTTTTTTCTTTCATAGAATCATAGAATGGTAAGGTTGGAAGGGACCTTAAGGATCATCTAGTTGCAACCCCCTGCCATAGGCAGGGACACCTCCCACTAGTACAGGTCACTCAAGGCCTCGTCTAACCTGGCCTTGAACACCTCCAGGGAGGGAGCAGCCACAACCTCCCTGGGCAGCCTGTGCCAGTGTCTCACCACCCTCACTGTAAAGAACTTCTCCTAACATCTAGTCTAAATCTTCCCTCTTCTAGTTTAAACCCATTGCCCCTTGTTCTGTCATTTCAAGACCTTTCTTCCTTCTTTTTTTTCGCCCTTTTTTTTTCCTTCCCCCCCTTTAGGAGGGGTGTTGGGAGATAGGAGTTCACTTGCTGTTTAAGGGATCTAGGAACTTCTCCAAAATTCATTGAAATCTATGAATTTCCTTCATTTAGCTTGACTGGGCTTCAGGAATATCATAAATATCAACATACACTTAAAGCCCAGAACTGGAAGCATCTATTAAAAGTTATCAGTATCTTTGAAGCATTCTGAGACTGTGTTCAGCCAGAGATGGAATGATTTACTCCCATACCTACATTAGATTGTAGTAACAGTTGTATGATTACTATGTCATATGATTTCCAGTAATTATATTTAAATTTTACTTGTAGGAATTTATGAAATCTAACACTCCACGTCAGAATAAGAACTGTTTGAAGCATTTTGATCTCTCAGAATACAGACAAGTTCTAAGTGATTTGGCCATTCGTATTTATCACCAATTCATTATTGTAATGGAGAACAACATTCAGCCTATGATTGGTAAGACAGCAGCAATCCAGACAGCCTTAAATGTGGCTTGTGAAGTATATAAATAAAGCTTATAGATGGAGACAAAGGATGGGGCAGGCTGCTTTATCCTCTTGATTTACACATATGTATACCTGCATAATGTGTGTCTTCACATATGAATTCCACTGAGTGGTATATCCCCATAGTGTTTAGAAAGACTTTTCCCTCATAACATTTCTTGGTGTGGGATAATGCTTTGAAACCTATCAGCATTCTGCAAAAAGAAAAGGCTTATTAAAATCTGTGCTCAAAAAGCTTTTGTTAGTATCTTACTTTTGTTGCATTGTTTAACTGTGAAAATATCCTGACAGTAGGTTTTGTGCAATAATTAACTTAATGGAATGAAAGGAGCTGTAGGAGTTTTAGTTTTACAATTTGTTTTCTGTTGTATTTCAGTACCAGGCATGCTGGAATATGAAAGTCTTCAGGGAATTTCTGGCTTGAAACCTACAGGATTCCGTAAACGTTCTTCTAGTATAGATGACACAGATACCTACACAATGACCTCTATCTTGCAACAGCTTAGCTATTTTTATAGTACTATGTGCCAGAATGGCTTGGACTCTGAGCTTCTAAAGCAGGCAGTGAAGCAACTTTTTTTTCTGATTGGAGCTACCACCCTCAATAGTCTCTTCCTCCGCAAGGACATGTGCTCTTGTAGAAAAGGAATGCAGATAAGGTAAAGCCCATAAAGTTTCAACAATCTCAAGAATGTATTTTTTGACACTTCAATGTAACATCCTTTATCTCTAAGTTATTGGATATTCTCTCCCCATTCTGCTGGATGTAGCTAATTGTTTTGTACTCTCTTTGGGAAAAAAAGCAGGTATTTGCATTTGAGGCTGAGCTTTCTCACCATAACATATTACAAATCATTCTTTCCATGGAAACAGTAATGGAGGAAAAGAAGAGAAAATTGCAGTCTGGAGTTTAAAGTCAGACATGTTTAGTATTCTTTCCATGTTAGTTCACTTGTGATGTGACAAATAGTATTTTTAGTTCTTCCTTAGTGTAGTAAACAGGTGTGGTGTGCTATTGCTGGCAGACAGACAAAAGCTGACTTGCATTTTTCGTGCTCTATTGACAAGAAGGCACTGAGAGGCTTTGAGGGTGTAGATTAGGCATCCAGAGAACATGCTGCTACGTGTTTAGCAGAACACAGTTCATTTGCTCTCCATTTGACAATCTGCAGACTGAGGTGAAAGAAAACCAGTAAAATCTTGATCCCTCTGGGAATATTACTAGAAGAAAGCTGCTTTAACCTTTAGGTCATCAGTTGTAAGTCCAGCACTGCTTTGTGATTTGCAAAGATTGTTCTAATTTCCTGTTCGAGCACAGCTGTAAATGAAAATTTTAAAGACATGCAGTGATACACTACAGTAGGCAATGCCAGTATATAGTAGTAATTTTCTGTAAACAACAGCTAAACTAATAACTTGCTTCCTATGATCCATGCTTTAAGAAATAATAATAAAACAAATGAAGTAATTGAAATATACAAGGGATTAAACTTACATATCAATAAGCTATCGATTGATTGGTTGATTGGTCATCTATGGGGACAGTTTTTCACTTAAGATATATGAATTTGAACACTGCATTAGAGGAACATTGCTTCTTTAGAAGTCTTTAATTTAACTTGCTTATAAGGGGGAATTTATGTTACCCATTATGGTTTAACTCAGATGTAACATCAGCTACTTGGAAGAATGGCTTAAGGACAAGAATCTTCAGAGCAGCAATGCCAAAGAAACCCTGGAGCCTCTGTCTCAAGCAGCCTGGCTCCTTCAGGTTAAAAAGATCACAGACGAAGATGCCAAGGAAATATGTGAACACTGCACGTCTCTTTCTGCTGTGCAGGTAATGAACCATCTGTTTTCTTCTGACAGCATCAACTGCAGAATCTTGACTATCTACAATAATTTGTTGCAAAAGGCTATTGGCGTTTTGCTTGACTAAAAAATAGTATTCCTCAGCATTCCACAACACCACTTCCTGATTGCTACCATTTTAGCTTCTACTGTGGTGTATTTGTCTGCTTTGTTCTATCCCATCTCTTTATTCTACAGTATATTTTCTTTACTTAGTCACAGGCTTTTTTTTTTCTTGTTTCTCTTAACCAACTTAGCTCTTTCTGCATCTCCTTGATTCTACTGACACCTCTGGAAATGAGTCATCATAACACCTCATTAGGTGATGAGTCAGAACTCTTTTTTTACTGTAAAATTCTTTATTGAAACTTATTAGATGCCAATAAAGACATTATAGTAATGCTTTCTCCTTTATTATCTTCCTGTTTTTTGTAACATGCTAAAGTAGCCTTTTGTCATTTGCACAGATAGTTAAGATCCTCAACTCATACACTCCAATAGATGATTTTGAGAAAAGAGTGACTCCAGCATTTGTTCGTAAAGTCCAGGTAAGAACCACAACTCTTCTGACTCATCTCCAAGTTCCAGGATACCTCATACCCACCAGTTTTGGTGCTACCTAGTTATACTTGACCTTTGCATCATATTACTACTAAGTCACTCAGCTTATAGTCATTTGAAACTAATCAAAACAAACCTCTTGGCATCATGTGAAAGCAAGATGTGCAGTAAAAAGCAAATGATGTACTGCTTTTGCTTTGATTCTTAACACAGTATTTTCTTGCTCTTTCTGTTACGATTTCAGGCTACGCTAAACAATCGGGAGGATGTTCCACAGCTGATGCTTGATACCAAGTATCTTTTCCAAGTGACATTTCCTTTCACCCCCTCTCCACATGCCTTGGAAATGATACAAGTTCCCAGCAGCTTCAAACTTGGCTTTCTCACAAGGGTTTAGTAAAACCAATGGATTGGTGTTTTCTCAAAGACTACATGAAGACAAGCAGACTTTCATGGTTCTTTTTTCCAGCTGGTGGATAGTATGGCAGATTGCAGCAAATTAAACTGTTAAAAACTTCTTCTTGAGTCAAGACTTAAGAGGAATAATTACAGCTTGTGATTTCTTTCTCTCTTTTCTTACTCCCTTTATTACGTTCTTACAATGATGAGTTTATATCATCATCTGAACACAAAGCTAACCATACAGTTTTTTTAGCCCAAACCTAACAAGAGGAGCATTTATATATGCCAAGTTTGCATTGGCACCCTGTCAGCACCAGTCAGAGGGGAAGAATTCCATGTGATAGATGTTATTACTTCACAATTTTCCTTGCTTTTGTTTCCTGTAATAAGAGATTATTTTTTTTTCCTGAGGTAATTATGTTCATTGCCTTGATATACTGGATCTATTTTACAGTAACTTTCACCCATCTATACCTATTATACCTTTATTCATTTCTTAAAAGAAGTCTTTTATAATGGATCATTCAGAAGGTCCTTCCACAATTGTTTTTTGAAAAAAAACAAAACAAAACAAAAAACCCATAAGCAGCTACATTGAAGCCAGGGTACTGAGATCAATCTAAGAGAACCACTGTCACAAACCCACATTGTCTTTTCATAGGCATGCTGGCTTGGCTCACTAGATGCTTGCATTGCAGCCCGGACACAATAGGCAGCTCTTCAGCCAGAGAAAGGACTTGGGTGCTCTTCTTGAAGACAGATTTCAGTTTTGTTCTCTGCAGGGACTAGTCTGGATTTTCATATTGATCTTTATAATAGAAGAATCAGATATAAAATTCATGTCATGACCTAGGTCTGAATTACAAGCTTGTTTTCCTGAAAAATAGGAGTTTTCTCATGGTTTGGTTCCACCTCTAGTGCAGTGTGCTTCAGATTGTGCACTGAGTATGCACCCATGTGCACAGCACCTTTCTCCCTTTCTTTTTTTACTGATTTCCCTCCTCTGGTTCAAAAGCCAAATAGGACTGAACGCAGCTGCTGTGGCCTGGTCTTACTGATAAAACAAACTGGATTCCTCACATTTGGTCTATTTATTTCACTTGAGTGGCTGAATATGTAGAGGCAGAAGTGCTCCCCTTTTTGTTTTGTTCAGCCTTCTCTCTGTGGTCAGAATACAACAAACAGTAGCTTTCTTTAGCACTGGACCCTGTCAGAACAACTGGAGAAACAATATTCACCTCACCACAATGATGACTCTCCTTAGGAATTCCTCAGTAAATAATGCTATTTTTCTAGACAGCCTTTTAGACATAGTTATTGATCAAGTACTTTGAAATATTGAAACTATTCTAATTAATTAATTAAATATTAAAGAGTAATAGATTTGTTTTTTTCTTTAATTGCACAGTGTTTTAGTACTGCTTGTTTAATTTTGCAGAACAGTCTGTAAATATAGAAAAGGAATCATTCTTGCTGTTCAGTGTTCTTCATGTTTACTGTGCACAGTGAAATGTTCATGGTGATACCCACAGAAATACATGAAGGAAAAATTTTGTGGCTCATCCAATAGTAATAAAGATTGTGGGCCGCAAAGATGATCAAAGGGCTGGAGCAGCTCTCCTATGAGGACAGGCTAAGAGAGTTGGGGCTCTGCAGCCTGGAGAAGAGAAGGCTTCCAGGAGACCTTATAGTAGCCTTCCAGTATCTGAAGGGGGCCTACAGGAAGGCTGGGGAGGGACTATTTATAAGATCTTGCAATGACAGGACTAGGGGCAATGGGTTTAAACTGGCAGAGGGGAGATTTAGACTGGATGTTAGGAGGAAGTTCTTTACAGTGAGAGTGGTGAGACACTGGAACAGGTTTCCCAGGGAGGTTGTAGCTGCTCCCTCCTGGAGGTGTTCAAGGCCAGGTTGGATGAGGCCTTGAGTGACCTGTGCTAGTGGGAGGTGTCTGTGCCTATGGCAGGGGGTTGGAACTAGATGATCCTTGAGGTCTCCTTCCAACCTTACCATTCTATGATTCTATAATAAAAGCTGTACAAAGTATCACAGACACGTAGGTAGACTAGTATTTCAATGTGTTAAATAAAGTAGCTTTTAAATCAATGTGTAGTGCTTTCAGGGATGCAATAGTTATCTTTTCATTCTGGGATCATTTGAAAGAAGTTACCTGGAACTATGTGAGCATCAATGAATACTGTCAGTTTTGTATTGCACCATAAACATTTATTTAATGGTCCAGTTGCTTTGCTGTGTCATTTGTGCATCTTCCTTCACTCCTCATGAATTCCTGTAAATACTGTCAAGCAATCAAGTTTTGTTGCTGTAGTTTGTACATAGCCTTTTTTTAGTTACTGGAGCTGTCTGTCAGTTACCTGGGATGATGTGAGTGCGGTCACAGTCTGCTCAACGTCTGCATCACACAGCAGTGTCAGCAGGCATATGTATGTTTCTAGGACCAAACATTTTTGTTGAAAGGCAGCAATCTGATGCTGGGTTGCTTTGAGAGGTTTGTATGCAGTACACCTTTTACACTGTGTATACAAATCACAAAATAGATGTTTTCTTTTAAGGAAGTTAAGAATGATCAGTGTCTATGATCTCAAAAACATACCTTGCTTTTGCTGACATTAATGTCTTCAACCAGTATGTAAGTACAAAATACAATTCATTGTAATTCGAAATATAAGAAGCAGTTTTAGTGAAGATAGGTACATGAACGAGACATTACCGAGGATAACTTTCCTAGAATGACAGTAAAGGAGAAAAGTGTTTTCATTCAAACAGGAAGATGTCAAATTATGATCCTTACTTCAGTGGGAAAACACTGAAGGGGATATGTCAAATGCAGTTGGTATCTTTGCATGTGTTTAAACATGTGACTCCTGCAGTTTCTGGGATTAGGACTCAGCAGTATAGGTGATTCCTTTCAATCCTGCATTCCCATAATATTCTAATAAAAAGGACTAGGACAGATTGCTTCTGTCCAAGTCTCTGCTTGGCTGAGACCTAATTCACTTACTTTTTTCCTTAATTTTGTCTTGGATCTTCTGTCTATCAAAAGTAAACACCGAAGGGCATGGTTTCAGTTATTTCAGTAGAGCCTCAGTAGTAGATATGACTTCCAGCACTTTTGTGAAAACACATCTGAAAAATTATTTAAATTTCCTCAAAATACCTTTAAAGAATACAGAAAAGCAGCAATTTTTAACCTTATGGATTTAAAATTCATTGTCTTAAAATGGGTGAATAGTAAAAGAAGGAAGAACCAGCATGGGCACTATTAAATTTGTTTGACTTTTAAATTTCATTAAGGCTATGAGAGAAATGTGACATTGGCAGTGCTGTGTGTTAGAGTGTCAACTTAATAGTTGGAAAATCAGTCACAGGTCACCTCCTCACTCTGTTTAAGCATTAAGATTTGGAAGCTGTCCAAAAAGTTGCTGCTACATGGAACAGGCAGGTTTCTGCTTGGCCTAAGAATTTATGTTCTTTGCTCTATATTCTGAAAGAGGGCAGGTAAGTAAAGCCTTTAAACTATAATCATCAGTACATAACTGACCGGAGGTGTGATACAACTGGAGTGGCTGAGCTTTAAATACCCTTTAAGTAGACTTAACAGGAAGGTTGCCTTTCTGCATTAGCAGCTGCACACAGCTTATTTAGTCGTCCTGAGACTCTCCAGGCTCTTGCTGTTTGAAAAGGTGGGTAATTTTTTATATTTATCAACAAGATTAATTGTACAGGATTTCTGTGTAAGTAGCATATTTTTTTAATGTTTCACCATGGTACCATTTTAAGGCTTCTACTGTCACTTAAACTACTATGTTCAGAATTTCAGATTACAGTGCAAGAAGTTCTCTTTAGAGCTTGTTGCTTTAAATCATTTGTATCTTTATGAATTAGTATGCAAATCGTTCTCACAGTCTCAGGTATAATATTGCTTTTTAATTATTCAGAAGTTCTGTTGGCCTCTCTTGTAGCAAAGTTTGGTAACATGTCAGAATCTTACTTGAAGTAAAATTCATAAATTCATAGAATGGTTTAGGTTGGAAGGGACCTTAAAGATCATCTAGTTCTAACCCCCTTGCCATGTAAAACACTGATAGCAGGTATGAGTCACGTTGAATGTTACTCCAGCTAATTTTTGCACATAATCAAAAGTTAGTTCTGCCCAAAGTATGTACTGCAAGCCTAACAGATCTCTGCCCTAAAGTCTCTAGACCTGGGATTAGTATTCTGTTCAAATGTGATAGTTTTTGTTCTCTGCAATACCTTAATTTTACACATCATCTGAAGTGAAAAATTTTCCTCCCAAAGTCTGGTTGGCTTAGTGTTCTAAGGCTTCACACCAGTCTATGGTTATGTCACTTGAGTTGCCCTAAATGGGAACCACTAATTCTAAGAACCTCAGAACAACAGGTTATTCAGTTTTAAGTGTCCAGTTTTAAGAATGTAGCCCTGTTGCTGTAGTCACTTTAAAGCTACAAGCAATACTAGCACAGAACAGCTCCCTGAAAAGATGGCAGCCTGTAGTCTCAGGATCATTGTTTGCAAAAGAATGTATTAAAAACCTCAGAGTGCATTTGTTGCTTTTCATCAACTAGAACATAAACTTCCTTGACTGCCTGTAGTTGATGGAAAGCTCCATGCAAATCTCATAGTAACGTGCTGTAGTTCTGTTTAGGACAGTTTGCTTCCAACATGTTTTGGGATGGAGTTAGGCATCTACTGGAGACTGCAGAAAAACTTTCTTGAGATGAGTGTGGGCAAGGTTTCTAAGATTAACATTTTCCAAGTAGTCCACTGAAATACTAAAGAACAAGCAGCAGAATGCAGGCAGAATAAAGTTTGGTTTGGTTTTTGTGTAATGTCCAGCCAAACAAATTCTAAAATCTGCATAGCTTACTGAATTTATTTTGCCCCATTTAAATTTATCTTGCAATATCTTCTTCTAATTGTTAATCATAAACTCGATATTTATGTACATGTCTAAATAATGTTAGAAGCTTTCATTTTAGAAGTGGCAAAAGGTCCCATTTTCCCTGTGAAAATTTTACAGAGAATTTCCCTGTGAAAGCTGTTGTTTGCTTTTTATGACAATCAAGTTGTTTTTAATTCTCAGCTGATGATAGTGCTTTGATGCCCGAGATGCCTGGCTAAAGAACAGAAGTGGGTTTGTAATGACCCAGCTTTCAGTGTGCTTGAAGCATCATTTCTGCTGAAGCAGCACAGCGTTCATAATATTTTTGTATCTGCTGACTGAATCCTTGGTTGTCTTTCCAATGTTAAAACTAATGCAGAATATTGACAATTTAACAGTGCAGTGGAAAACCAATACACATTGATCAGCAGAGATTTCTCACAAATCCAGCTGTCAGACATTTCTGATTACTGTCTGCTGGCATTAGGTAAAAACTAAGAGTAACTTCTGTGTGAATCCATGTGCACAGTGCACATTATATCAATCTGCACTCTAATCAGTGCACCTTGTATCACAATATATATTTTGCTTTCTGTTTTCCTTCATAAAAATATAATCTGTGGAGCACGTGGCTACCCTGCATATAGAAACAGTTCATCAAGCTCGAGAGATTAGTCACAGAGAGATTATCCAGCCTCCAGATGTATATGCAGTCTAAGCTGCATTAGCTAGCAGTAGTGCTACTAGTGCCACTAGTGCTGTGCTGGACTGGAATGTACCCTTTCCTCCTTCTCTGTCTCTCTTTCAGCTCTCTTGAACCGCAGAGATGTGTGACCAGACCTTTTTAGCAGTTGTATTTGGTCCATGTGACAAGTGCTTCAAAGAGAAGCCCCTTAGGGCTGTTTACATCAAATCAGAACAACTCAGCTACTGCTCACTATGCGTGGAAATGGTAGGTTCCTGATGTTATCAGCCAGAATGTGGAAAGACTGAAAAAACAGGGGTTGGATGCACTAATGGTGTGTTATGATGGATTTTTCTGGACAGCAAATGAGCATCGCTAGGTCTACAGACTGCCAAACACCTCTGCACACACCTGGCGTTGCCATGAACCTTCAACAGAGGTGGCCCTGGGAGTCAAGGATACTTTTTGTGATTCTTGATTGGAAAATGGCCATGAGTCGTTTTTCCTCTAGGGTACAATATTCCTCAGCAGTGCAAAAGTTGTGTGTCTGTAAACTCTGTGCTTGAGGTACATGTATGCAAGTTTGTTTGGCCTATGATCTAGAGTGTTTCCCATTACCTGCAACAAAACAAAAGAAGATGAAACCATTGCATTAAACTCACTCACTAGCGACTCAGGGATATGCAGTTCATCTAGTCTGCCTCAGTAAAAATGATACACAAGCAAAATCCTGTCAGGTCTTGTGGCCCACATTCATACTGAGGCCATGTTGTTTTGTATGCAATGTGCAGTACTTGGGTGAGAGCTGGAAGTAGCTACAATGAGGACAAGGTTGGAGACGGCTGCACGGCACTGAAACGTCTTTTGTCACGTGTGTGCATCACCACAGAAGGGTAATGTCAGGAGATGAGCAAACCTGCTAGCCTGACCACCAGGTTCTGACAGAATACTTGCATGAATAAAGGATGACGTTGGAGGCTTTCTAGTGTCCAGTGAT
The DNA here is from genome assembly GCA_013399055.1 of Ramphastos sulfuratus. Classification (NCBI taxonomy): domain Eukaryota; kingdom Metazoa; phylum Chordata; class Aves; order Piciformes; family Ramphastidae; genus Ramphastos; species Ramphastos sulfuratus. Next base: position 92,023 of record WBNM01003787.1, read on the forward strand.
TTCTGCTGGAGTGATATCTCACTCTCCTAGTGGGAAGTGCTGTTCTAGAGAGATCATGGTGGGATTGTTTTTATGAAATACAAACGAACCTATGTGGCTACTGAACAGCTGATCTCTAGAACTCCTTTTGTAAACTTAAGAATTTTGACATCCTGATTATGCTCTGACTTGGAGTATTTTATTTTGTCTTCCTGAAGCATTGTCTATTATCAGTTACAGAAGACATCCTTCACTGTTTCCTCCCCAGAACTGGTCTTTACATAACTGAGTGGGGTCCAATAGTTTGTTGTATTTTAATGTCAGAAACAAATGATCCCTCCAGGAATGTTGAAAGGTTTAACTTGCTGTGTTTATGAAACTCTATTTTACAGGCAGATGTGAGCACTGATTTGGTGTTTGTAGGTGGTGCAGTGTGTGTACAGTTCACTGGCCGATGCAGCACATTCTCATGTGTTACATTGTTTAGGAGGAAATTTAGATGTAAAGACTGCAAGACAAAAGACAGTTCCTTTACAGTTTATTTGCTGCTTCTGGCTTTGAATTTGCTGCTTTGTTCAGGTTCTTCCTGGCCAACAGCCTATAAAAAAAACTATTTATCCAGTAAATTTTTACATGGCTTGATAAACACATGCTGGAATTGCAGGAAACTGGCTGTTTGTTATTTACAGTCCCTGCAACTTTCTCCTTATTACTTGCATTATCAAAGTTAGACTCTTACCAACTGAAACAGCTGCTAGGTGGAAGCAGATTGAGACTTCAAGGAGAATTGTGTCATTACCTAACAGCCTGTTAGGCTTCCTGTGAGCAATGCTTGTTGGTAGATCTGGCTTTGTATTTATTTCATAAAGGACTTCAAAACAAATATTCAGAACACAAAGAGCTCTTTGCACTAGCACTGAAACACCTATCTCTAGGGAAACTGTATCCTTTCCATTTTTTTTTTTTTCTTTTTGTGGGCATACTTTGGCTCATAGCCAAATGCACAAGCTATTCTTGCCACACTTGTGGATGTGTTTGTGGATGCATGTGCATAACGTGGGGTATAATTAAGCTGTTTTTGCAGCCTCGTGATGTGAATGTGCAGCTCCTCATTTCAGTCCACAGATGCACATGTGCATTTTCATCAGCCAGTCTTTGTGATTTCCCCCAAACCAGTATATCTTGAAGGATAACAGAAACTGCTGATTCTTGGTGTTAAGCTCATCCTCCTTCAATTGTTTGCCTTTTAGACAAAATAATCTTTTCTCTCTGGGGTTTTGCTTACTTTGGAGATTGGTGCTAAGCAGTAGAAACTTAATCAGCATTTGCTGGTTTAGTCTCCTTGCAGAAGTACTACTAAACTTGCTTACAATTTAAAAAGAGATTAGCTACTGAATTGGAGTGAAAACTTATTTTAAAGGCCTAGCTTTTGGGATAGGCAACAATTTGTGGCACAGCGTTAGATCCTCCATTTCCCTTGTTAATGGAACAGTACCAACTTTCTTCCATGCATCCCCTGCCCCTGCAATTTATTGTATTTCCCACATGTGGAAGGTAGGCAGTAAGGACTGGGCTTTGCCACAATTTTTGTTATTTCTGTAGCAGCTCCATATAAGAATGCCCTATAGAAAGCTGACTGCTTTCAGAGTGGTTACCTGAAAATAGATTGAGACAATGGTCAGCTTGCTTTCTTCCATCATGAAGAATCAGAGAAAAAATCCTGTCTTAAGAAGCTGTCCTTGTTTTGTGCAACTTGGAAGCTCACTGCTGCTGAGGACACAGAAGCCAGTGAAAAACTGGTCAGCTTTCCAGGGAATGCAGGTGGTCAATACCAAGCCACAGCAGTAAATGTTTTTGTGTGCCAGTTGTTACTGCAGTTAATGGGTAGTAACATTACAAAGTAGGAGTTCACTTATTTGCTACTTTTCAATGTATTCAGCATAACATACCTCCCGTGTAGGATGTCTTCACAGCCTGTTTTTCTGTACTGATGGGTTTTGAAACTCATCTGAAAGTAGAGACCAGGATGTCTTCACAGAGACCAGACTAAGAGATCCTATCCACGGCTGCTGACTGAGCTCCCATTTCAGATTAAACATGCCTTCAGCACAGTGAATTTTAATACTGTTAACAAATTATTTACTACTTGCAATTTTTTTTTAAAAGCAATTGCTAATACATTATTAAAAGTACGTTGCTTTCAGTATGGCTAAACTTTATGAAAGGAAGAAACAAAAAGCCTTGATTGTTTACTAGATGGTAATGGTTTTCTTTTTCAGTTGATCTGCTGTAATTTTATGCTCTAAATTAATTCAACCCTGGTTCATTTTATCTACAGCTCCCAAATGGCCTTACCCTTACCTGTGTTTTGGGTAGTTATGCAGGTTGGTCAAGTGGGCTTAATACTTTTTTCTACTCAAACTAATGAAATACATTATGTGTCACACACTTCTATAGCTCACTCTGTTTGATAGAGGGTCTCTTTCACTTCAAGGCTCTGCTTATCCCTGTCATCTCAGGACTAGTATCGTGTATCAGTCTGAACATGTATGGTTCCCAGACTCTCACCTCCCATGCTGCTCTCTGTAAACTTTTAAATCCCATTCCCCAAGGCAGTGAGACCTCTTATCAGTAAGCCAAGAAAGCCTGAGCTTTTCACTGTCAGAACTGTGCTGTCTATCTGACATAAATGTGTTATCTAGGCCAGTTTCCTTAGAGCTGATGGGTTCCTAGCAAGGCAAAGAAATTTCCTATGTTTTTGTTGGGTTTAATGTCCAGGCCCCTTCACACTTATCAGGTATCAGAAGAAGGACATTTCTCATAGATTAAAATCCTGCCAAAAAGAAGTTTCTTCTTCAAAATCTTTCCCTGCCACTCTCCCAATACACAGCTGCATTACAGAGTTTAATATAAGAAGGTTTAATTTTTCAGACATGAAGATAATGCACTAGAAACTTCCTGTCACTTTCCTGCTAAATTATGGGGTTTTTTTAAATTCTCTTTCTGCCACTTTAAAAATACTGAATTTTTATTTCCTTGCCATTGTCAGTGTGCTGGAAAGCATCTCCAGTGTGCTCTTTATCCTGAGGGGCTTTGAAGGATGTTCCCATATGTGAACTCCATAGATTAAACTGCCTACTTCTTTTTTTGTGATACTGAATGTAACTGGATCAAGTCAGTTCAGAATTCAAAATCCAGTTCAGGGTTGCCTGTGTGTCCATTAGGCTGGGTGAGGCAGGTCACACCTGTTTCTGTGGACAATGAGAGGGCTGGGAATCTATCCCATTGCATTTGACTCTCCAGTGAAGTAACCCATCTTCTGTTTGCCAGCACATTGACTAACAGAGACCTTGAGCACATGGCCAAACCAGGGCCTGAATTCAGCCACCAGTGACAATGAAGAGCTCAGCAGTTCCGCCCATGCAGCCTGGTTGGACAGTGACACTGCCGTTAAGGCCAGACAGGCCAGCAGTGTGGGAAAGGACTCTTGTTTTCTCCAAAATCCACTCTGCATCCAGGATGTGCCCAGAGTCTAAACAACAGCTGCAAACATGTATTTTCATATCTCCCTTTCCAATCTTGGGACAGCTCCAGGTTGAACAATGGTCATTGGATTGTCTTATTTTCTGGCTAAAGGGAAACAATGGGAGTTAATACCAGCAAAGTTACTCTGTGTAGCTCAAGGACAGTTACTGTAATAAGAAGAGGACATTTTCAAGGAACTCTCAGGGAACAAAAAGCCCCAAGGCCATGTGCTGTGGCTCTTCTCTGGAAGTGTTAGCTGCATTGTGTGCCCACCCACCACATGCTCCAGGTCTGCACCTGAGCTGAGCCTGCAGAGCCATGACAACCAACACCAAAGAGAAGGGTTATTTGTTCCCTTTGGGGTTTTGGAAACCCTTACAAGGGCTGGCAAGGCCACAGACCTTAATGTGCTTATCTGTCTGGCATGTTTAAGGGGAGGAAGAAAAGCAAAGAAACCCTGATACCATCAAATTTAAAAATGAGGAATTAAAACCATAGTAGAATCGTAGAATGGCTTAGGTTGGAACCAACCTCAGATCATCTACTCCAACCTGTCAGAGAAGAGTTCACACCACTGCATCTGTCCTGCTGGCCCAGGAGCTGAGCCAAAGGCCGTATGAGCAACCAAGTGTCCTAGGACTTCCCATGCGTATACGAGTATTAGGGAATGATGGTGCTAAGTTGGAATTTGCAAAGCCTGGGCAGGATCTGTCTTCCCAGTCTCATATTTTAAAGTGCTGCTGGGGTGTCTAATGACTTTTTTTCTTCTTCATTCTGTAGTGTGTCCGTCCGTCCCCGTCCCCTCACCCCCCCCACCCCCCGAGTGTGCAACTTCTGGTATAAACATGTTTGGGTACAATGCAGAAGCTCCCTTTTGCATGTATTTCTGGGGCAATGGAGCCTGTGGGCTGTGAAAATGGCTTGGGATGTACAGCAAATATCTGCTGGTGGAAGCCTCTGGGTAGGAGGAAGGCAGGAGGCACGGCTGGTCCCAGCTGCCAGCGTGGAGGAAAGGCTCTGGATGCTGAGCCTGCCGCGCTCCCTGCAGCGGGGCGGGACAGGGGCTGCTGGCTCTCATGGGTGACAGGGCAGGTGCTGGCCGCACACCGGGCTGCGGGAGCATCCAGTCCGGCCATGGACGTCAGCACGGGGAGGGGGAGGGAGCCCGGGCCGGCTCCGGCGCCGTTGCTGAGGCAGCAGGAGCCTCGGCAGCATCCCTGAGAGCCAGGCGGGCAAACTCCTCCCTCCCGCTCTCATCTCGTCTCTCCCTGCTTCCTTTGCAAAGATGGCAACCGAGGGGCTGCACGAGAACGAGACCTTGGCATCGCTGAAAAATGAGGCCGAGAGCTTGAAGGGCAAGCTGGAGGAGGAGCGGGCCAAGCTGCACGACGTGGAGCGTGAGTGGGAGTGGGGCCGGGGCGGAGGGCCGCGGGCACCAGCGGCTGTCCCGGGCAGCGAGCGAGGCCGCCGCACCACCGGCTCCGCGGGCCTGGCCACGCCGGGCAGACCGGGAAACGTGCGGCTGCCGCCCCGAAGGGCAGCGAGGCCGGGAGCCGACCCCGCCTGCCCGGGGAAGGCTGGCATCCAGCTTCGGAGTGCGGGTAGCGCGGCTCCCCAGTGCCACGGCGGCCGGTGGTCCGTGTCTGCTGCAGCCCAGCGCAGCCGTACAGAGGAAGCGGTGGGCGAGCGCGGGCGGCGCAGCCTCCCGGTGTGTGCGGTATCACGGATCGCTCCGCATCGCCCCGGCCCGCCCCGGCCGCGGGGGTTCTGGCCTGTCTCGGGCTGCGCACACGCAGCTGCGCTGCCTTTGAGTGAGGGGAGGCAGGGGAGGGTAAGGGTGTTGACATATCCGATGGAGGAGTCTAAGGGGGAACATTGGTTTCCAAACCAGCTCCTTCGCCCCCTTTTCTGCCAAAGAAGCAACTTCTACGCATCCAGTGCTGATTCAGAGGTGCGGAGTGAGTCAGTGCTCGAGCTGTCAATGCACAACTCACCCCCATCATCTGCAGCTTCAAGGTCTGTGGTTAACCTAACAGCAACGACAGATTGCAGCCCTGCTCTCCCACCCCTGCTCAGGAAAATATAAGCTACCCCTATTTTTACGGAGCTTCTCAAGTAGGTATTAGTTGTACCTAGGTAATAAGTACAAAAACCTTTTTATTATTTTATTGTTTTAATTACTATGATATGATAAATTGCAGGGGTTTTTCGAGAAAGACACACAAATTACTGTATTCTTCTGAAGCCACATAGCTCATTTTATCAGAAATACTAGTGGGTCATTTAAACTTTTATTTCCTCTGTTTTCGTGCCTTAAACATTGAAAAGGAATTGGCCTGTATCTAGTCATTTAGCTTTTACTGTTTGGTAAGATTGAAGGACCGGCAAATATTTGTAAATTTCAAGTGGAGGAGGGTCGAAAGGTTCTTTTGCTGGAGAAAATACAACATTTTCTTGTCACAGTCAGACAATCATATGAGTGTCCTATTAATAGGACTCATTAAACAAATGGAGATGACCTCATTACAGAAATGTTCCATAAATCATCATATTCCTACAACAAAATTTCTGCATCAGAAGTAGTGGGCCTCTGTTCAATAGACATCTTAAGCATATTCTTAAATCCATTTTTGCTCAAAGAGTTTTACCTGCGATTGCAGCAACACTGCAACTGCATGTGTCATTGACAGTCTGAGGATGTTTGTGTCTTTGTCACATGTGAAATCTGTAAGTGTACGTTGGAAGGCTGTTTGCATAGCCGTGGCATGATTTCTGTGAACTCTTAGGATGCTGTAGAGCGGTGCTCACTCATGATATTTTATACCATTCATTTTCTATCAGAGCCTGTTTGCACTTAAATTAGCCTCCAGACCTATTTCTGCAGAGATTGTAAGTTTCTAGTGGGTTTTCTGGTGGCTTTTGGTTTTTTCCTTCTTTTAGTCTAAAACTGTATCTTTTGCAATTTTTTTGCTCTGATTGTGACTTTCCCTCTGTGGTTCCCAAAACAAACAGCTGGCTGAACTAGGATTGCCCTTATTTGTTCAACTGGTTTTGAACAGCAGTCCCAAAAATGTGGATAAAGGAAATACCAAACGTGCATTTGATTTGCAATCACACAATTTTGAGGATTCAATTCTATTGCTTAAAACTTTATGTGTAACTAGAATACCTAACAGAACACAAACAGAACAGTTTATTCTGTTCATGCAATCTGTAACTGTTTGAGACCATTAGAACCAAATGACTTCACGCACAGGAAAGATCAAAGACACAATAATATCAGCATTGAGCTCACACCTTCTGTTTAGGCCAAACAATTTATTTTAGTAAAAAAAGCCTGTTTTATCTGGGCCTTTGTAGAACCACTCAGGCTACTTAGTAGCTTTAGCTAATCTACTTGCCTGAGTGTGTAATTTTTAGCTATCTTGAAATAAATTTGAGAATGCTTCAAAATAATTATCTGGCTCTAAAACCTGTGCTGGGCGAGTGCAGGGTTATTGTGGCTGTGGTTGGAGATAAGCATCCTCAGAGAATCAGTAAGGCTAAAACCAGACAATTCCACAGTCTCAGCTGTGTTGACATAATGGAAACACTTTGTCCTTTGTCTGTGAAACATTTGTTTTTTTCAGATATGTTCTGGACACAAGCATCTTTCCAGATGCCATAATAACCCCCTGTCCTGTGTTTTCATCTCTTGTGATTGGATCATTTGGCAGATTTCCACAGGCAAAAGTAGGGGAAATGTATTTTTTCCCTCAGTGGGTTTATATGGTACTTTCTCAGAAACTTGCTTCTGATCTCCTGATAGAGATGGTATGGACAAATTGTCAGGAATGGTGGACAGTACTTGTCCTCTGCCTGATTGAGACTGGTCAACCAGAGATTTCAGGTGAGGATATTATTCTGGCACAGCTGGTAGGACTAATCCACTAGAAATCAGTCTCTGTCTTAGGCAGAAATTGCTCCCCTGACCTCGTGCCAGGGAATGATCTCAAATTTCAGGATAGAATCATAGAATCGACCAGGTTGGAAGAGACCTCCAAGATCATCTAGTGCAACCTATCACCCAGCCCTACCCAGTCAACTAGACCATGGCACTAAGTGCCTCATCCAGGCTTTTCTTGAACACTCCAGGGATGACGACTCCACCACCTCCCTGGGCAGTCCATTCCAATGCCAACCACTCTCTCTGTGAAGAACTTCCTCCTAATATCCAGCCTAGACCTCCCCTGGCACAACTTGAGACTGTGTCCCCTCATTCTGTTGCTGGTTGCCTGGGAGAAGAGACTGACCCCCAGCTGGCTACAACCTCCTTTCAGGTAGTTGTAGATAGCAATGAGGTCTGCCTTGAGCCTTTTCTTTTCCAGGCTGCACACTCCCAGCTCCCTCAGCCTCTCCTCACAGGGCTGTGCTCCAGGCCCCTCACCAGCTTTGTCACCCTTCTCTGGACACGTTCCAGTCCCTCAACATCTCTCTTGAATTGAGGGGCCCAGAACTGGACACAGGACTCAAGGTGTGGCCTGACCAGTGCTGAGCACAGGGGCAGAATAACCTCCCTTGTCCTACTGGCCACACTGTTCCTGATCCAGGCCAGGATGCCATTGGCTCTCCTGGGCACACTGCTGGCTTATGTTCACCCTGCTATCTACCAGCACCCCCAGTTCCCTTTATGCCTGGCTGCTCTCCAGCCACTCTGTGCCCAGCCTGTAGCACTGCTTGGGGTTGTTGTGGCCAAAGTGTAGAACCCTGCACTTAGCCTTGTTAAATTTCATCCCATTGGCCTCTGCCCGCCCATCCAGCCTGTCAAGGTCCCTCTGCAGGGCCCTCCTATCCTCCAACAGATCAACAACACCTGCTCCTAACTTAGTGTCATGTGTCATCTGCAAACTTACTGATGATTGACTCAATCCCGTGGTCCAGATCATCGATAAAGATATTGAACAGGTTCAGACCCAGCACTGATCCCTGGGGAACACCACTAGTGACTGGCTGCCAACTGGATGTGGCACCATTCACTAACACTCTCTGGGCCCAGTCCTCCAGCCAGTTCTTGGCCTGTATCAGAGTGAATTTGTCCAAGACACAACCTGCCAGCTTTGCCAGGAGCTTGTTGTGGCAGAGGATGTCAAAGGCTTATGCTGAAGTCCAGGTAGACTACATCCACAGCCTTTCCCACATTCACCAGAAGGGTAACCTGATCGTAAAAGGAGATCAGGTTGGTCAGGCAGGACCTGCTCTTCCTAAACCCATGCTGGCTGGCCCTGATCCCTTGGCCATCCTGTAGGTGCTTTGTGATGGCACTCAAGATGACCTTGCCGGGCACTGAGGTCAGTGTCTCACTGTGACAGCTCTTCCTAGCCCATGAGCTTTCTTGCAGCTCTAGAAAAGTGGCAGAGGTTGGAGCAGCAATGCATTCCCACAGCAATCACCTGTCATGGGGTGTAGAACTCTGCCTCTAGCATGGCACTGAAAAGCTTAAGATATCTTCTACCAGTTCATTAAAGCATGTGAGCTTCTGCATTTATTTCAGAAGGCTTGAGTTAAGCATTGCCCTGTTAGCTGACAGCAGCTGGATCATCTTAGGTTTCAGCATGGACAAACACAACACAGGGAAACACTGAATGCGTAGACTCTGTTGAGAAGCTGAACAGTGCACTTCTAATGAAAATGCCAAGCTTTCCTGTTCACCTAGAGCTGTGTCCTAGCCCTTAATGATTCCCTGCACACCAGAGAGGATGGTACAGCAGAGAAGTCTCCAGGATCAGTGGCTAGTACCTGTGTCACACTGTGCTGTCAGAGCTGACTTGCAGCTGGGAGTCTCACATCCAGAACAAGTGTTTTACCGTTGAAATGCTAAAGGTTTGATACTTACCCTCTTTTTTTGTATGATTTTTCTTCCAACGTCCAGTAGTGATCTTCACTTCTGATGAGTACCTTGCAGTATGTCTTAGGCTAGAGACTATTTGTCTGTTTTCAAGTCTCATTCACACTGAGGATTTCCCAACGGGAGGGGACAAAGGGATTATCTGTTTCACAGTTATACTTGAGTGCCATGGTTTGCAAGAGCTTCAGCTGCTTAATTCAAGCCCTGAGTAAATTAATTCTTGCCTTTATCTGGTGAATACATTAATGTATTGTCTGCCTTAGTTTTACCACCTGTCAGCTCTGAAGCAGAGTTCGTTGGTGTGCACCATGGCCTCAGAGTTCACAGTCACTCCTCCAAGTGTCATTACTGATAAACACAGGGACTTACCAGGGCAGAGCTTTGATAGGGGGCTCTCTAACCATCAGCTGTTTGCAGTTCACCAGGTAGCAGAGCGTGTGGAGGCACTGGGCCAGTTTGTGATGAAGACCAGGAGAACCCTGAAGGGCCATGGAAATAAAGTTCTCTGCATGGACTGGTGCAAAGACAAGAGAAGGATTGTGAGCTCTTCCCAGGTATGCTGTTGGGCAGATGTTTTTCAAAGCTAATGCTGGGCATGGTACAAATCCTTTGGCTGTGCTGTGCACCACTCTTTGCAGATGATACCTGCATATAAAGTAAATGTTTTCAAGATGCCCGTAAAGCAGTTTATTGGCAACTTGTTCATTCAGAGAGCACAAATCCAAGTGTCAGACCATTGCTATGTCATTGCTAAAACGCTAAATATTTTCCCCATACTCCCTGCTGCAGTGGAACAGAGAGAACTTAACATGAGACCACTTTTATTTCATTGTTATTTACAGATAAAATATTTAGCAGCAATTTTAATGTACGTATTTAGAGAAAATCATTGGGAAAAGGGAAGAAGTGTTGATTCTTCTAGAGATTTCTGTGCAAAGAAATTTCTTCAGTAGTCTGTATGATTGGTGCAACCTTAAAAACCTCAAACATCCTGCTAAAATTACCTCATTTACTTGGGCATTTTGAGAAACAGTCCTAACACCTGCTCAAGACCTCTCATGAGCTGGAGGAGGTAATGAGATAATTACTTTTTAGATCCCCTGGTTCATCCTGAGCCCAGTATGGCAAGTGAGTGAGCTTGTTGCATCCCACAGCTGTTCACTGACCTATATGAAATCTGTCAGGGGTCTCACTTGAGGGATAAAAATAGACAATCTGCATTGCAAGCCACCTTCAGTTACTGTGAATTTTTACCATTCATGGTGATCTCAGCAAAGAGAATATTTTTAAATAATTAATAGCACATTTTTAAAAGAGATTAAAACATCAGTGTTTAGATCAGAAAGCTGAACAGGCAAGTTGTGCTGCATTTTTGCATTTTTAACTCTTAAGAACTTAGTCCAGGTGCTACATCAATTGTTGCTCGGTATTAAACTTCGCTTTCATGATGAGGGAAGGATAAACATTACACATATAAGGCAAAGCAGCTGGCATGAGTGTGCCTGCCAAACATAAAAATGATTGTCTTGATGTCTGTGAAAGGTTCTTATGAAGCCTCTTCAGCAGATTGTGTCCATGGATAATGACAATTAAGCAAGTGTGAGAAGGGAAAATCGGGAAAACGCAGGAGAAGGAAGATGTATAAACAGTACCATATCCATAAAGAGTCCTCATGAGTGCTGCTAACTTAGCAAGTGATTTGCAATACAGGTCACCTCTTGCATTTGTAAGACCCTACACTTAGCCACTGACATCTCCCTTGGGAAAGGTGGCCAACTTTGCAGGTGGTGATTCCAGGCTGGGAGAACACATCATGCCTGAAAGGAGGCAGGTGAAGGCTCACCAGTGGCAGTTTCTTTAGGAGGTTGTCCTGCCTAGTGTGTGCTGCAACTGCAATGAGTTCTCATAAACCTGCTAAACATGGGAAGAAAAAAAAACAAAAAACCAAAGGCTTTTTAAGCCAATATCAGTCCTTCAGTAAGGAGGAGGTGTGCTTTTCTTCTGATCAAAGACTGGCACTACGGAAGAATGTGCCCTGCCCTCACTGTGCCCTGCCCTCAGTGCTTCGTTGTGACCGTTGCGCTGCTGTTAAAATAGAGACAAAGGCTTCATGACATTACAGACTGGAGGATGGAAATGAGCAGTAGAGGTTTCCCCAGATCTGTGGAACTGGGTAACAGCCATGTCTCTGGAAGGCCTCACTTTCTCTCTCTGTGTGCTTTCTTTTAGGATGGGAAAGTGATCGTGTGGGATTCTTTCACTACGAACAAGGTGTGTGAAACCTAAGCAAAAGCTGGATTTCTGTACCGAGGGCACATAATGGTGAGATTAAGGTGGAGAGCTGAAGGGCTCACAGATGTCACAGGAGGCAGTGGGCAAAGCCCAGCAGGCAAAGCAGAGACCCTTCCTGGGTAACCCCTGTACCAGGTGCCATGTGTCATTACCTAGCATCCTTCAGCTGTGGTGTTAACCGGGAAATGATTCTGCTGTTCCTCCAAGCCCTGCCAGGACTGCCTTGCTGCACTTTGCTCCACACCATTAAGAAAAAACAGCTTGTTTGTAACTTGCTTTTACACACACAGCAGTGGGCACCTTTTACAACACCCAAGTGAAACACGCTCAGTGACCAGTCTGGGGCTTATGAATAAAATGCAAACATGTCCAGCAGGGACTAGCCGTTCTCCTGCTGCTTTGCGGGGTTCTGCAGTAAGGGTTGTCTCCCCTGCTTTACATATGAGTTGTATCTGAGGGAAATACCTCTACCTTCTGGTGGCTCTGAGAATGTCCCCCAGAATTACTGCTCCACGCTGCTTTCCTTGCATTGATTAGTGAGACAGTGACATCTCAATTTAAAGAGATGCTGTGTTTCAGGAACATGCAGTGACGATGCCGTGTACCTGGGTGATGGCATGTGCATACGCCCCGTCTGGATGTGCCATTGCTTGTGGGTAAGTTTCCAGTTTCCACAGCTACTCAAACAAAGAAGATTGATTTGTAGTGGGTGTCCCAATGCCTTCAGATGCTGGCAGATAGCAGTTTGCATGCCTTGCTTGTGCATATAAGGAATACATTCAGGACCTCTGATTCTGTTCCCATAATGGCTCATATGCATTATCTCCAGTGACTTCAGTGCAATGACATGTGTTGTGTAAGCATGGAAAATGATCCTCTTTCAGCATTTATATCATGGGTTAGGAACTCTGCATGCGTGCAAATTCCCTGTTACAGTTTGGTTGTATGTGTTGGATCTACCTTCTAAGGGAGAGAGCTTTTAACCTGGTTCTTACTTTGCACTCTTTCTTCTGCCATGTAGAGAAGGTTAGTCATTAATGATTAACAGCATGTGAATAGAACTTGTCAAGATGGGGTGGGGAGAAGTAGCTTCATCTTTGATAATCTTCTCCAAGTTTTCCGAGGACTCAGGTTTGAAAAAAATCAGTTTATGCAAGGGAGAAAACAAAGAGATGAGATGTTGTCAAAACATCTTTTAAAAAGGGACTGGGTGGGTCAGACAGTAAGCTTGGGGCAAGAGAAAGGAACAAAGGAAGACTTTGCAAATGTAGAAAGCAGACTGAGACAGGGAGGCTTCATAAATGCATATGGAGGGAGACTCTGCAAATGGTATATTTTTGACTAAAATTCAGAGAATGGCAAGAGACCTCTTCACACTTACAAAAGAGGCAGGGGGGGCATATACGCATTGTGCTACCTAATTATATTTCTGTGGTGCTGTCAGTTAGGTGCTGTGCACTCAGCACCTGTGGTGTGCTGGATCCCAGGGATCAGGGCAGGCCTGATCTGCCACAACTCTAGAAGTGGGTCAGATGCAAGTCAGACCCTTTAGAGAAGAGGCTGACATCTGGCCTGGGAGACACAGCTTAGCTGGTGCAACTGTCTAGGAGGGGCATACCAGCTTCAGAGGTCAGTGCTTCTGTTGCCTTTTTTCGCAAATCTTCTAAAAGCCCTGTCTGTACCCACCCTGTGTGCTGTACCATCTCTTCTGTAGGAGTTAGGTCAAATTTATTAAGGTAGATAAGTAATGTTGCTCAAATGCTGATCCTCACGTTGACGGATGTCAACAGAAAAATGGCAGTTTGGCTGTATGTGAAACATTAACCCGAGGTGACTGCTATGTCACCTCTAAGTTTATACTTTCATGAGGTTTCATTCAGTGCCATTTATAAACTTGATGAGGGTAGAAAATACAGAGGCGCAGCTGTCGCAGCTCTGTGAAGCAGGCAGCCTGGTGAGGCAGCTGGGGCTTCCCTGGCCAGGGAGATCCCACACAGCACAGTACCGGGAAGTCGGTACTTGTGAGGCTTTGGCAGCGCAGCTCTGACAGGTGGTTTCCTTGGTATCACCACTTGCCTTTTGTTGTTGCAGTTTTAACCAGTTCTCTTCTCTCTGCTATTGCTATTATTGCTCTCTGTAGTGGCCTGGACAACAAGTGTTCTGTGTACCCTCTGACATTTGAGAAAAATGAAAATATGGCTGCAAAGAAGAAGTCGGTTGCAATGCATACAAACTACTTGTCTGCCTGCAGCTTCACTAACTCAGACATGCAGGTAAATGCATTCTCTACCCGCTGCTCACCACCCAGCAACACCTAACATGTGGTGCGAGTAACCTGCCTTGCACTTGGGGCATCCAGGGTCATGTCCTGCCCCATGCAGGGGCTGCCGAAAAACCCTTGCTGGGGACAATGAAGCTGCTTCAGAAGCTGCTGTAAGGACATGCTTCTCACAGCCCGTGGCCAGGCTGTCATGCCTGCACCCTGCAAAGGCCTGTTGCTTCTACAGAGGGAGCTCACCAGTACCTCTGTGTTCTCTGCTCACTGGGTCTGTACTGGTTTGTGCTTTTAGGAGACCAAACTAATAGGAATGGCTAAAACCCCAGTTTGGCTGGGACTAGACTAGGTATCTGCCATGCCAGCCAACAAAGACTGTTGTTTGCCGGCTTTATTCCTGGATGCTCATCCAGCTTTTCTTTTGTTTTCATTCTTAGTGGGTTTTGTTTGTGCTAAGTGAGGTATTTGAGCTTGAGGAAGGCCAGCCCTGTTTGTCCATACAAGCAGTGGTGCGTTCCCTTGAGGGAAAGATGCTGTCCTCATCTAGAAGCCGGGGATGTTGGAGCACAAAGGCCCACAGTGGGAGAGGATGGTAAAGCAGGAACTAAATGCAGATCTTCTGAGACTAGTCCAGCCTTCCTCTGCAATGCATGTCTCATAGACCTCTTTCTCTAGGAACATGAAAGATGATGAAAGGAACCAGGATAACGCTCTTGTCCTCTCTAGTCTTTAAATTTAATTGAAGCTCTGCTCAATGCAGCTCTGCAGCAAAATAAGTGGCAGAATGGACCATTTTCATTGCTGTCTGTGTCAGCAGAGCTGCTGGAAGGGAATACTTTGTTCCCTTCTTCCAGATACTGGAGCAATTCTGAAGGAAATATCGGCTCTCATTGCTTCTATTTTTAGACATGAGATGCCCAAAAGTATGTTGCTGTTTGTCATTCTATGGTATCTGTAAATGATTCTGAGGTGCTAATTTAAGTCCATTGCCATGGAAACAAGTGATGCACTCAGGCTTGCTTAGCCCTGACCTTACTGTGCAGGAACCCTGCGTAATGAGAGCAGGCTAAATTAAGTGGAATGTTTCTGATGAGATAGAAAAACAGTATTCTCTCATACATACCTATATGTGTTGTGATTAAAACCTATGAAAGGAAAGTTAGGTCTTTTTTTTCTCCACGTTAAATAAAGCAAACTGCACTGACATTGAAGGTAATGTGCTGCTATTGTTAAATAATACCATAGTGGATTTAGGTGCTTTATATTTGGTGATTCAGAGATTTTTCTGAGGACTTTAAAAATAAATGTTCTTGTGATTGATCGGTTTATAACTGATTGTTTGTGGCACTGCATGTTGTTATTGGAACAAATACTAGCAAGTGGTTTGGCTAAGCTTCTGTTAGGACACTGTTATGTAGGGGATCCTAGAGAATCCCAGATTTCTTATCTTTTCCTTGTTACACAACAGCCTCAATGTTAAAGTTATTCAGCAACTCTGAGGGTGCAGACTGCAAAAAACACTGTGGAGCAGCTTTCCCAGCTTGCTTGTGCGATAGCTCTGCTCTCCCAACATGTGTCACCAAAGAATGTGGCACCTGTCCTGGAGCAGCCCAACCATGTGGCAGAGGTGTTCCGCAGCCCAGTACCCGCCACAGACCCAGCACCCTCTGCTAGGTGCTCTGCCTTGCCTGCTCTCTTAAACTACAGTTGGGTTTTCTCTCAGAGGTATGAGAGACAGGATAGGAGTGTAGGATTTGGTGTGCCCATGTTTTCCCAAGTAACAAGCAGTAGAATAAGGAAAATGCTCAAGTTGTGCCAGGAGGGCTTCAAGTTGGACATTAGGACCAGTTTCTTCACAGAAACAGTTGTCAGACTCTGGAACAGGCTGCACAGGGTAGTGGTGGAGTCACCGTGCTTGGATGTATTTAAAAGACCTGTAGATGTGGTGCTGAGGGACACAGTTTAGTGGTGACCCTCTGGCAATGCAGTGGAAAGAGAAGAGGTCCGTGGGTGATTCATCACTGATTAAAACCACTCTTGGGCTGTGTGGGTGCTGAAAGAGAGGATCTTATGCTTACTCCTTAGCATGTTCCCACCTGGGCCATGACACGTGCTGAGCTGCAGGGCCAGGCAGCCCACACACCTTGTTCTCAGAGCCCCAAAGCAGACTTGCCAGAGACAGCCTTCCCCCACCTCAGCACACAGAGAGCTGGAGAGCCTCGCTTCCTAAATTAGGTATCTGCAGCTCTGCCGTGTGATAATACTCCCCACGTGACAGTGCTCCATGAGTATTAATAGCAACAGTTAATTGGCATCTCAAGTGTTTTGCATAGGGCAGGCAGCCATACTCCCAGTATACTCCCCCAGAGCCCCTCCTGCAGCAAGCCAGAGTCTAATCGCAAATGTTAATCACAAATCAATTCCTTTCTGGGTTTGGCCTTTTTGGGGATTTTTTGGGTTGGTTTGATCTGCTTTTCAATAACAATACCCTAAAGCTGAGTCCAGAGCATTTCTCTGTAAGCATTATCTGGAGCTCCATGCTGCCACCTGTGCAGACCCTTCCCTTACACCTTTAGATACTAGAGTCTATTCCCCTCATATCTTTTTAACAAGCTATTACAAGAGCAAATCCTCAGAGCTGAAAATCTTCATTCCTCAGCCAAGTAAAAATATTCCTCAGAACAGAGAAGTTCATTGATCTAGGCTCAAAAGCTGGCCAGAAAAACAAGTCTGGACTTTCTTCTGCTATTATCAGAGTATTTGTGCCTCTTTTACTGCAGGATTTAGAACAGTCTGTTCCACAGCTTTGCAGACCTCTGTTTATGGGAGGAGTTTTCAGAGCATCTGTCATAGGTATTCAGTGTTTAGCCTTTGTGCAACTCTGTGAATGGTTTCATGATGGTCTGGTTCATTTTCTTTTTAACTTCTAATTACCCGCTGTGATCCCTTGAGTTTCCTCGCAGACCATGAGGAAAACCTGTGTACAAGATTGAGAGGCCTCCTCAGTTCACCCTTAGCTCATTCCACGCCAGTGCACAGGGACCCTTTCAACCTACAGAATTGGTAATTGCATAACAGCTTTGGGTGCCAAAGGGAAAATTTGAACAACTGAGTATCAGGATTTAGCCACAATAACAAGTGCTGATCACATGTGCTTTCTGCAAGCACTGTAGCAGATGAGGGAAGCTGTGAGCTACATTCAGTCAATGTGTGCTCAAAGCCTTTTGCACAAATGGTTTTCGACAAGTGAGAGGTGATGGAGTTACCAAACAAATGTCTAGACAGGCTTACTTCCCTTTCAGAAAATCTCTGTCTTAAGCCAAATTAATTTGGTTTAACCTGGCTATTTCAAGCAGAAAAAAAAACATGTAAAGAGGTCAATAGGTATACTTAACTCCAACAGCTCTCTTTACATGAGTTGAATTCCAGCATGGAATGGATAAAATTAAATACAGGGGCAGACAGGAATGCCACTGTGGTTCCACCTGCTTTTTAGAGGATATGGAAGCACTGGTAGATCCTTACTGCCATCAGTTCTGCAAACCCTGCTGTACAGAACTGACCATTGTTGAAACACTTCATAGGTATAGCTGTGTCAGTGCAACTATCTACTCTGGCTTCTTAAAGACATAAACTCTGCTTAAATTCACACTGGCTTTATGTCTCTGACTTACTGCATATTTCATTAAATTAGAGCTGTCCTGGGTGTATGTGTAGAATATCAGTTGTTTTTTTGTGAACTTGAAGATCATCTGCTGCTTTTTCTGTTGTAATTCTTCTTGCCACATCCTACAGATCTTGACAGCAAGTGGAGATGGAACTTGTGCTCTGTGGGATGTTGAGAGTGGGCAGCTTCTGCAGAGTTTCCATGGTCATGGAGCTGATGTCTTGTGCCTGGACCTGGCCCCTTCTGAAACAGGAAATACATTTGTCTCTGGGGTAAGCAGGAACTTCTTATCGTAACAGAAAATCAAGGAACGTGGGAGAGAAAAGGCAGCAAAGCAGGAAGCTCATGATCTTCTTGAGTGGTGGAGTATGTGTTGGAAGCCCCAGTGCAATCCACTCATTGCAAGCACATTTTCCAAGCTGGAGCAAATTAAACCCCTGACTGTGGGGTCAAACCCACCCAGCCAGTCTGACTGCAGTTCTGCTTACTTAGCAAATTCCACTCTACACCAAAGCAATCCAGCCTGAGATCAAAACAACGCCTCTCCCGGGAAAGGCTGAATTAGAGCAGTGGGCTCATACTGCAGAGGAGGTGTGAGCTCTGTGGATAGGAGCCCAGCACAGCCGATGACTTCCCACACTTGGCTCCTTTCTCATGCCCATCTCTCTGGAGTTGGATGAAGTGTGCCCAGTGGCTGCTCAGGGCATTGAAGTGGGGCTGCAGATAATGTGTGTGCTACTATGTCACTCAACTGCTCCCCAGAATCCAAGGGGTAGTTTGGATGCTGCCTAAACCATACAAGTTGGAGCAGGGAGATGAGGTGTGGCCACATCATCAGCTGTTGCTGAGTCCCGTGTGCCTTCCAGCGGTACCAGAAGCATTTAAAGCTCCTTCATCAGTTGAGCACTGCCCAGTCCCAGTCCTGGCCTAGTAGAACACACAGACCACATTGGGGCTGTAGGATTGGTCTGGGAAAGTACCCAGGGCATCTTCCAAATCTTGTCCTGCTGCTAAAGGGTTGTTGCTGGGCAATCAACCATTGGCATGCAGCCTGGCAGTGAGGCAGGCAAGGCATAAAGGTGACTGGGATGGGACTTAGCTCCTTTTCAGGGTGATCCTGGTCTTTTCCATATCAGATGATGAGTGTGCAGGAGCCAAGACATGACCTCTCTTACTGGAGGCAGGTTGCTACCAGTAACATTTCTGAAGGTACTTGGTTTCTGAGCACCAGCAGCACTGGCCTAGGGATGGTCCTGTGCTTGCTGATGGAAGTGGCTGTTGTGCCAGAGAGTCCTGACCACGGAGTAGACAATTTCATTTGTACTCAAAATCGTGGTCCCATCCCTACACAATAAACCCAGATCTCTTCTTATGGCTCTTTTATCAAATCTGGCTGGCCCAGCAGGAGCAGAGTCCAGCACACTGGCCCAGTTTGCCTGCTGATAGCACAGCTGCTCCGAAGCGTGACTGAAAGCTAATTCCTTCGAGTGCATTACTCCTGCTGAGCTTTGCTGCCACTGAGCTTGCTTCCCAGAAAGGATAGAATCATTCTCCCTGGGAACAGCTTAGCTTATTATAGGGCAAAGAATCACAAGCAGCTATGCTGCTGCTGCTGAGATAATATGTTGTACTTGTGTCCGTGTTGCAGCTTGGGCATGTCCATGCTTACAGGGACTTGCTTAATTCATCACATGCGAAATACCACTTCTATCTGAAGTTGTGTCAATGCAGGTGTGGCCAAAACAGTGCAGCCTGAAAGTATGGTGGCATAGAGAGGCTCCCTGTGCATGCTGTCTATGCAATAGAGTAACTCGTGGCTGGAATGAGCAGTGCCAATGCATCAGTGTGCAGACCGGGGGCTGTTACATTTAACCGTGTAAGTGAAAATCCCAGCCCTCCTGGGTGAGGTCAGGGCTGCCACTCAGGCTGTTGTGCTCAGTGCTCTCTGAGCACTGCTCCTTGGGGTGAGTTGGATAGTACTCAGGGGGCCCCTCTCTCTGCAGATAGGTGCTGGTTTCTCCTAAACCTTAGGAGTTAAAGCACCAGCTTGTCAGATTGGAGTTGCCCCCAAACTCCCAGAGAGGTCAGTAAGAACAGTGCACATGGAAGCAATATTAAATGCTGGGACTTGGGCTGTGGTGGGACTTCAGAGAGAAATATGCTGAATCTCAAATGTTGTCTGTCCTGTTTGGTGTCCCCTGCACAGAAAACATAACTTGATACAGAGACATTACCTCTTCTAAATAATGACATCATTAGTGGAAAAAGTGGGATTTCATGTTAACAAGAGAATTTAAAAAAAAAAAAAAAAAAAAAGAGAAATATGTGAACTGTGAAGAGACTGTTTAATTAGTACTATTTGCTTAAAAGTAAATAAGATGTGTGATATGGTCTGCTGGGCAGAAGCAGCAGCCCTACCCTCTGCTTCCCACACAGGCTCAGGGAGGCTGAGACCCCTGTAGCTGAATCTTCATGTGGCCTGCCCTTCAACAGGCTCATAAAGTCACACTTAGAAGAAAAGTCTGTGTTCTTGTTTCTGTCACCATGATTATCTCACCATGAGATACTTCCTGCCCTGAGGATGTTGCAGACTACCTGGGCTAAGCCCCTTGCCCAGAGGACTCAGAGTGCTGAGCACCTTGCAGCAACTTGGAAGTTCAGGTTAGAGCCTAACCATGAGATGAAAATCTACTTACTACGCTTCTTTTCTCATCCCAACCATGCCACTGAGCATCTGAGTGCAGAGCAAGGCAGGGGTTAACTCTGATAGGAAGCTGGAGCAAGAGACCATCCTGATACACATTTTATTTTCTATTTCAGTGTATGAAAAGGATTAGTTATGAAACTTTAAATGCTGGGTATTAATATTTTACATTGGGCATGTTAAGTGGTAAGGGAATGAGTCAGTTTTGCAGCTCTGTGGCACTCTGGGATTGCAGACAGGTATGGCAGCAGCATGAGCTAAGCAGGGCTGTGAGTGCTGGTTAGTGTGGGACCTGCACAAACCCCTATGCCTGCCTAACCTCTGTGGCGCTTGGATGAGGCCCCAGCCTTCCTGGCACACTCTGCTCCTGACTGCAACTGCACCAGGCTTCAGGATACCAGTACAGCCAGTGATCAGGCTCAGAGGGGTGATGTTCAGAGGGTAGCTGGGCTTCATGACATGTTTCAGGCACTGAGAGGTGAATGTCTCCATCTGCATAGCTGTAGTGATTTTTTTTGTCTTACTAGGGATGTGACAAGAAAGCCATGGTGTGGGATATGCGGTCTGGTCAGTGCATCCAGTCATTTGAAACCCATGATTCAGATATCAACAGTGTCAGGTCAGTATGTTTCTAGGAGAGGACACATTTGTGATCTTGAGCAATGTGGTGGTTCTATTTTTGAAGACTGATTTCATCCAAGTAATGTAATGTGTTCTGGTCTTTTTTTCACTCCTGCACAGATATTACCCAAGTGGAGATGCTTTTGCCTCTGGATCAGATGATGCCACAGTATGTCAATTCCACAACCTAATTTAAGGAAGTTCTGTTACTTCCTAAGTCAGATTTTCCTGAAAGACTAGGTCACATCCAGAGAGGGTTTTTAAATGACTAAACCGAACCTGTGACCCAAAGTTGCAGAAATAATAATGCTATAATATGATATATTCTATTATATCATTTTATATATATTATATATATATAAAAAATACCGTAAGGAAGAATCTAGTAATGCTTTGTAGGTCACCTCTGCAAACCGTTCTACATGATGCACTGTCCAAACATTAAATTCAGACTTTCTATGTTTTTAAGTTTCATGATCAAAGCTATTTGTCATAGTGGAAGAGATCTGGCTTTGTATAGTCACAGCATGGGAGGAACCATATTAAATGGTGTAGCTTGTGTCAGAAGGAGCAGCACAGTGCAAGGACATGGGGGAACCCACATATGAGTGCAGACACCCCAGCAAGCAGAGGGTCTGTGGACTCAACGTTGAGCTATGGGCAGACTTGGTGAACTGGCAGCTCTGTGCATCCTGGAGCACAGCCTCAGGGTAGCCTTGGCCAAGTACATCTCTCTGTCAGCCTGACTTATTTGCTGCAATGAGTCATCCTAGATGATACAGTAACTCTTACTGCACCTTACTTACCTGGGAGCAAGCTGCTAGGAGGGGCAGGGTATGTATTAACAGGTAATTTTAGTCAGCACATTGTATGCAAAACAGTACTTGTCTGCTGGTGTCTTCGAGCTCCTCAGTGATACACAGGGCTGGATTTTGCTTGCAGATGGTGGATCCCCATGGGGACCAGGCTCTGCTTGTAGGGCAGCCCTGCAGGGACTGAGCTGGCAGTTAAGTGTAACTTGAGAGCAGATGTTTGGGAGGCACCTGGCACCTCGTTTCTCCTGTTTATTTAAACATCACATGTTGTTGCATGACTCTTCCTGAAGTACTCTGCTCTCAGACCACGTTTTGAGTCTGCTCCAGTACTAGCTAAATTCAATAGAAATATTCCCTTTGTCTTCACTGGACCTTCCAAGGCTCTTCTGGAGAGAATGTACATTGCTTTTAGGTCTTAAAAGCTGCAATTATAAATTAATACTTCCACCTCTGTGGTGAGCCCAGTAGCTCTCTGCATGTTTGAGTTCAGTACTGTGAGCACTTGAGATGCTGAGAGAGTGGGGTAGAGAGATTGTCTATCATTAAATTCTAATGACAGCACTCTCTTTTTATGCCAAATACCACAGGCTGTGGACTCTTGTACTTATTAATTTATTTGATGAGGTTTTTCTCTCTTAACTATTCCTGACACTCCCGACTTGAGAGGAGAATGGGAAATTCTGTCTCCATACTTTTGACAGAGGTTTTGGCAGTTTCCATCTGCTTCTTTCTTTAAATGAAGAGGTTGCTGTTTTCAGCCTTAAGGACAGATACATTCACTGGTACAGTGACAGACACGCTCACTCCTTAACCTGATTTGTATACTTAGGGATTCCAAGGAACAGATAATCCTGACTGTATGGAAGGAAGCCATAAAAGTGTGCTCACATGGCAGTGTTGTCACCTGCAGTGACCCAAACTCCCTATCAGAACAGTCTGATGGAATTATTCACCAGCGTGGAGCACTGGGAGACCTGGAATTCACATACCTGGCAGCTCCACAAGGCCCTGCAAATGAAACAGCCTCTCCTTTATGTGCAGGCTTGAGTACCTGCCAGTTTTCATTAGTAAGGTTTGCTAATTTGCAGACTTATCTGGTCAGTGTTTGCTTAAACTCAACTTACTGCAGAAGGCTTTCAGTTCAAATAGTTTCAAAAACGTATTTTGATTTCAGGGCTAACTGGCAATGAAGTCTGCTCTGACTAAACATTATTTCCATGTTAAACAAGTCTAAATATGCAGGCAAATGATGAAAGCAGGAAGTGCAGGTTGTAGAGGCGGTTGGGGATTTTCCATTAGAAATTAAAATCAAGAATCTCTATTTTAAAAAATTGGATTATTTCACTTGAATTGTTTTCATGTAGGTTTTTCATACAGAGAGGCCTCATGGAAGGGCAGTGGCTATTTGTTAACCTGGGTTACTCAGAGCAAGGGCGACCATCAAGGTTTTCCTGTGCCAAGTGACTCTCTAAGCACTCTGCCATATGGTCTGTGTCCTCAAAGATGACTAGAGATTTACTCCTCTCTCACTTAGACTCCACCTGTGCCTAAACTGGTTGTCGTTAGAGGCTGTCTCCCCAAGCACACCCCCAGCAACGGGAGGCCCTAATATGTAGGAAACTACAGTGGGGAAGCCAGAGCGTGGGGGGGGGACTTTCAGTAGGTAGCCACAGTCCAAATCCTGCCATCCATCTCTATAGCAGAACAGGCAGGAGGCTCAGAGAAGTGGCTTGGAAAAGCAAGTTTTTTACTGAATTTATACAAAACAGTTTTGCTTTGCTTATACCCCTGTTAAACCCCAGAGGAGTCTCAGTTAGAGCAGACAGAGGTATCAGAAGGAAAAAAGGCAAGTGAGCATCCACTTCCCAGGATGCCCCTTGGGCTGTGGTTTCCCACTCCCATTTTTTTCAATGAAATGTAGTAGCCACTGACTGCAGCCTTTACTCAGGCCTGTGTGTTGTTTTTTTTTTAATCCTAGTGTCGTTTATATGACCTCCGTGCAGACAGAGAAGTAGCAATATACTCCAAAGAGAGCATCATTTTTGGAGCATCCAGTGTGGACTTCTCTCTCAGTGGTGAGACCCAAACTTTGGAGGTTATCTTACTGTTGGGATTCAAGGGGATCTGAAATGGTGCCAGTTTGATTTGATAAAGTATTTGTTATTAAAAGTAATATTGAGTACCAAAAGAAACTTGTAATGCATGGAAGCCCTTTTTTGCCTCTTGTAAAAATACTTTCTAAATAACCTAGCTGGCTATTGCTTCCTTGTAGCAATGAAAAGTATTTTCCTGGCCCTACTAAAGGCAGGAAATATATCTTGCCACTAACTACAGCTGGATTAGAATTTCACTATAATGATTAGAAACTTTTCAAAGGAAATGGGAAATGTAACTAGACTATTAAATGCACTTACATAAATAGTTTTTAAAAGGATAATAAGAGACAGTAAAAGTATTTTGAGCAGTATGAAGGCAGAGATACTACCATTTTTCATTAGAGATCTCGAATCTTCTCTCTCTTGCCTCTGCACAAATGCAGAGCTCCTTCAGTCACCCTGCCTGGCAGTGGGTGGTGAGCTGCCCTCAGCTTAGGACAGAAACAAATGTCACTGTCATGGTCACAAGCACTATAACTTGTCCTGTTTGGGGCAATGAATCACTCACCAAATTGCCCACTAATCATTCAACCATTTGTATTCAACTTCTTGTGTAAAGTCCTTACAAAGTGTTATTACCCTACATTAGCTGTTGAAGGGCTTTACAGTCTTCTGTGATTCAGTCATTTCCCATCCTTGATGACTGAAGAGATTCTATGTCATTTATCTGAATTTTAACTGTATTTTCAAGTAATCAGTTTTAATTGGTTCAGCATTTAGTGTGGATGGCTCAGCAGTGGAGCAGGGGCATCTGACAGGAGCACAGCTTGCACTGGAAAGCTGGGCTGTGGCTCCCTGGGTGATGAGTGTCCTGCAGAAGGGCTTTGCTGCAGGCAAGATGTGTTATCTACTCAAGACCTCGCTTGGTAAAATCTCATTCTCTTTGTAGGTCGCCTGCTGTTTGCCGGCTATAACGATTACACCATAAATGTCTGGGATGTGCTGAAAGGGTCCCGTGTATCCATTCTGTTTGGACATGAAAATCGTGTCAGCACTTTGCGTGTCTCTCCCGATGGGACGGCATTCTGCTCGGGCTCCTGGGACCACACTCTGAGAGTCAGTACTGGGAGCACCTCCTTGGGGTGCTTCACTCTTTGCTTGATTGTTTGAGAAGAGGGCGGTGTGAGGGAGGAGGGTTGTTACAGGAAAAGTGATTCTAGAGGGACTCATGAGGATATAAGCCCACATGAACATAAACCCCAAATAAAAACATCCCCACAGAGTGGTAGCAGAACTTACAGGTTAAATAATATTGCTGCTGATACTCAGTACCACTAATCTGGCTGCATTGCCAAATTTGAATTAAACATTTGATAAAGTAGTCAATATCATAAACAATTGTTCAACTTTCTCTCCGCAGATCTGGGCTTAACCTGAAGCCCTGTACACAGAATCAAATGAAGACTGAAACTCTGGACTACAAAACCTGCATTAAAAAGCTACCCCTCAAAATCAATTATTCACTACACTGCAAGAGAGTGACACTGAACCCCACAGGTTAACACCACTAGGTAGAAAGTGTAATCTGCTTGAACACAGCAAACATCAACTAGTAGTAAAATGGAATGTGTTGAATTCTGTTTTGCAACTATCTGATTTTATTAGAACTAGTTTAGATAATTATAAAGGGACTTTTCTCTGAAGTCACCTGTATCATAGAATTGAGTATTTCAGTGCACATTATGTATTTATTTGCATGAATGGAGTTCCTTTTTAAAATTTAAGGAAAAAAAAAAAAAAAAAGAAAAGAAAAAGAAAAAAATCCTGATTTTATTAGGATGTAGCATAAGACTTTGGAAACATTCCGTAGTAGTGAATTGAATTTTGGTGGTGAAAAGAAGAAACAAAACCAATTCTGGTATTCTGTGATAGCACTATGGATGAGTGAACCTTGGTAGTAAGTAGAGGAGCAAAGGAGCTACTGTGAAGGTCCTGGCTATTGTCATAAAAATGTATTTTTTGTACAGAAAATGAATCCCTTCAATCCCAGTTTTTTCCTACTGTCTTTTTAGATAGAAATAAGTCTTTCATCTCTGTTACCTGAATTTAAAGAATCTAAATATATACAAACTGATAAACTGCAAAGAGGGATATAAACATGATTTACATAATCATGAGGTAATACTTAACCAGTAGTTTCTTAGAAATTTTTAATTGTATCACTTGGTGAGTGAATTTTCTTTTACTTAAAAGAATACTACATGCTAAGCACTAAGGGATACTCCATGCTAAGCACTAAGCACTGGCTCTACTGATGGTCAAATCTTTTCCAAGTCAGTCATTGTCATTTTATGATCATGATTCTTATTTGCATCTTGAGCAGTTCATGCCTCTTTGGCTGGACAGTGTAGCTTAAATGTGTACTGAGAGTATATGCCCATGTTAAGGTACTTTTGCAGCATCAGAGCAGTCTTCAGCCAAATCATGCCTTTTTTAACTCTAACAGCAATCTTTCACTGGTGTGGACAGAATTCAGATTTAATCAGAAAAAACTGAGTTGCAGCTAAATTATAGAACTATTGGGGAATTATATCTGTATTTATATGTTGAAAGCTGTGGAGAAGGGAGTGGGTCACCTCTGCTCAGCCTGACAGGTACTGAGTCTAATCTGAGCAGAGGCACACAGGGAGCAAAGTGCTGGAGTAATGCTGGGGGCTTGCATGGTCTGACTTTTGAAATGCAAGTGGTGAGACAGGTCTCTTAAAAGATCAAATATGTGATTTATACTTAGATTGAAACAAGAAAACAAGCTCACCAGAGTGATCCTGGTCACTGGAGTTGGCTGTTCTCATAAGTTTGATGATAATACCTTCTTTCTATTTGAGAGTGGGGATTTTTTTAAATTTTTTTTTTTTTACAATTCTAGGAAAACTGTATTAGAAACAAAATCTCCTCATTCATGAAAACATTAGATTCCATGAATCCATAACCAGTTAACCTAGGACAGGGATACTTGTATCAGCTCCCAGTCCTTAATGAAATAGTTAATCTGTTTTCTTTTGGAAAAGTCCACTCTGATGCTTTGCAATATTTGTGGCAAACTGTCCCCATAACAAACTGAACGCACTATGGAAATGTCATTAGAGCTCACCGTGCAATATTGAGTCGATACACTGTACACATTTGGTCAAAAATTAATGTCTACATAGTATTTATTAGTAAGATGTTTGTTTCAAACATACTACATTGTGTTGATACTTATGAATGGCTTCAAAACAATAAATTGTATTTTACATATTAAGAATATGTATATAGCATTTTTTTTCCCCATCAGTTAGGTTCTTGCAGTGGTAGCTACTTTTTCTGGCTTCTTCACATTTACTTTTTCCACCATCGAGTTTCTTAGATCATTTGTCCTGCAAAAATCTAGGGTGAAATCCAGGTCTACCAAAAAATTACTTCTGGAGTATCTTCTGGAAGTTCCCAAAGTGAGCCACAGCAATTAACAGCCAGCCATCCTTGAAAGTACCTGAAATTCCATCTGAGATCCTCCTGCATTCTGGAACCCAGAGTTCAGGTTGTGTTTTCCTGCTCAGAAGGATCACTAACTATCAGCTAACATGATACTTTCTTTCCAGATCTTCATCGCTGTACCTAGGACCTAATTAGTACAGCTTTACCTCCATCACTGTACTGGAAAATGCAGGGTATGTGCAGGATTTTTATCACTGGAACGGTAGTGAAAGCTGGGCACTGAAAAACTGTTGAGAGCTTGGGCTATCACTATTTGTAGATCACCTTGAGATGGAGCAGTTCAGCTTTCTGCCTTGTCAATAACAGAGAACTAGGAGAACCATGCTGGAGGTCAGTTGTCCTTTCCACTTCAGTGTAGCTTTTGTGGTCAGCATGAAGGTGGTTGGTGAAAGTGCTCAGTTTAGACACTGCAAAAAAAGCATCTTCCCTTAATTTAGGCACATTGTTTTGTTTCCTTTCCTCTGAGGGGTTGAGGAAAGTGCTGAGCCAGCCTGTTCTGAGTGACATCAGTGTCCAAACTCTCACTGGTTCCAGTGAGAATGAGGCTGATACTGTCTTGCAATTCTGTTCTTACAAGGAGAAGTTCCATAGTTCTAGTACTTTAGGGCTGCGGACTCGTAAGTTGGGCTGCATAGGCTTGGCACCTGTGAAAATCACCTCTTTGTTCCTGAGGTAATGGTGAAATCCATGAACCAGGATGGCCCTCAGCGTCCTGTCAGATAAAAGAAGATAGAGGAACAGGGCACTGAAGTATCCGCTGTGTTTCCTTACTCACTGAAGTTTGACTAGGGAAGCTTTGGAAAACCCAGCATTTTGAGACCTCTTCTTTGGTCTGACAAGCTGTCTCTGGCTTGGAAACACCTCTATTCCTTTCCAGAGAGGGAAAGGTTTTCACCTGTGTCTTGTCCCTTGCCTAGCATGTCTCAGCCTTAGAGAGCATCCATGCAGCTCAGGGTACAGCAGGGAAGTAGCTGTGCCACAGCAGAGCCCTGGCACTGGCCCTGACTTCCTGACCTCCACAGCTCAGGCCAGGAGGTGAAGGAGAAGCAGAGCTGAAAAGCTCTGCAAGCAGGCTATGTATTACCAGGTTGAATGTATGGACAGCAAGGGAGCTATAGCTAGAGCAAAGTCACTGTCAGACAGCTCTGTCCTGTTAAACAAAAATGCTGTATAAACAGGAAGGGTGGAAAAGGATATTGCTAGAGAAAGAGCAGCCTCACCCTTTTGCTCTCCTGCTGTGAGGAATCCAATAGGAAATTCCTGCTGCAGGATTAACAATCATAAGGAAAACTCTAGTTAATAAAGCATGTGTGGAAATCACTGGTGAAAAGTAAAGATAGCATTCCAGCTACTGCTCTAGCAAACACAGACTAGATTGCTCTGCTTCAAAACAAAACAAAAGCCAAATATGGGGATGTAAAAGCAAGAGTTTGCTTTAGGAATGACTCTAAGACATCAGGCCAATTCCTGATCGTCATCTGGGAAATTCTACGAAGACTGATTCCAAGCATCTATTTTTAGATTTTCTAACAGGGATGTAAAATGAAGACAGAAAGATGTAACTCAAGATAGGTGGAGTGAAGCCAAGCAGTCCTATGCTGGCACATTGGGCATCTTGAGCCAGCTGTGTGTTGAGAGGTGAGAGTGTGACCCAGTCCCAAATAGCTGCGGTAGTGTTGGCACTGAGCTGCCTGGTGACAGTGTAGTCACAGCCATGCCTTGCACCAGCCACCACCTGAACTTCATCTGCAAACCATCACTGAGGAGGAAGCACAAGTTGAGTGTACCTGTGCTGGGCATGCCATAAATCTTTGTGTGTTTTTTATGGGAGTTTTGATGATGTGTTCAGCAATTGATGGTACTAACAGCTTGAAGGGTACAGCAGGAATGTAGGGGTGGTGTCTAGCTGAGATGTCTCATGGCGCTCTGCTAGTGACACTACTCAGCCAGTGTTGTCCTTAGCCATTTTGGTTTACACTAGCAGTAGTGAATCACAGAATCACAGACTAGTAGGGGTTAGAAGGGACCTCTGGGGATCTTCTAGTCCAACACCCTTGCTAGAGCAGTGTCTCGGTCTGGAATTTGGGAAGGAGATGTGGTTCTTTTTGAACATTCCTGTGAATGAAATTAAGACTATTTATTAAAGAGAGAGAGAGAATGGAGCAAAGAAAACAGAAATAAAAAGGAAAGAATGGAGAAAGAGAGAATAGAAGAGATAGTTACCACCTCATTGTCCTTCTTCGATGGTGTTGGGGAAGGAGAGATGTCCTGGGCTGCCGCCTCCAGCCTGAGATGTCCCCTGTGATGTTTCCCCCCCTGTAAACTGGCATAGCCCAGGGCTTTCATTATGTTCCTGATTAGTTCATCGTAGGCCCAACACCCTTGTCACATTCCAGGGGGGGTCTTCCCTGTGTGCTTGCAGGGGTCAGTGCCCCTCTTTGGGCCCACTGCCCACCACACCCACTGCCCACCACACCCTCTGGGCAGTTGCTGTTTGGGTGGTCAGATGACACATCAGGCAGGTCACTCAGGATGATCTTGGCTTTGTTAAGCCACTTCTCAGTTCTTAATGTAATCATCATGATCATAAGGTGATTTACATGTTCAAGAGAGGATTCTCTCAAGCAGATTGCATAGGTTTTGCAGCTCTCCAGAGACTCCTCTTTGGGCAGCCTGTTTCTGTGCTCTGGCACCTGCAAAGGTAGAACTTCCTGGGTTCTACTTTGTGGCAGCTGTGCCTTGTGTTGTCACTGGGTACCAGGAAAGAGACTGGCCCCATCTTCCTGATGCCTGCTCTTTAGCTATTGATAAGCATTGATAAGATCTCCTCTCAGTCTTCTCCAGGTTAAACAGCATTAGGTCTCGCAGGCTTTCCTTGTGAGATGCTCCAGTCCCCTTGTCATCTTTGTAGCACTCTGTTGGACTCTCTCCAGTAGTTCCCCCTCTATTGAACTGGGGAGCCCAGAACAACCTGCAGTACTCTAGAGGTGGCCTTAGACGGTGAGAAACTCCCCTGAGCTGCTGCTCTCGCTCTTCTTAATGCACCTGGAGCCTAACCTCTGCACAATGTAGGTCTTAACCCTAATTTTGTCCAAGTATCTATCAAACAGCGAATGTCACTGCATTTCCCACATAAACACGCAAGTTGCTCATCCGATAGCCCTAGCAAACCTGCCAAATCTCCGACGCTCACAGTACAGGTTCAGGCCACTAACGCAGAAGACGACCCCAGATGGAAATGGTATCGCACAGCCAGCACCCGGTAACTCCTCGTCTCACCTGACCGCGCGGGGCATCCCATGGCCCGGTGCCATAGGTGCCCCAGGAACGCCACCAGACCCTCCAGGGAAGCAGCGCTCGCCGCCCCCCGCTCCCCCCGCCAGCAGCTTTCAGTTACGTGCCAGCCCGGGGGCGCCTTTCTCCCCCGCCCCAGCTTCGGTTTAACAGCTCGGTGGGCCCCGCCCCCAAGGAGAGGAGCGCTCCCCACCGCCCCGGGGCGGGCTGGGCCGGGTCGGGTGGAGGGGCCGCTCCGCCTCTTAATCGGCGGCAGCTGGTGCTGCGGGGTCGCAGCCGCCGTCGGCCGCCGCCATGCCTGGCTTGCTGAAGGAGGAGACGGCGCTGCTGCTGGAGGATTACTTCCAGCATCGCAGCGGCGGCTCCGCGCTGCCCTCCAGCCCCACGGCGGCAGCGCTGCGGCGGGCGGCGGCCGAGCTGGAGCGGCGGGAGCGGTCCTTCTTCTGTTCCTGCGCGCCGCTGGCGCGGGCCGAGCCGCGGGAGGCGGCCGCGTTGCTGAGGCGGGTGGCGGAGCAGCTGGAGGCCGACGGCGGCCTCAACTGGGGCCGGCTGCTGGCGCTAGTGGTCTTCGCCGGCACACTGGCCGTCGCGCTGGCCGAGCGGGGCTGCAGCGATGGGCCACGCTGCCTGGCCGCCGCGCTGGCCGCCTATCTGGCCGAGGAGCGGGGCGAGTGGCTGGAGGCGCACGGCGGATGGGTGAGTGGGGAAGGGGCGGCAGAGGGGGGCCCGGCCGCGGGGCAGATGCCCCTCCTCAGAGAGCCCCACAGTGGAGAAGCGGGAGCGCGGCCTGGACTGAGTACCGGGCGGCCTCGCTCCTCTAACCCCGCTTACCTGAGCAGCACAGCCCTCCGACCCCGAGGCATGGGGACGTGGTGATGTGCCCGCGGCCGAGGGTCTCGCTGCGGGGAAGGGCTGCGGGCCACCTGCGAGCGCTGGGTAATTCACAGCGACACGGCAGGTACGCGCTGGGGGCCGAGGGGTGTCCTAGGATGTGGCTCAGGCTGGCTCTCGGTGTGTGGGGGGGGCGTTGCTTGCCCACTTTGTCAGCCTGCTGCCTTCTAAACGTAGGAATGATGGTGCTGCTAAGGGGGGCGCAAGGTTTGTCCATTCGGGTCCACAGTCTTCGGATTTCGGAGACCAGGCTGATAGGGGTCTTTCCCCAAATGTAAATGCAGAGCGCCAGTATGCCTGTTCCTAAATACGCCTGTGTTCAAAGCCACCTGTCAGCCAAGACCTGCTGTTCTGGTTTCCCTCTTGCCCTGCACCTGGTCAGATCGGGAAGGTGCGGGCAGTAGTGTTCATATGCGCTGTGAGGAGAAGCGATGGCTGCTGCCGTTTGCTGCTGCTTGAGGTGCAGGTTGACAGTGCAGCTTGTCAGGCGTCCACACAGCTCTGCCTGCGTTTCTGAACAAAATGTCAGCTGTCCCACAGAGCAGCACATTTCCCATTTTCAGTCTTAGTGGAATATCTGTTGCCTATACAAATAAGTATTAAAAATAGAGAAGGGGGGAAGCAACCACTGATTTCGTTGACTTTTCCAGAGACCAAAATGAACTTGGTTTTCCAGTGGTCTCTGATCCATCTGACTGCTCACAACAGTATGGTGGTTGGCTGCAACATACGCTGTCACTTGGCAAAATAGCGTTGCCTGTTCGCACAAATTAGAGTGTAAAGAACAAAGTTCCGGAAGAAATTAAGAGTATAACTTGTTTACATAGACATCTGCGGGGCAGAGTTCAAACACGACCATCTGGAGTTGTATTGCTGCCACTTCTGATTATCACAAGTAACGATCTAGGAGAGCAGCTGCCAGCTTTGCTCTGTCATAGGTCAATTCCAAGCAGTGTCCACTTGTCTATTCCAAGAGAGTGTGTAATAAGTCCCACATCCACTGAGATGGGACCAGCCTCGAACTCCCATCTTTCAAGTGGAAATTTCCCTATCCTGTGTTTCATGTGCTTTCTGAAAGTTGAATGAAGGAGAACAATGCTGGCAGTTCCCATCAGAAACTTGTAAAAAAGGGCAAAAATAGCTTAATGACACGCTGAGCATCTCAATAGGAAGTTTGCAATTGTCATTTGAGCAAACCTTGGAGCGACTGCTTTCATTTGCCTTGTGCAGGGTCTCTCACAAAGCGTTTTTGTGTGTCCAAGGCAGCAGGCTTAGATTTTCATGGTTAAAACATGGTTATGCAGCTGACAGTTGCTGTGCTGGGAGGGTGAACCAAACTGTGCTCAAAGATTTTGTTAAAAAGAAACCCACCTAATTGTAAAGCAAATCAACTCAGTGTCCTTTCTTTTGCCTTTCTAGGATGGCTTCTGTCGCTTCTTCGGCAGACGTGACTACCAGTCGGCTGACCAGAGCAGTGC
This sequence comes from Ramphastos sulfuratus, assembly GCA_013399055.1. Lineage (NCBI taxonomy): Eukaryota > Metazoa > Chordata > Aves > Piciformes > Ramphastidae > Ramphastos > Ramphastos sulfuratus. The sequence goes on from WBNM01003787.1 coordinate 125,078, forward strand.
CATAAGCAGTGCAATCATGGCAGTGGCAGGGGTTGGAATAGCAGGATTGGCGTATCTCTTGGCGGTGCGGTAGGCTGGTGAACAAATCTTGCCATGGGAAAGTACTCTCAAAACTGACAATATACCAGATTCCATTCTATTTTCTATAGAACAGACCCTCTAAGAAGAAGTTTATATTTTTAAACTGGCTCGGAAAAATGTCTCGCCAAGTCCTTGGCTGTAAACTGCTTCACTCGCTACCCAGTAACAGCACAGACATGTGTGAAACCACCACTTGTGCATGTTCAAAACCTGTTGTCTCTAAACATCCTCTGGACATTCCTTTTGAAGGTGTAACAAACTTTAGCATGGTTCATGTACTGTAACTTCCAAGTGCTCGATGTTATGCTAGGAAAATGTTACGGTGGACTTGCTACTAAACCCTGGGTTCGAGGTGTCTAATTTAGAAGGAGGCAAGTCTTTGAGCCTGCCTTCCATGAATACTGTAAAGGGCAAACAATGATTGGCCATGATTTCACATGGTTTATGGCTTCAGATGCAGCGCACAGCACTTGTTACTGAAAGGCAACTCATTGGTTGATTTAGAGCAATTAATGCCTGTGATGCAAGAAGCATTAGGGCCTGATATAACGTAAGGCTGATTTAATTACACTACAAGAAATGTTGATACAGGACAGTAATGGCTGCAGTACTGGTTCTTCTTACTGAAAGGAAAGGAATTTAAATATTAAACCTTAATTGGTATATTGAAATCCGGTGGAGGCTGGAATTTCTCTGGATTTCCATGACAAAAGGAGAATTTCCATATATCTTAATATATTTTTGAAGTATTTATCACTGTATAATACTTGTAGCCATGACATCTTTATTTTTGTTTAAAACTTAATGCTGGTTCTTGTTACTCTAGTGCGTATCAAGCGTTGTCTTGTTTGAGTAATATTTCACTCTGTTTTCAACATGCTGTGTATTTCTTTCAATGGTTGTACAAATTGCCTTGTGTTTCTGGTAGCTTTTAATAACGTTCCTGGGTTACTCATAGCGTGTACAATTTTACTATGGTGACTTCAAAGGTGAATAAATGTTAACTATTTTTATTTTCAAAAAACAACTTAGCATTTTGCTTATTTGCTCAGATGGGTGATGACACTCAGTGAGTGTTTCGGCAATTATCTGGATGCATTGATTTGTTTTTGCATTCCTGGTGCTTTGACCTGGAATGAGGACTTGCGCAGCAGTGCAATACCAGAGGAGTCCTGCAGTCAGAACAAGGGCTAAGATTGCTAAAGGGGAAAATCCAGTCCAAAAGGCCCATCTTCACCACTGCAACTGGAAATAACCTGGTGTTTTTGTAGGCCTAAACTTCCCGAAGTTTACTGCCACAGCTGGATACAGACAGGCTCCTCTGAGAGCTGCTCCTGCTTGTAGAGAGTGGTAGAGCTCTTGTTTCTGCTCTGTCAAGACATGCTGCTGCCTCTCTTTCACACATGCATGCTTTTTCACTGAAACTGGAGTTTCTGGTACAAGTTACGATGACGACTGGTTAGGTGTTTGAGTTCAGCCTTCTTGGATTAGTAATACTGAGCAACTGTAATTTTGTGGGTATTGGACTTAACCCTTCTAAAAAAAGGTCTTCTGCTCCTGTCTCCCAGTCAGATGTATACGTGGCACCAGTGACTGATGCCTGTTAAACGGTTCAAGCCTGTTGTTCAGCCTCCCTCACTGGCCACCTGTTGGCCCACAGCTCTGTCTACGCCTTCTTGGAAAGAGCACCTGGCTGGTGGCAGACTTCCCCTTGGGAAAGATCAACTGAGCTGGCATTGCCACAGCTGGCAGTGGCCACCCTGCTTCTCTTCCTCAGGCCAATGGGCCGTGGAGGAGGCATGTGGCAGGAGCTACAGCACTGCAGTGGACAGAGCATTGTTGTGCTGACTGGCCACAGATGTAGGGTGAAGGACAAAAAGGGACATTCAGGGGTGGTAAGTCCCATGGAGGCAGGAAGGAGCTAGCAGTCCTCCCCCTGATGCTGCCCGCTCTGAACAAACGTCTGCTTGTTCTCCGACTTCCAGTTCCTTAAACTTCAGCCTGGCTTTTCTTGGCAAAAGGATTAAGAGCCTGTTATGTAGGACTGTCATGCTTGGTTCCTCTCTCAAGTTCACTCAGGGATGGCGCCTGCTCCTGTGGCAGCTGGATGCTCTTGGGAGTCTGTCTCCAGTCCTCCTGGATAGCCAAGAGGGTGTGGTGTCTGAAACTCAGGCTACAGTGGGCTGGCGCTGGGAGGCAAGGGTGGTTTCTAAAATGTGGGATGCTTAGGGGGATGTGTGCTGAAAAATGTGGTAATGTGGCAAGAAATGCTCTCAACAGAGGTCAAGTGTTGCATGGAAATAATCCTGCTGTAGATCTCAGTGTCTTTTCCAATACCAAACAGAGCAAAGACAAGAATACCAGTACCTTGATTTCCAGTGTAACCTGATCTGGCCTCACAAAGGCAGTATCGGGGAGGATGTTATGCTGGTTTTTCAGTGTGCTCTGGAAAAGGGAAGAAAATGGTCTGGAAATATCCTTGAATTAAGTCACATCAGTTTTGGTGTAAGCCTGACCCTTTACAAGTACAGCTTGGAGAGCATCTGCTGCTTTTCCTTGGCCTGGGAGAAGCTGGTGGTAGGTTTCCTTAGAGCCATGAAGTACTGAGGGAAGTTCAGGAAAACTGTAAGGCTGACTCCGGAGACTGCAGTGCAGCCCAGCAGCATAGCAGCAATGCTTCCTGTAGCTTCCTGGAGCCTGGCTGCTTGGATCTGGGAAGCCCGTGCCTAAGGGTGGTCTGCTCAGCCACCCTGAAAGCTCTGGGCATAGCCGAGGCTGGTGGAGCCTGGCACACGGGGTAATCTGCCTGTCCCAGCTGGAGCTGTGCTCCTCTAGCTGCTCCCTGCTGCTATGGGGGCTGTGGTGATGTACTAAAGCTCTATTAATTTCAGGCCAGTTTATACTCATATTTGTATGACTCTTCTGATTATTTGTTTTTCTATTTTTTTTTTTTTTCAGTTTCAGCCTGGCAGCTTGTCTCAATGGAATCCTGTATCTCACTTGAAAACTGCTGCTCATCCTCTTTTCTGCCTCAGAAAATGAAAGCAAGGTGTTGCTGCTCCTTTCTTTGCATGCAGAAAGAGAGTAGGTGGTGTTCAAGTCTGTGTCCAATCCTTGTGACAGCTTTCGGATCTTCAGCGCTGGTGTACTTCCCCGGCCCGTGGCAGATGCAGCAGACCTCGTCCCATCTAACAATACACATTAACTGCTGTAGGTTCTGCTGGGGCCCCAGTGTGCCTGTTTGCAGAAGCTGTTGATCATGAGGTGTTTTTGAGGTGCTGGGCAGGGTCTTGTGTTTGAGGGGAGAGAAGTGAAGGTGCGGGCTGAACTGCATCTATTGCCAGGCTGCTCATATTGGCTTTGAGTCTTTCCTGCTCTCCTGTGACCTTTGCAGAGCTGAGCGGTGCCAAAAGCAGCGTTCCCAGATTACGGTGGTCTTAGTGGAGCAGTTAGTGTTATCTGCTGGTGCTGCACCTGCTCTATATGCAGTTCCCTTCTAAAGGGCCATCCATTGTAACCACGGGCAAAGGCTGTGGAGTTCTTGCAGGATACCAGCTGCCTCCTCATGAAAGGAAAAAGCAGTCTATTCATTAGGCTTCTTAAGAGTGCTGAACTAGCCAGTGCGTTTCTGTTTGACTTGGAAAAAATGAGATGCTGTTAGAACTCAAAAAAATGGGTTGCAGAATGGCACTAATGACAGTTTGTGAGCTGCTTTGCTGTGGTATGCAAAAAGTCTGGTCTGGCATATCTCACTGAAAGAATTGGTGCTGGTGCTGCATCCTTTTCTGCCCATGCTGCCATTGATGAGGGAGTGCAGCATGGGTCTGACTTGCAGCGTGGCACCCAAACCTATCTAGGACAGGAGAGCCCTGTTACAAATGACTTACTAATTGGACAGCCAATCCTTCCCTCCCAGACCCTGAAAGGAAAAGAGATCAAATGCATGGCATTGCTTCACATAATTTAACTTCTTGTGTTCATTCAGTTTCAACAATGAAAGCAGACTTCTAATTTCACTTCTGTTTCTCTGGCTGCTCTCTGTACCAGGTTCAAGCTGCATTGTCCTTGCAATGACAAGATGCAGTGTGGGGAGAGCCAGCACAGCTGGGAAATGACTTGCTTTCAGGTTTAAAGAGAGTCAGTAATTCCTTCATAATGTACTGCTGGGTTTGGGAGGGCTTAAAAATATTTCCTTTGAACTTTGAGCAATTAACCTGTCATAAATTGAAATTCTTCAATGAGATCAAAAGTAAAAGTAAAATCTTGATTTACTTGAATTGAAATGTAAGGAGTCTAAAAGTCAACTCTGTACTGAACTAACAAAATCATCTTGTTGGATTTTTTTCTTTGCCTGGGCTTGGTCTGTTTGTTTTATTCAAACGAGACATGGGAGAGGACCTGGCTTTCCTTGTCAAATAGGTCTCCTTCCAAACAGGCCATTTGTTTCTGCCCAGCCTGTGATAAGTTCGTAGCACTACAGCCTGAAACTGATACTCGCCAACTGGCAAGCTCGTGGTTTCTGCATGTTCACCCCTTTTGTGTGAGAGCTGATGTGCATTGCACATTTCTGTTAGCTAAGAATTAAACCTATTAAAATGTCTGATTTTTATTCAGTGGGGGACCATGCCAGCTCTCCAGGTGATTGAAAGCCATCATGTCCTATAGTAAGAGACAACTGTGCTGAAGGAAATTAGAAAAACTTATCAGCAGAGAGCCACTGTAGGCACTACATAAAGTTTGTGCTCTCTGGATTTGATCTCTGTAATGGTTCTGACCTGTGGCAGCAGTTCACTTGATAGAGTTCCTGTATTTGACCCAACCTGCTCTTTTGTTTGTCTCAGCACATGGTGAGTAACAGCAGGAGCCTCACACCCTGCTTACAACTTTTAGATACTGTCTCTCTTTTTTTTCTTCCCCTCATAAAATGTGATTTATACCCAGCAAGGTCTGCTGGAAGTGGTGGTTGGGTGCAGTCTAGCTGTGAGGAAGCTCTCTGTGCTGCACTGCACCTTGTGGAGGACCAGGCATGGTATCTGGAGCTCTGCTACAGGCAACCTGTCCTGCAGCCTGACACCAATGCCAGGAGCTCTTGCTGGCACTTCTTATTTGCAGTGCATAATAACAGAAGAGGAAAAGTGCTCGGCTTCATCAAAGTGAAAGAGACAAAGCACCGTCTGTGGTGTGCTCAGCAAACAGGCTGGTTGGCCTCTTCCTTGTAGCTGTTAGTGTTGTTAGAAGAATCTCAGACTGTTGTAATTAATTTCTAAGCATTAATTGTGAAGCTTTATGATGAGCCTGTTGAAAACTGGTATAGTCAGAGCCATGTAGATGTGGTGAGAGGTCAGCGTTAATTCCTGTCTCTCTAGGACTCACCAGCAGAAGCCGACTCAGTGCCTCTCCTCCTCCTGTCACGTAGGCCGGACCTTTTGCGCCTCTGGCTGGACATAGCTGCTTTGTGCCCTCACCAACTGGGGGCTTTCCCACTTCTCCTGAGATGGAGCTTTCACTCCTAGATGTCCCAGCAGCCTGCCTGCCTGCTGGAAGTGTGGTCATGCTAGGATGCACCCAGTATTGTCCTGCCCCTGACAGCATGACCATGCAGCATTTTGGTGCAAGCACAAGGCTGTGAAGGAGTGGTCATATTGATGCTCTACTGAGTGGTGATTAGATGACTTTCTAATGATTATAATGCATGAGCAAGAACAAATTCCACCAGTCAGATACAAAACAACCTTGTAAAACAGCAGTGACAAGACCAGTGGCAGCTGAGAGCTGATGGTGCTTGACATGCAGGGCAAACACTTGTTTCCTGATACCCAGCCTGTGCACAGTGAGCGTTTGATACAGAGACATACTTTAAATGTTGAACCTTGTTACATGGGGAACCTGCAAGTGACCTGGTTCCTTGAGCGTTTCATACACGGGCCGGATGGTGGCATTTTCAAGCGGAAAGTGGGATGTGGTCCAGGAGGTGCCAGCCCTGCTGAGGAGGTGTGAGATTCCAGCCTGGGCTGTGCTGGATCCTGCCTCCTCATGCAGCAAACGGGCTGGGACAGTGTCCCCTGCGATAGGGATGTGGGACTGTGGCACAGGTGCTGCCCACTGTGGGTGAAACCTGACCTCGCACAACCCAGCCAGTCAGAGGTTTCTGTCCCAAAACACAGAAACACCTGAGCTTTCTGGCATGTAGAGGTCTGTGAAATACACGTGTGGTTTGTATTTTTTTACTCTTTTTTTTCTTTCCCCCCCCATCCCTCACATGCCTTGAAGAAGGTGTACCTGCAGTAGTGCTGCTGGTAGTCCCAGCAGGAGCACCTCTCCTGTGCAGAGCTGCTGCTCAGCACAAGTCGCACTCACAGCCATAGTGTGGGGGACCATTCATCCTTCGAAGGTCTTTATGTGGGCAAATCTCTGCCGTAGCAACATTTCCCCTGGTCTAGGAAAAAAAAGAAATTAATGTAAACTCTTTAAAGAAGAGCACAAAATGAGCCTGAGTCTTAAAAAAGAACAAAAATAATCCTGTGGGGTCATGTGTATTGTCCTTGTGATGTTCAGAGCAGAACACCACCTGCTGCTCTGAAACACTTCCAGTGTTCTGGTCACTTTTTCCAAGCGGAGATTTACTCCATGGGAGGAAAAGGTTAAACTCTGGAGCAAGTAAGGCAAAAGCTAATGTGAAACAGAAATCCTGGTGCTGTTTGTTCTGCCATCTGCTCTGCATTCGATCCAGGGCTGTGGGTGGTTTCCCATAGTGCTCTCTTTCCCCTTGCCGCCGCCCGCCCAGTGGAAGGCTGTGAACTCCCCAAGCTGTGTCCGTCTCTGGAGCCCTCAGCACACAAAGGACGTGAACTTGTTGGAGCAGGTCCAGAGGAGGCTGCAAAAATTATCAGAGGCCTGAAACACATCTATTGTGAGGACAGGCTAGGAGAGTTGGAGTTGTTCAGCCTGGAGAAGAGAAGGCACCAGGGAGCCCTTACTGCCCAGAGACGTGATACCTCATCCATGGAAATGTTCCAGGTATAGATGGGGCTCTTGAGCAACCTGGTGTGGTTGAAGATGTACATGCTCACTGCAGGGGTAGTTGAGCTAGGTGATGTTTAAAGGTTCCCTCCTGATCCAAAGAATTCTATGGTTCTATGATCTGGCACTGCAGAGCTGGGTGAGATTTGTGTCTCTCCCAGAGAAGCTGTTCTTTGACTTGTTGAAGATGGGTGCCAGGTCCTGATTGGCAGCTGCGGGCAGCGCAGGGCTGTGCTGGAGTTGCTGCCTAAGAGCCTGCTCCAGTAGCAATCCAGAAAAGCCTCGACTTCAACACGTTTTGCTTGGACAGAGTGAGCATTGGAGGGTGCCCAGGGTCAGCACATCTTTTGCCATGCCTATGGGAAGACCTTGGGCAGGACGGCCACTGCTTCCCTGGGAGTCCTCAGCATTTCCATCTTTGCAGCAATGCACCTCCTCCTCTCTCCCCTCTGACACCTGGAGAGGCTGGAGGGTTTGAGGGAAGAGAACCTAATAAAGTTCAATAAAGGCAAGTGCAGAGTCCTGCACCTGGGGAGGAATAATCTCATGCAGCAGTACAAGTTAGGGGTTGACCTACTGGAAAGCAGCTCTGCAGAGAAAGACCTGGGAGTCCTGGTGGGCAAGTTCAGCATGAGCCAGCAGTGTGTTCTTGGGCCAAGAAGGGCAATAGTATCCTGTGTGCATTAAGAAGAATGTGAATAGCAGGTTGAAGGAGGTTCTCCTAGTGGGAACCCTGCCCTAGTGAGACCACGTCTGGAGTATTGGACTCCCCAGTTCAGGAGAGAAGGAACTACTGGAGACAGTCCAACAAAAGACTACAAAGATGATTAAAAGACTGGAGCACCTCTCTGACAAGGTAATGTTGAGAGACCTGGTGCTGTTTAGTCTGGAGAAGACTAAAAGGGGATCTTCTCAAAGCTCATCAACATCTAAAAGGTGGGAGTCAAGGGAATGGGGCTAGTCTCTCTTCAGTGGTGCCCAGTGATAGGACTCGGGGTCACAGGCACAAACTAGAACACTGGAAATTGCACCTAAACATGAGGAATACCTTTCCTTTGAGAGTGATGAAGCACTGGAACAGAGCACTTGTTAAAGCCTGGAGATGCATTTCTGAGAAACCTGCTCTAGGTGATACTGCTGTAGCAAGAGAGTTGGACTAGATGATCTCCAGAGGTCCCTTCCATCCCTGGGATTCTGTGAGATGTTCCCCAGTGAGTGGAGCAGCCCATGCCTACCACCCAGCCACTGCTGCCATCCATATGATCCAACAGTGGGGCAAGCTGAGCCCCACAGGGCTCTCTGCCAGCACTCCATCCCACCAGCAGCAGAGCCTGGCATGTGTGCCAAAGCATGGGAGGGTGGATATGTCGCTTGTTTCAGGGACAGCTGGAAAATGAACAGTGAAATCATCTTATTCCTTAGCCCCAGAGCCCCTTTCTTCTCTGCCCTTTCTCCATTTTCCTGCTTTCCCTCCTGGGCTCCTTGTCTGTGCCCAGGACTGGATCCCTCTGCACCCCTCCCTGCCCACCCTCCCCAGCTCCACTTTCACTTGGGAATGTGACCTTGCTCACTAGATTATTTACAGACAAAATATTGCTGCAAGCCTGTGGAAGGGTTTTCTGTAGTTGTTTTTTTTGTTTTTTTGGCTTTTTTTTTTTTTTTTTGGTTTTTTTTTTTTTTTTTTTTTTTTTTTTTTTTTTTTTTTTTGTAAGTGACTGAATTCCACAAAATATTAATTGTTTTGAGGGGCATGTGGGAACACTTTGCTGTGTTTGGGAACAGGCTGCCTTAAGCTGTTTCCCCTGGCCAGCACAGAGGGGTGAGAAGCTTTCCATTTGCCTAGCTGTAGGAAGTAATGTCTTTCTGGTTTTCTTACAGAAACCTGGCTCCTGCTTGGGAAAGCTGCCAGGATGGGACACCAGCATTAATGGGGTCATAGCACACATGTAAACCAGGACCCGAGTTCCTTCTTGAGGCATGGTTTTGGCTGTGGGGAAGTGGGGGCTGCTTTCTGTGACTGCCCATTCTGCACCCCTGGAGCTGAGACTCTCTACTTCCCCTTGCTTGGGAGCTCCTGACTCTCCTGCTGTGCTTGCAACACAGGCTGGGTTTGCTGAGGACCTCAGACAGTGTTGTTACATCCGATCGGAAGTGGTGGTGGGCTGATTTCTCCTTTTCTGTTTTTACTGGCAGGACCAGCAGCTGCCCTCTTCCCTGCTGCTGACAATCCTTCTGTCGAGCTTAACTTCTGAAAGGCTCATGGTGGTGGTTTCCCACTGTGCAGAAACCTTAATGCCTTTGACCTTGCTTCACTGTGGTACCCTTCACATGGCTGCCGGAGGCCATAAAGCTTTGTTGCACACAATAATGTGACTTGTTAGGTTCAAGAAGTGTTGGCTGTTTTGGATAGGGCTGACAGAGGTCTCTGACTGGTTTTCTTACAGGATCATCATAAGCCTTCAGGTTCCTGCATTGGAGTAGTTGTCCCCCAAAAGGCTGTGTGGTCCATTTTTATTTAGCAGCAAGCACACGAAGTGTCAACAGCTAAACCTGAGCACAGGCAGTACCCTTCTGAATGTGGAAAGAGTGAGGACACCAAAATAGATAAATCTGGCTCAGTGTTTACCTTGGCTTGGTCTCTCCACAGACTAAGCTGAGGCTGCTGATGGACCAGCAAACTCTGCACTGCTACCCACTGAAACTGGGGCAACCACTGGGAAATCTCTCAGCACATGTGGCTTCAAGGGGTGACCAAAAAGCACAATGCCTGCAAAGCCTTCCCCTGCTTGACGTGAGGTTAGAGCCCACTCTGCAGCGTAACTTCAGCCTCCCCCACCTGTGGTGGCAGCAGTCTCATCCAGGCCCCTGCAGAACTATTGGGTGTGAGATGTGCAGCAGGCATTAAGAAGATGCTATAGTAATGGACGTGGTGTGTGGCTGGGGACCTCGATCAACCAAACAGGTTTAGCTGGGGTGGTGGTTTGAAGGCCTGACTTGCGGCAGATTTGTTTGGAATGCCTGTGGTGCGTGTGCTAGTTTGGGTGCTACTGAGCTATAGAGCACTCTAAGCCAGCATGCCAATTTATGATTTGCATATAAATGATGGCAAAAATCAATGGGTTTCATTTAACAGAAGTCTGAAGTTTCCCTTGCTGAGAAGCCATGGGGATGAAGGCTGGGATGTGGAAGACAAATGGAGAGAAAAGATCAAATCCTTGACTTGGCTGCAGCCAGCATGTTCAGCAGCAGGGTAGAAACGTACCAGGTGAGAGACAAACAGACCTGTCGAGATCAAGCACAGCAGCAGCAGGTTGAGCTGAAGGGCAGCACGAGGCTATGTCTGTAGGGGCTGTTTCTTATCGAGGCACCTGCTGGCCTCCTGGTGCAAGCAACTCCTTGCCACCAGTGCCTTTGGTAGCTGCGAACTTTTCTGAAGAATCAAGGCTCCAAGTATGCCCCGTGGACATTGAGGTAGTTCTCAGACCAAGGGGAGCAGCTAGAGCTTGCTGGGGGTGCCCACAGCTCTGTTGCCAGACAAGTGGGTGCTATATCATGGTGTTTGGTGAGGCCTTGTGAGAAGCACAGTGTTGTTTCTCCCCACCTAGGCTGCCCAGGTGCCCCAGAAAGGCTAGTGGGTGCTGCCAGATTGTCTGCTCCCTAGGTTAGCAGACAAACCCCTGCCCTGTTCTGCAGATCTCAGCAAGGACAAGTTACCAGGTTTGATGACTGCCTGCAAATTAAGGGGTAACCTGCCTCCAGCTTGCACCAGCAGGAGGGCTGGGAGTGCTAGGCATGCTCAGACACCCACTGAAGGTGGACAGGCACTGACTGGGAGGCAAGAAGCAGCAGAGGAAGGGCTCTTGGGTGCTTTTTGCCAAGGTTTGCATGGTGTTTGCTGGATGCTGAAGCATGTTTGGAAAGGCAGTAAGGCAAATCTCAGCTCACTGTGTCTGCTGCAGTGTGTAGCGCTTGCCTTCCAATTCCCTACCTTAGTTGGGGGTAGTGAAAACCCCATCCCATTCCTTTGGGTGGGTTTATCAATGGGATGTCCTTGTTACCTCCTTTATTGCAGCTGAGAGGACCTGAGGAGTGCAGCAGGTCTCCACTCATGCTGCTAGGAAGAGCAGGACCCAGCATGGCTGGCTCTTGATCTGCTCTGTGTACACACACCACTGATCCCTACAGGGCCTCTATCACATTGCTTCCAGCAATTATTAGGGACTTGAGTGGCTTAAAGAACCTAGTGCTCTGCAGGGATGCTGGGCAGCTCCACGTGGTGGCTGGAGAAAGGGCCTGAGAGGGCTGCTGGTGAGCACTTCTCCATACTACCAGACTAGTGATGTTGAGGTAAGCCTGGGGTCTTGATGGGTGCTTGTGCCCTCTTAGAATACAGAATTGGGCATCTTGGATGAAGCATCTTCTTCATCTAGGTGTCCTGAAGGGTTAATGATCCCAGCAGATAACGAGTGGGCGGTCAGGAGGTTGGTTGCTTCCCCACAAGGTACATAAAGTCTCAGCCTCCTGCAGAAACACACCGCTTGTTCAACCAGGTAAATAACTGGTTTAAAATCCTCTCTTGTAGCAGCTGACCCCACACATGTTTATCCAAGTGACTGGAGTTGTTCCAGTCCCTCTGGTAAGTGACCTTTCCCGAATTTTTCTTTTCAAGTTGACATTTAAGAAGGGGGGGAAAAGTCACAGCAACAAACGGTGTTTTAACAGCGATAAAGCCGCACTCATCAACAAAGCCAGGAAAGCCGCGCCGGAGCCCGGGCTGGCGGCTCCGCTCTCCTCGCCAGAGCCCGTACGGAGAATGCTGACGTGCGTTCCTCAGCCTGCTTGGTTTTGCATGAACCAACATTCGCTATGTCCATGGGCTGCTCCAGTTGCAGGGGCTGGGCTGGGCAGGGCACATGGCAGCTCTGCAGCTCCTGGGAAAGGCTCCTGGGTGCAATTAAGTCTAAGGCAGCTGCTGGCAGCTGGAGGAATTCAGTGTTAGTTCATTACTGCAATTCAAATGAAGGAGAGTCTTAAATCTCTGAAAAGAATCTGAGTTTGGCAGACAGTGGAGTACTTGGCTTATTTTGAAAATGCCTTGGACAGTTTTGGTGAATGTTTTACTCTGTGTTCAGGGGAAGTAAACTTTACCCTTAGTTTTCATATTCCTTGGTTCTCAGCTTCAGCACTGCCATGATTCTCCCCTTGCCCCAGCAGTCATCTGAGGGGCATGAGATAGGGTGCTAATGAAGTCTCTGTGCTTTGGAGGTTTACCTCTTCAGCCTACATGCCCTGTACATGAGCTATTCCATGCTGGCAAGTGCTGAGGGCATCACAGAAGGCTGCTCAGCACTGAAGGGTTCCCCAAATCGTGCTCTCCCCACATCCTGGCTGATGTTGTAGCTCAGCGTGCCAGCTGCCACATGCTTTGTCTCCACGAAGCTCCACGGAATCTCTTTAGTGTCTGCTGCCTTCATCTGCAAAGCACCCACTACCTTCCTGGCCTGGTCCTGCAGCCCTTACCCAGGTTTTTGGCTCATTTACAGGTAGCAAACAGGACTGCAAGCAGCAACTTGTCTGGCGTGCTGGAGCCTTCCTGCTATCCTCTGCTCCAGCTCCTCTCTTTGGAGACCACAAGTGCTGTGGGGACCCCCCCAGAGGTGACTAGCCTGGGGCTCCCATTTACACACACACACACGGTCCTGCCTAGAGACAAGAAATTGAAACATGATCAGTGGTCATGTTTCCCATAGCTGGAGGTGTAGAGAATCCCTGGGAAGCAGCTGGCACCCCTGGAGCTGGGTGCTTCCCTGGCATTTCTTGCAGAGGGCGTGATGGAAGTGGCTGCAAAGACACAAGGCAACGTACAGCTTCAGCCCTATAGGGACGGAGCTGACAGACAAGCTGTGCCTTTGCAGTTCATCATGTCCTCTCACAGCCCCAGCTGTGCTGCTGGGGAACCAGGAGTGAGCAGGCTGGGCACCGCAGGCTGCCAATGGATTCCCCATTAGCAGTGTCCATCTGCCACCACTTTCCCTGCTCCCTTGCTGTCCCTGGAGATCTCTAGCCCCGAACATCAACATGGGACAGATGAGCTTTTTTACTGCGCTGTCACTGGAGTGATGGTCATGCAAATCTTCTTGGGAGCCATGGCAACTTTGGGATTTCACCCATCAAGTTATCTTTAATCTGTCATGGCAGGAGTGCCTCCTTTTGCTTTTGCTCACAGCAAGCCTAGACACTGGCTTGCTGCAGGGTCAGTACGTGAACCCTGGAGCAGAACTGCCTGTATCCGGAGCCTGCCTTCCCCTGCAATAACGTCAGCACTGGAAAGCAGACAGCTATTTCGGTCCCTGGAATGCCAGTGGATGATTTCACTTTTGTTTTGTACCCGATAACCTTTCCCATCACAATGAGAGACGTAGTCTGCCTTCCCAGTGCTTCCGTGTGGAAGGGCAAAGCCATTCAAGTGCCTCTGCAGGGGAAAAGAGCCAGTTTAAAAATAGCCGCCTGATTGTCTGTGGAACCTGGGTAAAGGAAGGGCAAAAGCCTCTTGCCCCGTGCACCAGGATCAGTGCCACCAGCTCAGCTAGGGCACGAGAGTGGCAGCCGTGGGAATATTTGCTGTGCTGGCTTTTCCCATCAGCCATATGGAGTCAAGAATGTCTGGGAGAGACTTTCTTCTCCATGCAGAGTTGTCCTGATGTAGGGCTCCTGGAGAGCTACAGCAACCTTCTTTGCCCCTACTCCTGCTCTTTTCCAAGCCCTTTCCCTGCTGAGTGTTGTGGCTGGGAGTTTGGTCAGGAGCTCGTCGAGACAAACCCACCCCAGGCCCCAAGCAAGATAAGTCTGGTCAAACCCTAATTGCTAAAGCTCAGCTCCAATTTTTATTTCCTGTGGGGAAGGAGCTGGCTAAACTAATTTTCTGTTTTTTAAAGCTTTCAGCCTGTGACTTCCCACGAACTGCTGACCCATCATGTGACAAGAGCCACGGTGGAACTGCTGCAGTGGGATGCTGCACCACTGGCTTGTGGAGCTGTGCCAAGACCATGGGTAAGCCATGACACTCAGGCGGAGATGGACCTCTTGGCATCTATGGGCAGTGCCCAGGCACCCAGCCTCTGGGAAAGGGCAGTGCCTGATGTAACTTAAGAGGGAAGGCAACAGGCTTCTTTCCCACCCGCCCCCCTCTCCTGTGGGGAGATGCTTCCCTTCTCTCTGGGGTGGCATGGCTGCATTTGCCAATACTTGCACAACCTTCAAAGGACATTATAGGCTATTTTGCAGGCTCTTGGCCAGTGAGGTGGCTACCTGGGCTGCTGTTTGATCGGTCCTTGGTTCAGCTGGAGACACTTGGTCAGTCCCCTGATCACAGGACTTACAGGGTGCCTGTAAACCTGCCCTTCCTGAGCCGGAGCCTGTTTACAAAACAGTGGCTGAGGACTGCTGTTTATCCTTACATACACATTGCATTCAGTGTTGCTAAACAGGCAAAGCCAAAATGAAAGTCATCTGAGTTTTCTTTAATTAGAATAAGATCCTGATGAATCATGAGGTTCTTCACCTCAAGGATGCACCAATAATCGTCTTTGGCAGCAGACATCAAGGTACAGAGTTGGTGGAGCTAGCTTGCTGCGTTGACATCTTCTGGAAAGACTTATTTTCTGCCTCCCAAGTCACATGCTAACTTGTGATCTGATCATGAGATACAGAGGATAACCTTCCAATATTTATTTTTCTCATCTGGAATTTTAAAAGGCAGAGGAAAAGAGCAAAAAGCAGTGTGAGGGAGGGGAAAAAAAAAAGCCTTTTTGCCTCTTTTGGTTAGTATTGCTTAAGGAACAGGACTCACTGCTGGGACAGGGCAGGAGACTGCCTTCAGTGTGCTGGGCTGCCTGTGTGTCTGCTGCAGCCATGATGGGCAGCATTGGTATGGGCAGAGCACCAGTAGGGGGAGGATTGGTGTGGACAGAGCAGTGGTTATGGATTCAATGATCTTATAGGTCTTTTCAAATTTAAATGATTCTATGATTCTACAGTTCTATGGTTGCTGGTGTGTTGCATCCTTCCCTCCTCCAGTGTGAGCACAGCTGTGTGCTGGCAGTGGTGGGTGGACAGCGGCTGTCTGTTCCAGGGTGACCTCACTGGCATGGGCAGGGGCAGCTTGTCCTCCCTGCCATCCTTCAACATTAAACTTGATGTCTGATTAGAAATGTCAAAGTCGTGTTTTTTAAATCACAATATGCCAGTGTAATCAGCTAGGCAGGGGGAGGTTTCTGAGATGCATTTTAGTCCAGAGGTTTATAGTAAGCCCATCTGCAACATGAAAGCAGAATCACCCTTGAACAAAATCCCCCATATCATCTTTGGGGAATTTTGCTAGCACAACTTGAGTATGTTTACTTCTGCGAGATGATGCCAATCAAGCACCTAAAAAACCCATTATGGTGCCAACATAGAGACTGTTGGGAAATGAGTGTTCAGACTTCTGAAGTCTTTGGTGTGGCATAGGAGTTCATGCTGGAGAGAGATCAAGGCAAAGCAATAGGGCAGGGTTGTTTATTTTCTGAGCTAGAGAGGTGTGTACCGTTGACTACCAAATTTGAGTGAGGAGGTTGCTGCCCACAGTTTGCATACATGCAGCAAACCTGACTTGCCCGTGCAGTGGGACTGCTCTGGGAATGGCAGGCTATGATCAGCAGTGTCTGTTTGTTCAGTGCTGGCAGCAACTACAGGAAGCTGGAAAATGCAGCAGGTCATGCTCATACCTTCCAAAATTCTATCACCTCCTGTTTTTATTGTCTGCTGGGCACTCACACTTAGAGGAAGAGCTGAGGCTGGGCATCTTCTGTGGGACAACCACACTGGCATCATCCCCCATTACTCAGTACTTCACCTCCAGTACTGCTGAGCAAGTGTGTGCAGTGCTGGTGTTCTCCAGTGCTGCACACTGGTGGGTGCCTCAGGGGGTCCCTGCACGCCCAGGCTTGGGATGGGAACAGGGGAGCATGGAATGACAAGGACTGTTCACTACAGCCGAGCAAGTGAGAATATAGGTTAAAGCAGAAAGACATTTGTGGTTTCCTTTGAAAGTAACAGTGCCCAGAATATTTCAGGATGCTGGCAGCATTGGCTCTGTCCAGAGGCTGCTGGTGCGTGCAGAGCTGGCTGGTCTGTGGAGGCTGAGCCCCAGTAGCATTCAGAAAATGTGTGCTCTTTTGGGGAAGAAGTGTGTAAGCCTTATGCCTTCCTGGCTAAAGCTTGCTGGTCTCCCGCTCTGCCTGTCCTGGGAGGGAGCTGCAGATTTGCAGGGTCATGTGTGGCTAGACCCCACCTGTGCCCTTGGCTCCAAAATGTATGATGGAACAGATGTGCCAGGCAAGGCCAAAGGGTGTGTGTGACAATGTGTATCAGATTGACGCTGGATGGAAAACTCCAGCGTAACTGCCCTGGAAATAAGCATGAGGAGGAAGATAAAGGGGTGGATGTCACACTGGAGGGAGGCAGGCAGTACAAACCCAGCTATGAACGCGCTGCCTGCAAGCACAGCGTGCTCCATTCAGCCTGGCCGCAGCAGTTTAGGTGCTGAGAGGTGCTGAGCACTGGGGTGTTGCAGTCAAAACACACAGTGGTGTCAAGGGGAGCCAGGGAGATGGGACGAAGGGGCACAGCAAAAAGATCCCCCACATAATAGGGAGGGCACAAAGGGAGGGTGACTGCTGGGTGCCTTTGATGTGCTGAAGGGTGTTTTGACTGTGGTAGGATGTTATGAGGAGGATGGCTGAACAATGGATTTGCAGTGAGAAATGGATGAAATCCAGCCCATGAGGCCCTGCATATTTGCCAGGACCATGACATTAATGAGAGAGGCTTTGGATAGATTGGATAGATTTGGACCTGGTATGGTCCCTGGTACGGTCTGGATCTGGCTGACCTGGCTCTGTGTCCCAGGGACACCTCTGAGCACTATGGTTTCCTGGTTCACTGGACCTTTTCATGACCCTAGCAAAATCAGAGCAGACCTGACCCAGAAACCTGGATGCAGAAGTGATCGATAGTCATGGTAATTGGTTGACAGCACTTACTGGCTCTTGACATCTTTGTCCTGAAATAAATAAATGCATTCAGAAAAACTACAGGCAGTCTGGCTCCTGTGGCAGGGGCATTGGCTGAAGGAGGCTTCAGCCTGCAGTTCAAGGGCTGCAGAGGACTGAGTTGGCCGTGCCCCATCCTTGGTGAATGATTTTGGTCCCTCTAGTTTCCTTTTACAGGTGATGATGTGTCTGTAGCATGTTTCACTGTGCATGGTGTTTGTTCTGCAGCAGCAGAGCATGGAAGGCTTAAGCAGGGGAAGGCAGCCAGGGCAGGTGTGGGAGGAGGACACAGCAGCTCTGACTGTGATAGCTCCATGTGTGAGTGCCTGGGGAAGAAGATGCATCTGCTATCCCTGAGTGTCTGTAGACACTCCTGGGCAAGAAAACAGTCCCTATTTTTAAGGAAATAAATACCTAAGACTCTTTGGAGCAGCCGTCTCCTGCCCGCTCATGTTCTTAGAGGACAATGAGGGCTTGGTGACTACTCAGGGCTCTCGGGAACCAAAACAACTTTGGTATGAGCTCAGAGGCTGTAAATCAGCAGGCTCCACCGGATGCTAGTGCTGGGTGAATTTAGTGCTGATTGCTTTGATCTGAAATGCTTTTACTTCCTATCCTCTACAGAGGTAGACGCAAGGTCAGACTAATGGCTGATACATGAAAAAACGTATGTGGCCCTTATTGATTTTGCAGTGATTAATGACTCAAAGGGAAGGCCAGTGATTCATGCCCAGCAACAGTGCCTGGGAATGAGCAGCACTGACCAAGGTGGCCTTTTAATGCCAGCCTCAAGCCTGTTTCCTGCTCCTCACTGATACCAACACCGCTCTCGTGGATGTCCTTGCACTGGACAAAAAACAATTTGTAGGCAGCGAGCTCTTGCACCTGCCCCTGAGTTCTGTTTGCCTTACTTTCACTCTCTGTTTTGGAAAAGGATCATAAAAACCAAACCTAAAGCCTTATTGTAGTCTTGTTGACAAAAGCTGCTTGAAACCTTCCTGCTGCTGTCCCAGGTGGCTCAAGGGGAGAGGCCTGGCAGAGGGTTTGGCACAGCACTTTGCCCAGGCGTCATGGCAGAGTGCCTGCATCCCTCAGGTTCAGCCCTTTGCTTACCAGTGTGTGATCTCTCAGTGAAGGAGCTTCCAAACTGTCTGCTGTGATTAGCCTTGCAAGTTTTTGAGTTGGTTTTGCACCTCCGTTAGAGTGTGGGACTCCCTGGAGATGGTGGGCTATGGTGGGGTGGGCATTCTATTTCTGCAGCCACCCAACCCATCTCATGGATGGAGACCAAAATGCCCCAGTTTGCTTTGTGCCACAGATGCAACTGGAAACTGATGTAAGGGGAAGTCATCTTGATGTCAGAAGGGGAAATCAGTCCCTGTCTGAAGAGTCTGGGTGGCAATTATGCAACTTTCCTATTTAATATTTGAGAAAACTTCCCTCTCCTGGCTGTCTGAGCCTTGTGACTGTGACTAATGTCACTGTATTACTACCAAGGCTCCTTCTGCTGGGCTCACTGTTTTCACACTAGCTGTCTCCCTGAGCCCACCAGAGACATGATCTTTTAGAGCCTGAAGACTCATCACAGTTTGGGTTCCACTTATTGCTGTCACTACTGCTTCTTCTTTTTCCCTCTGGAGCTGACAATGCCTTTCCCTTGCTAAAGGCAAAG
Source organism: Ramphastos sulfuratus (assembly GCA_013399055.1). Taxonomy (NCBI): domain Eukaryota; kingdom Metazoa; phylum Chordata; class Aves; order Piciformes; family Ramphastidae; genus Ramphastos; species Ramphastos sulfuratus. Next base: position 143,942 of record WBNM01003787.1, read on the forward strand.
ATGTGCTCTCTCTTGTGCAGCGTCATCAAGGAGCAATGCTTTGCTGTAAGAGCAATTGCTCCATTATGGTGGTCACCCTCCTGGGGCCGTGCATCCAGGGGACCCCTGGAGTGGTGAGGCACTGGCAGCAGCAGGGGCGTTGTAGTGGCAAGAGAGGGGGAGGTGTGAAGCAGGAGATGAGAATGCTGGTATGGATGGGAGGTTCCCTTGGCTTTGTTCTGTGATGATGGTTTCAGAGGAAGGTTTAGGTTAGTATTGGGGGGGGGAAATCACTGAAAGGGTTATCAAGCACTGAAAAAGGCTGTCCAGGGTAGGGGTGGAATCACCATCCCTGATGGTATTTAAAGGACATGTAGATCTAGGAACATGGTTTAGTGGTGACCTGGTAGTGCTGGGTTAGTTGTTGGACTTGATGATCTTTAAAGACCTCTTCCAACCAAAATGATGCTATGAATTTCAGAGTCGGTGATGATATGCATGTGGGGAGCAGATGTCGGCTGCATGTAGCCAAACGAGTAGCCAAGTGAATCAACAAAGGACGATGTATGGTGGTGCTGTGCTCTGCTTCCTGGGGGAGCCTGCGTTCCTCTTTGTGGGAAGTCATTATGTAGCAACAGGTGAAGGTCCACAGGCACAGGATGAGTTTGGGCAACATGGATGTTAGTGCACACAAATCCATTCATTCCTGTGCACGGAGGTGTAAGGCCATCTGCAACTCCTCAGAGGTGCTGGCTCCCAGCTTATCTGTGGCAAGAGCTGTAGGGATGCTTTGAATGTGATGAGGAGATGAGGGAGCTGTGTACATTGAACTAAGCCCATGTCTTCCTGCTACCCAAGCCTGATCTCCACAGCCCTTTCCAGGCCCTCCCACCGTGCTGCAGCAATGTCCCAGCATGTCAGGGTATGCTGCCCTACAGTAACGGTGTGAGAAAATACTCCTAGTGGCAAAGTAAGATGAAAATATTTACCCTGCAAGTGGCTGTGGTAGAGTGTTGATGAGCCATGGTGGTGATGAGACACAAGCACACGATTATAAGACGTGACAAAGCAGTACTTGACTACACTTTATAATGCATTGAGCTCAGAAGTCTGAGTGTTTTATACTGTTACCTGCTTCTTCTACTAACCTCCAGCAATGAGGATGCAACAGTCAGAAAACCACTCAGCAAATGGTGATGATAACAAGAGCAAGACCACCGTCAGGACCTAACCTAGATCTGTGTGCTGGTTGAGGGTTCATTCAGTAGTACTGTATTTGTCCTTGGGATCTTTTTCTTGAAAATAGAAATAGGTAGACAATAAAAAGCATTACCTGCCTTGCACAGTGCTTGCCATCCAGAAAGGTACTCTTTCAAAATGAGGCTGCTTGCAAGCATGCCTTCAGCCCGCCTCCAAGCATGCCTTCAGACCGCCTCCCGGTTCAGGGAATTCAGGCTATGTGAAGGGACACATACGGACATGGAGGGCTTTTGCTTTGTCTGCTCTTGGCACAGATACTGACTGGCCCTGCATGCACAGTGCTGGCCCAGGGTGTAATCTGTGATAGCCAGTGTGAGGTATCCATCCCTATTTGGGAACAGCTAAGGGCTGTCAGCTCCTCCAAGGGACACTTTGGGGACATGGGGCATTGAGGTATCTGGTGACTCGGCCCAGTGCCATCCCACCACCTCTGGCATAGCAGGAAAAAATGGGAAGCATCACAGAGAGAAGAGACACTGTATGCTCCCAAGTTAGCTACTAGGGCAGGTTGGTTTTCCTGTTTACTCCCTAAGTGGAAAATGGGAAGACAGTGAAAAACCTCATCCCTTTGGCTATAAAAAGATGTTGTGTGGGCACAGGAATTTGACCTCCTTTTCCTGTTTGCCTTGGTGGCGCCAGGTGTGTGGCACGGGCTGGAGTGACAGTGATGAAAATAGAGTGATGCCAGGAATAGGAGCTCCTCTGTAGGAGATGGTTCCTTTCAGAGAGAGGACTGGGCTTGTTCACCAGCCCACTGGTGAGCAGCACTATCAGGATTTCACAAAGCACAAGGGTCATAGAGGAGACATGCAGGGTTTGTGTCAGTTGTGCTGGGGACACCAAGTCCCCATGGGGTACACCTGGCCGGGGTAGACATGGCTCCAAAGAGGTGAAGAGCAAAAGGTGAAGAAACCACATCATCTCTGCAGCATTTCACAGGCAGATTGCAATAAAAGGGTCAGCTGGTAGGTTTGGCCAGTGGGAGTGAGGGGTCAGAGCAGGTTTCAGGTTTACAGTGTCAGGATGAGTTACTGGGATCGTGAACCCTGCAAACCCGGAGAGGTTGCTAAACTTTGTTTGCCTCAAATTGTTTGTCCAAAAAATTACCAAGCCATGAACTCTTTCATCCCTTCATAATTGGCCACAATCTTATCTGAAGCTTCCAAAGTGTTCTAGAGACTCCTCAAGAAGATAAGAACCAAACAAAAGAGAAGTCTCAGAGCATTTATTTCTGAGACTTGAGACTGGGAAATAGCACAAGTTTCATGACTGGCTTTGGTCACCCTTATTTATCAAAAAGGAAAAGAAAGGAAGCTCAGGGCTGCCAGTGCCTTCCTTTGCTAGTGACTGAGTTTTCTTGCCTCCTTGATCCTCTGGGATGACTGAAGCTGTTTTGAGTGGTAAACTCTCAAATTGATTTAGCTAATAACTAGAGAAATATAATACATGAGAGCAGCAGGCTACAGCAGTCCATGTCTCATACTGGCCAGCGCTTTAGTTGTGTCCTAGCAAGGCACATTTCTGAGGTGTTTATTGTGGGGCTGTGGATACCCTTCAGGTCAGAGGCTTTCTCGTGATGGTGGTTTCAAGGTACCTTTTGCTCTGTGTGATTTTTGGCTTCTTACTTGCTAGAGTAGCTTCAAATAACGTCACTATGGGCTTTGAGAAGCATGTACCACTGTAAAAAAGCTCCCACTTTAAAATTCAGTTCAGTGTCTGTGTGCCTGACTGGCCTTGCCAGGTCTTGCCATAAAAGATTTTACAGACTTTGTCTCTTTTCTAGGGTCTGTTTTTGCTGGTGCTGCCTGTAGTTGTTTGTTTGAAGCAGCCAAGTGTTATTTGTGACCTTGCCTCCGCAGCACAAGGATTTCCCTTCTGTGCACTCATGGCTATCAGAGCTTGCTGGCAAGCAGGGATGTCACACAAGGGTTGGTGATCTGGAGCAGACCTAGTGGGTCGTAATGTGGCTTTGTCCATGCTGCATGTTGCACCTCCAGCAACAGAGAAGCTCCTGCACTGTGCACCCATTCACCCTGTGAAGTTCTCTGCTAGGGAGGGATTGTGAGCACTAGAACAGGATGTGCCATCCAGGCAGCAGTCATACTGGACCCTACTGCTGGTGTTCCCACTCAGGGATCTTTGCTCATAAACTGGATGAGGCCTGTTAGGTTCATGAGTATCCATCATACCCTTCCAAGGCTGGTCCAATCACCACATCCCACCCCTGAGTCTGTCTTAGCTTTGGCTGGGATTTTTTTTGTTTCCAGCAGCAAAACATTTACTGTGTGTCCATATTAATTACAGTAATTTCATCCAGGTCATTGGTTAACAATGTGAAATTTCACAGAGACAAGAAATAAATTCTTCTGCTTATTCATGATTTAAAACTGGTATTGAGAGCTATGACTTGGTCAGATTTTTCCACAGTTACTGTGTGCTCTATGACATTTTGTCTTATTCTTTCTCTCAATCAAAGTGTAAACCAAATAAGAGGTGTACAAAATGCATCCTGTGTCTGCACCACAGCAAGTTACTGTGACCAGATCCATTTTCTGCAAATCTTTCTTGATTAGGAAAGATAACTGTTTAAGGGAGGGGAATTGAATTAATCAGCATGTGCATGTGCTCTGGGTCAGGGTGACTTGTCACAGCATTGTCCTGTTTACTTTTTTAAAATGCTGGCATCTTAGTTTTCTTTCAGATGAGTCCCTCAGCAGCTGGAGAAAGAACAGGACACACATCTGCCCCCTGTGCAAGTGTGGATGTCCTCAGTCCGGGTCCAATGTGTAATTTGAGTGAAGTAAGTTGATATGAAGGGTCCAATTGGTGGCTGATCATAAGCGGTGTTCCTCCAAGCTTGGTATTGGGGCCTGTGTCCTTTATCAGTGATCTGGACAAGGGGGTTGAAGGCATTCTTAGTAAGTTTGCAGATGACACTGAGGTAGGCAGGTATGTCAACCTGCTTGAATGTAGGAAGGCTCTACAGAGGAATCTAGACAGGTTGTATTGATGGGATGAACTTCAACAAGGTCAAGTGCCAGGTCCCTGCACTTGGGTCACAACAACCCCAAGCAATGCTACAGGCTTGGGGCAGAGTGGCTGGAAAGCTGCCCAGTGGAAGGGGACCTTGGTATGATAGTTGATAGAGAGCTAAATATGAGCTAGCATGTGCTCAGGTGGCCAAGGCAGCCAGCAGCATCCTGGCTTGTGTCAGAAACAGTGTGGCTGTCAGGACCAGAGGAGTGATTGTCCCTTGGTACTTGGTAGTGGTGAGGCCATATCTTGAGTACTGTGTTCAATTTTGGGCTCCTCACTACAAGAAGGATGTTGAAGTACTGGAGAGTGTCCAAAGAAGGCCAGTGGAACTGGTGAAGGGTCTAGAACACACACATCTTGTGAGGAATAGCTAATGGAACTGGGGTTGTTTAGCCTGGAGAAAAGGAGACTTGGGAGATGTTATCACTCTCCACAACTCCCTGAAAGGAGGCTGCAGGGAAGTGGACAAGAGGAAATGGCTTTAGGCTGCACCAGGGCAGGTTTAGGTTGGACAGTAGAAAAAATGTCATCCCCCAGAGGGTTGCCAAACCCTGTAACAGGCTGCCCAGGGCAGTCTCCACCCCTGGAGGCATTTAAAAACCATGTAGATGTGATGCTGAGTGGCCTGGTTTAGTGGCAGCCTGGCAGTGCTGCTCTTAAAGGTCTCTTTCATCCAAAATGATCCCTTAATTCTATAATTCTGTGCAGGATACTTGAATGTACTTCCGAGCAAAATGAGCTAATGCAACAAATTAGGAGTTTACTGCCCTGCTGTAAGGATTTTATTACAACAGGTCAGTTCATTGCCTGTAAGAAACCCCTGCCAAAGCAAATGGATTTTTTTTCTCCTGTTTTGCTCACCCACTGCAAGGCTTTGGGCAGCTGCAAGCAAGGCTCTTCTCCAGCTAGTGAGGTGCCTTTCTCTTTGCTGTGCTCAACCCCATGCTCCTCGGGAGCTTGTTGCCTGGCTGCCGGGTTGTACTGCATGCTGCGTGGCAGCTGTGCCCCTGCCAGACCAGGGACATGTGCACTGCAGGTCACCTCTGAGGCAGCACTGCTGGAACGCAGGCGCCAGCGCCAGAGACTAGAAGGCTGTGTTGCACGGTTTGTGTGCACAGGCTGCTCCAGTTTGCCTGGGGTTTACCACACATTTTCGTCGTGCTTGCGAAGTGCTGTTATCACAAATTGCAAAACCAGCCTCATCCTCATCTGATCAGAGCGAAACCAGCACAGCTCTGCACAACGTCTCCAGCGTGTCCGGTCTGCTCAGCTCCTGTGGGGCACTCGGTCATTGCTCAGCGATGCTTCGTTTGCTGCTTTGGGATTTATTTTAATCACTTCAGACTCCATGGCTTTGGACTGTGAAAGTATTTGGTGACCACTGCAGCCAGGCTACTTGCTGCCTTAGCAGCCTTGTCTTGGCCTTGAGACAGCTTTCTGCTAAGGGCTGATACAGCCTTTCCATATGTGAATGGAAAGCAGTGAAGCTGAGGATATCAGGGAGCCTGTGTGCTCCTGAGCAAAGAGTCCAAGGCTACCACCGGAGCCTTGCTGAGCAGAGATGTGGCTGCAGCTGGCTGTAAACCCAACACAACCTCTCCACTCCCTGGCCCATTGAGCAAGCAGCAGCTCTTCAGGGTCACCCTGTCCCACTGGGGCAAGGCAAGCAGGGCACCCACTATCTCCCCACTGCCAGTGCCTGTTTCATCTCAATAACTCCTTCCATCCCAAAAGCTTCATGTGGTCTGATAGCTCCTTCTGTCTCGGCTCTCGTCTGCAACAGGACAGTGGTGTGGGTTAAGTGCAAACAACAGACAGGCTCTCTGGGAGGCTCTGGGTATTTTCCAGGAGCAAACTTGCTGGTTAAAGTAGTATGATTAATAATTATTACAAGTCCTGAAGGCTACATGGAGGACACCAACTGAGGGCAGCCCAAGGCTTACCAGTTCCCACAACAGACCACTTTTATGTGCTGCTATGTGACTGGGATGGAGGAATACTGCAGGTGTCTTTCACCAGAGCTTGCCACATGTTTTTGGTTGTGAGCCAAGCCAGAACTTAGCCAAGAGCCTTCCTGGGTGAGCTGCCAGAGGGGCTTTGCAGGCAACTGGGCAGCAAGTTGGTGCCAGACAGAGGAAAACCCAGGTAACATGCACAAGAATTCAGGGCTTTCGCAAGAGGCTGTTACAAACTGCAGCCCTAAGTGACATCTGTGCTCTGCCTGTGCCCACAGTGTGCAGCAGAGGCAGCTACCCAGAGTGATCCCATCACCACTGCGGTGGCAAAGCGTCTGTGTCAAAGGCCAAAGCAGTGCCATCAGCACTGTGGAAACATGGGGCCACATCTCCCTGCTTTCAAATGCTATGTCATATGCTGGGATCATATGGTGCAAGTTGCACCAGTAATCAAGTGATTGAAAATCAGGACCCGAAAGTGGTTTGGCAATGCCAAAAGCAAAACGTAAGGAAAAAAAAACCCTCTCCCCTTACTCCATGAAAGTTTGGTTACTGCACAGATGAGCTCAACTTTTTCAAAGAGCTACAGGGTAACTGTGGGACAAGTTACACTGGGTACAGGGATCTTCTGTTTCTAAAATAAATGAGGTGATTCACAGGGAAGTCCTTAGACTTTCTGCACAAGAGATAAAGGCTGAACCCTGATATTGCTGGAGGCTGGCTATAGGAAATATAGCTACTAACGGCTAGTCTTGATGTTCTGCTGCACTTTGTACTTCAAAGTATGTGTTTTGTCATTGCAGGTGAAGGGAGGATGAACTTTAAAGCAGGGGACCTCCAGGTAGGTGTTCGGCTTCACTCCAGCCCAGGTCATGGTGCTGGGCTGAGGCTGGGGTGGTCCCACTCCCTCCAAAATTCTTAGTTTTACACCTTTTCTCTTTTGCAGGTTCAAAGATCTCATCCACTTGCAGGGAGTTAATTTTCCACAGACCTGTAAGTGCCTGGCCTGGGAGCCTTGACACTATCTGCTGGTGTTACTGCTTTGTCCTGCAGGACAGTGCCCAGTGGGTTTGCAAACCACAGCAGAAAGCTTTCTGAGGTGCTGGTCACGGCAGGGCCAGGCTTCACCCTGCTGCCAGAGCCAGCAGTGCTCAGATATCTAAGCCCCTTGGCTGATGCATGTCACATACGGCACACCGGGCAGAGCAAACCAACAGTTCTGCATCAGTCAGGGCTAATCTGGAGGCTCATTCTGCCGTTCCCACCTGTCACCTGTGGTGGTTCGCTTCTTGGTGATACCAGAGAACAGCTGAACGAGGAGAGTGCTTCATTTGGTACTACACAGCAGCCGAAACCGCAGCCGAGAGAGGGCATTGCCAGGATTTGAACACAGCGGTGCCGGCCGGGGCCATTCTCCTGCGGATCACTCTCCACAGCAGCACCACCTCCCGCACGGCGCTGCCCGCCTCTCTGCCCTGCCTCCCCCACCTCTCCAGCACTCTCCCGCCCCCTTCCCTCTGCCCTCGGCTCGCCCCTTCTCGGGACGCAGGCGCCCCCTCGCGGCCGCTTGGACGACTGCAGGGCCCCGCGCAGGGCGGTGGCGGAGGCGGAGGCGGGAGCCGGCCCCGCAGACCGCTTGTGCTGGGAGACATCCCAAGAAACAGGTACGGATGTGATTTGCGTGGGTTCGCATATGCATGTGTATATGAATTCTATACATGTATATGGATGTCTGTGTGTATAAACACATACATATGCATGCGTATATAAAAAACATATACATATGCATGCATATACTTATATAGCATACACATACATATGTACATATATTTGTGTACGTATGTACACATGCGTGGAAGATGCGTATAAGATATAAACACATAGGTAGGTAGGTAGATATAAACGGGGAATTGTTTTGGTTGGAATAGGCATTTCAGATCATCAAGTTCAACTGTTAATGCAGCTCTGCAGGTAACCACTGAACCTTGTCCCTCAGCACCACATCTACAAAACTTTTAAATGCCTCCAGGGATGGTGACTCCACCACTTCCCTGGACAGCCTGTTCCAGGGCTTGGCAATCCTTTTGGGGAAGAAATTTTTCCTGCTGTCCAACCCAAACATGTCCTGGCCTGAGGCTGTTTATTCTTGCCCTATTACTTGTTACTTGAAAGAAGAGATGGATTCTCATCTCACTACAATGTCCTTTCAGGTAGTTGTGGAAAGCAATAAAGGTCTCCACTGAGTCTCCATTTCTCCAGGCTAAACAAGCGCAGTTACCTGAGCCGCTCCTTACAAGGCTTAGTGCTCTAGATCCTTCACCAGCTCCATTGCTCTGCCTTGGAGACACTCCAGCAGCTCAATGTCCTTCTTGTAGTGAGAGCCCCAAAACTGAATGCAATACTCAGTGATGTGGCCTCACTGGTACTGAGTACAGGGNCACATACATATGTACATATATTTGTGTACGTATGTACACATGCGTGGAAGATGCGTATAAGATATAAACACATAGGTAGGTAGGTAGATATAAACGGGGAATTGTTTTGGTTGGAATAGGCATTTCAGATCATCAAGTTCAACTGTTAATGCAGCTCTGCAGGTAACCACTGAACCTTGTCCCTCAGCACCACATCTACAAAACTTTTAAATGCCTCCAGGGATGGTGACTCCACCACTTCCCTGGACAGCCTGTTCCAGGGCTTGGCAATCCTTTTGGGGAAGAAATTTTTCCTGCTGTCCAACCCAAACATGTCCTGGCCTGAGGCTGTTTATTCTTGCCCTATTACTTGTTACTTGAAAGAAGAGATGGATTCTCATCTCACTACAATGTCCTTTCAGGTAGTTGTGGAAAGCAATAAAGGTCTCCACTGAGTCTCCATTTCTCCAGGCTAAACAAGCGCAGTTACCTGAGCCGCTCCTTACAAGGCTTAGTGCTCTAGATCCTTCACCAGCTCCATTGCTCTGCCTTGGAGACACTCCAGCAGCTCAATGTCCTTCTTGTAGTGAGAGCCCCAAAACTGAATGCAATACTCAGTGATGTGGCCTCACTGGTACTGAGTACAGGGGCACAATCACTTCCCTAGTCCTGCTGGCCACACTATTTCTGCAGCAAGCCTTCTTGGCCACCTGGGCACACGCTGGCTATGGACTAGCACCTCAGGTCTTTTTCCACTGGACAGCTTTCCAGCCACTCTGCCCCATGCCTACAGCATTGCAGGAGGTTGTTGTGACCCAAGTCCTGGACCTGGTACTTGGCCTTACTGAACCTCATCCTATTGAACTTGGCCCATGTATCCAACCTGTTGCAGATTCCCTCTGTGGAACCTCCTGACCTTCAAGCAGATTGATGGAGACCCTGAATTTGGTGTCACCTGCAGACTTACTGAGAGTACCCTCAGTCTCCTCTCCAGATCACCTCTAATGGATATATGTGTTCGGTTTACACACGTATGCCTGTGTATATAGTTTTATATCTCTGTAAACCCAACACTGTCTAAGCCTTAAAGCCAGCTGTGCCTCCTGAGGGTTGTGCAGGCTGCGGGTCTGTCAGTGCCTCTCTCCAGCAGCCCGGGGCCATGCCAGGAGGTAGTGCGCAGCAGACATGTCGCTGGTGCCCGGGCGGTGTCACTGTTGGCTGTCACAGCTCTCGCGGGCTCCTGCTGCCACCGCCTCCACAGCAAGGCTCAGTGCGTGTCTTTGGAGGAGAGGTCATCGAAAGCCGGGACAGGTTGACCAAGGAGTGACACTTACACCGTGGTGGTAGGACAGCGTAGGCTGTAGAAAAGGCAGAATTGTAGAAGAACAGTAAGAAGATGAGGACGTTTAATACAGCAATCTCTATACAAACATTTTCTCCACACTAAAGGTCATAGAATCATTGGATGCTTTAGGTTGGAAAGGCCCTTTAAAGGTCATCTAGTCCAATCTCCCTGTAGTGAGCAGAGACATCTTCAACTAGACCAGGTTGTTCAGAACCCTGTCAACCTGACCTGGAATGTTTCCAGGAATGAAGCATCTGTCACCTCTCTGTGCCAGTGTTTCTCCACCTTCAATATTTAAAAAAAAAAACAAAACCAACCACTTCCTTATGTCCATTATATATCTCTCTTCTTTAAAATTATCAACTCTCAGGCCGTAACTAAAGGCCCTGCTAAGAAGTCTGCCCCCATCTTTGCTACAGGTCCCCCTTACATACCGAAAGGTCACAGTAAGGTCTCTCTGGAGCCTCTTCCATGCTGAACAACCCCCAACTCTCTCAGCCTATCCTCAAGGCAAAGAGATTGTGGCTCCCTGATCATTTTTGTGGCTTCCTTTGGATCTGCTCCAACAGGTCCATGCCCTTCTTGTGCTGAAGGCTCCAGAGCTGGAAGCAATACTACAGGTGGGGTCTCTTACCAGAGACCTTAGATCTGTAGTGAAAACTGGATCTACTGAGGAAGTAACAGGATGAGCATGATGCCAGGTCAAGTATGGCTTTGAGAATATTAAAACTTTACAGTCTTTAATTGTGCAAATTTAAATTATGTCCTGGAGAANTTGTGGAAAGCAATAAAGGTCTCCACTGAGTCTCCATTTCTCCAGGCTAAACAAGCCCAGTTACCTGAGCCGCTCCTTACAAGGCTTAGTGCTCTAGATCCTTCACCAGCTCCATTGCTCTGCCTTGGAGACACTCCAGCAGCTCAATGTCCTTCTTGTAGTGAGAGCCCCAAAACTGAATGCAATACTCAGTGATGTGGCCTCACTGGTACTGAGTACAGGGGCACAATCACTTCCCTAGTCCTGCTGGCCACACTATTTCTGCAGCAAGCCTTCTTGGCCACCTGGGCACACGCTGGCTATGGACTAGCACCTCAGGTCTTTTTCCACTGGACAGCTTTCCAGCCACTCTGCCCCATGCCTACAGCATTGCAGGAGGTTGTTGTGACCCAAGTCCTGGACCTGGTACTTGGCCTTACTGAACCTCATCCTATTGAACTTGGCCCATGTATCCAACCTGTTGCAGATTCCCTCTGTGGAACCTCCTGACCTTCAAGCAGATTGATGGAGACCCTGAATTTGGTGTCACCTGCAGACTTACTGAGAGTACCCTCAGTCTCCTCTCCAGATCACCTCTAATGGATATATGTGTTCGGTTTACACACGTATGCCTGTGTATATAGTTTTATATCTCTGTAAACCCAACACTGTCTAAGCCTTAAAGCCAGCTGTGCCTCCTGAGGGTTGTGCAGGCTGCGGGTCTGTCAGTGCCTCTCTCCAGCAGCCCGGGGCCATGCCAGGAGGTAGTGCGCAGCAGACATGTCGCTGGTGCCCGGGCGGTGTCACTGTTGGCTGTCACAGCTCTCGCGGGCTCCTGCTGCCACCGCCTCCACAGCAAGGCTCAGTGCGTGTCTTTGGAGGAGAGGTCATCGAAAGCCGGGACAGGTTGACCAAGGAGTGACACTTACACCGTGGTGGTAGGACAGCGTAGGCTGTAGAAAAGGCAGAATTGTAGAAGAACAGTAAGAAGATGAGGACGTTTAATACAGCAATCTCTATACAAACATTTTCTCCACACTAAAGGTCATAGAATCATTGGATGCTTTAGGTTGGAAAGGCCCTTTAAAGGTCATCTAGTCCAATCTCCCTGTAGTGAGCAGAGACATCTTCAACTAGACCAGGTTGTTCAGAACCCTGTCAACCTGACCTGGAATGTTTCCAGGAATGAAGCATCTGTCACCTCTCTGTGCCAGTGTTTCTCCACCTTCAATATTTAAAAAAAAAAACAAAACCAACCACTTCCTTATGTCCATTATATATCTCTCTTCTTTAAAATTATCAACTCTCAGGCCGTAACTAAAGGCCCTGCTAAGAAGTCTGCCCCCATCTTTGCTACAGGTCCCCCTTACATACCGAAAGGTCACAGTAAGGTCTCTCTGGAGCCTCTTCCATGCTGAACAACCCCCAACTCTCTCAGCCTATCCTCAAGGCAAAGAGATTGTGGCTCCCTGATCATTTTTGTGGCTTCCTTTGGATCTGCTCCAACAGGTCCATGCCCTTCTTGTGCTGAAGGCTCCAGAGCTGGAAGCAATACTACAGGTGGGGTCTCTTACCAGAGACCTTAGATCTGTAGTGAAAACTGGATCTACTGAGGAAGTAACAGGATGAGCATGATGCCAGGTCAAGTATGGCTTTGAGAATATTAAAACTTTACAGTCTTTAATTGTGCAAATTTAAATTATGTCCTGGAGAAACAGAAAAAAAATACTTTCTTCTGAACAAGATACAAATTTCAAATTTCTCCCTTTTACAAATGAGTTTTCACACAGTCACCTCTTCCATCCCATTAGGGTTGATCTGCTTATGTGTTCGTACCAGGTAATATCCTAACAGCTTGTAAAACTGAAGTCATCTGGGAAATACTTGCTGTGCCTGGAAGGAGGGAGGGACAAAAGAGTCAGAGGGAAAAGAGGGGTTGTCCTTGTCCTGGTTCAGACTGTGACCTGCATGCAGTGGCAGCAGGATGGTGCAAAGCAGTACGACTGGGGTGAATATGGTCATAGCCTCACAGCCTGGGGTGGAGATTGCAGAGCTGCCCCTTGCTTGCTTCCTCCCAGGCTTCAGTTCTGGGCTGATCAAGGTGGAGCATGCTACATCTGTGTGCAAATGGTTCCCAAGGTGATGGTTCAGGGTGAGTAGCTGCAGTTGAGAAGAGCAATGTTTTGCAGAAATTTTGTAATAAATGGTCGAGTTTGATCTCATTTGAACTGAAACGCACAAAACCCCCTCTAACCCCATATAGCCCAACATAGCAGCCATGGATTTACGCCTACTGCTGATTTCACAGCGCTGTAGGAGCATGGGGAGACCAAAGTGGGAAAGGGGCTGTTGTGGATGTGCAGGGCAATGGGATCACCTCCCACTAGCAAAATGTCTGCCAAATGCAGACCTCCCTGTTGCTTCAGCTACCACTCTCTTGAGAAAGGGCTAATCTTTGCATGCCTCAGCCTTTCCCAACACGTTCTGGTTCACAAGTTCAGCGGCTTCAAAGTTGCATCTGATCGTTAACCCTGAAAGATCAGAGATTACTGGAGAGTTTGAACTACATGCTTGGGGTGGCTGAAAGACAGAAAGTTCAGGGACAAATCTGCACCCAAATCCAGAGATGATCTTGCCAAAGTTCAGGAGGCAGATGGGGTGTTCTGGTTCAGCTGTGTGATGCCTGAGCATCCCGGTGTTTTGCATTTGTATTTATTTTTAAAGCTGTTTTCATGCAGCTGCTGTTTCAAAAGTGGATGTGAATTATGGGTGCTTCTGGCCCTGTGGTCAGTGGTGAGTGTGGCTGGGCTTACAGCTCCCATGAACTTCAGCTGGAGATGAGAGAATTCACATAACAACACTGCAAGTCACCATCCTTCATTTATGTCCAAGACTTTACTCGAAAATTACTCTCTTCTTGTGCATTTTCTCTGTCAATTTCATTCCTGGTAAGAGAGGTGCAGAAGAAAGAGCTGTTTGTGACCGTGCCATACACAAAAACAGCAACAGCAGACAGAGGCTCCCTCTATCGTGAGTAGTTTTCAGTTTAGTATTTCCATGAGATGGCTTTCAGTATCAGAACTGAGGGGAAACTTAAGTTGGAAGATGCCTCCTGAGGCTGCCTGGCCCACCCTTTTGCTCAGCATGGGTCCAGTTCCATCAGGCTGCTCAGTGACGACAAACCCCTTGAGCCTGAACAGTGTAAGGCTGCAACAGCAATTCTGGAAGGATCTGAACCAGCAGTGAGGAGCAAAGACACTGATACTGTCCTTGATGGGATTTAACCTTAATGCAGCTCATTAGACTTCAGAGTGGAAGTCCTGAACCTGATGGTGCCAAAGGATTAATTTAAATCTCAATTCCTTAGATATAGCCTCAAAGAACAGGAGCTGAAGGTCACCGAGGGAGGGAAGCCCATAAACACACCTCTCTCTGTGGACAGAGACCTAGCTTCAGGTGCCCCCAGGGAAAAGCTGATTAAGAGCCAAACCCTAAGAGCCCTGCTGGTGCTGACATTCCTTGGAGTCTTCTTCCTGCTCCAGGCAGGGTGCAGCCCTCATCTCGTCCAGGAGAAACTACAAACCCAGCTAGAGTAAAGCAGGAGCTGAAGATGTTGATGTTTCCTTTTTTTCACCCATTTATATTGCTGCTGCCTGGCAAACTCAGAGCAATGGGTAAGGCTGGAGTCCTGGAGTAGAGGTGCCCTCTTAGGAGCAGGATGGGACAGCAATCTGCTGATGGAAATGGAAACTGAGGTGGTCAAGAGCAGAAGACCACCTTGTCTGCAAATCCACTGTCTCCTGCATGCTTCTCTCCTGAGCTGCGGATGCCAGGAGTTCATCTGAGCCTGACCAGTGGCTAGATAGCAGCAGGGTGGCAGCTGCCAAGACAGCATGGTGGCCAGCCTCTCACCACACCAGATACAGAATATGAGGACATAACTCCATTTCATCTTTTGTCTTTCATCTTCTAAAAGTGATGAGCAGGCCAGAATGTTTTCAGCCCTGAAAACCAGATGTTACCAGATTTCCAGTGCTTTATGCTGTTAGTTTAACAGAAGTATGCATGTCATGCCTCTTGCAAAACCGGATAGGATTTACTCCCTTAAACAAGGGTCAGCTCTGTTTTCAGCTGCTGTCTTCTTTACAGAGATATCTATCTAGTTCAGAAATGTTGTTATTAGCTCTCTCCATGAGCATGAATTCAATAGTACCCTCCACAAAAACAAACAGTTCACTTGCTACCTAGCCACTGAGCAACTGCTTGTTTGGTGCCTGTCAAGGGACCCACCAGAATGGTTTTGCCAGTAAAATGACTTATTTTAAGTCCAGAATTCAGTCACCAATTCTGTGCTTCCTACCTGGCTGCAAGTACTACAAAGGCTATAAATGTATGTGTATATATACACTTATTTTTATACACACACACACATTTATATATGTATACACACAGACACATTTGTGTACATACACATATACATATGTGTACATGTAAATAGCGATAGAACAAAAGGGAATGGCCTCATGCTGTGACTGTGTAGATTTAGACTAGATATTAGGAAAGAAAAATTCACAGAAGGAGTGGTCAGGCATTGGAATGGGCTGCCCAGGGAAGTGGTTGAGTCACCAACCCTGGATGTGTTTAAAAGTTGTTTGAATGTGGTGCTTGGAGATACGGTTTGGGGTGAACCGTGTAGAGTAGGGATATCAGTTTGGGTTGGTGATCCTGAGGGGCTTTTCCAACCTGAATGATTCTGTGTGATATTTTTATATGCATATGTGTATATAAACATATAGGGATGGAGTACAGGCAGTATGGGTCTGATGATACCAGGTGCATGCAGGGGTAGGATGCCATCTTTCTGACTCCAGGTCAGACACATATATGCCCCTATCTATCTTTAGTTCATGCACACTTGGTGCAGGCTGTTAGCAGAAGCCCTTGAGCCAGCCCTAAAGCTGCTGCTGCATGCTGTGCTCCTTCCAGCACCCTGTCTTTCTACAGAAAAGGGGCATCTCTTTTTTTTTTTTTTTTCCTCCTTTTTTTTTTTTTTTTCGGTGAAGTTTAGGGATATGGGAGTGGTAAAATGTCCGTGAAGAGGCAGAGCCTTAGTAAGTTAATGCAGCAGCAGAGCAGGAACGATGTGCTAAGTGACCTCAGCTGTCACCCAGCAGCACTCACCCAGCTCGGATGATAGCCTCTAGCAGTCTCCAAGATGTTCGAAGAAACCATGATGACCCACATGGCCCGAGGCTTGCCAAGGGCTGCTGCTAGGAGCTGCTGCTAAGTTGGCTTAAGTTTAATGAACTTGGCTCATGGGCTTATGTGCATCTTCAAGTGCCCTATCACCAACCTTTGAACCAAGCAAGCCAAATTCATCTAGCAGTTTCCTTAGTATTGTTTTGGGGTTTTTTTTCATACTTACTGGAGCCATATTTTCAGAAACACAGCAATATTGTTATGTAAGGGGAAGGAGTGTCTAGTGACAGCTTAGTTTTTGCAGGCCAATCAAGGTACCAGAAATTGACATTCCTTGATGAATTGTAAGCACCAGTTGAAGCAGGGAAAGAGCTTGCTGTGTGTTTGCAAGCTCAACGCATCTGGCTGCCTTCTTACCTTGTTTTAAAACCTCCAGAGAAAAGTACTGGGGCACTGAGGGTTGGGAGGTGGGAAATGCACTGAATTCCCTTAATTTGGCAGGGCAAACACAGCTGCTGTCACCCCATGGGTGCTCACTCAAGCACAGTGTAGAAACCCAGATAGCTTCTGCGTGACTCCGCACAGGCTGAGAGAAAGCTGTCGGTGCAAATGTGGGTTGCTGTGGAATCAAGATACTGGGAATCTCTTCCTCTTGCAAGGGTCCTGGGACAAGCAGCACCAATGAACTCCTGAAAATAAGCACAAGCAGTGCCAGAACCTTCTGCCACTGTCACCTGCTTGCAGATTGTGCCTCTGCTGCACAAGGTGGTCTTCCCTTTGCCACTGTGTGTGTGTGTGTGTATAGATACACACACATATGTACACATTGTTTATGTTTGAATGTGCATTGCACCCATATGTATAGAGACACCTTGCATAGATGTGTGCATGTGTTTTGTACACATGCAGGTATATCTCTATGTGGACATTTCTGTGTGATTTTTTATATGCATATGTGTATATAAACATATAGGAATGGAGTACAGGCAGTGTGGGTCTGATGATACCAGGTGCATGCAGGGGTAGGATGCCATCTTTCTGACTCCAGGTCAGACACATATATGCCCCTATCTATCTTCAAGTCATGTACACTTGGTGCAGGCTGTTAGCAGAAGCCCTTGAGCCAGCCCTAAAGCTGCTGCTGCATGCTGTGCTCCTTCCAGCACCGTCTTTCTACAGAAAAGGGATATCTTTTTTTTTTTTGTCATGCATCCACCACGTACCTGTACTACATGTGGTATCTATGCCTATACATACATACTCTGTACATGGTTCTGCATACACATCTACCTGTATGTATACACCATTTCTGCATACATGGATGTTTATGTACATATATATGTGTATATTATATGTGACATATAATACAATGCTGTATTTTATATGTATGTATGTATGGAAAGGAGGGGAGGGAGCGAAGGGAAGGGGAGGATGCTGTTCTGTGCACAGCAAGTATGCTGTTCCACACACAACCATACCTTACATAGTCACCTTCTATTTATGCCCCCCACCCCAAGCCTTCTGCATACTTAGCTAGCAGAAGCAGCTATGCTGCTGCATCTGAAGGTACCCCTGAGGCTTGAGCACAGCCTCCATGGAAGGACTGCTACAGTTGTTGCAGTGCTGGGAAGCATAAAACACTCTGACTGCTTCGTAGGTCTGTTCTTTTTTTCCTTTTTTCTTCTTTTCATCTGTGCATGACTTTGTTTAATAACTTTCAGGAGTCAGAAGCTCTTGTACTGCAGATTACTATTGATTTCCAACAGAGACTCAACTGATAAATTGCTGCATGTCTGTGTCTAGAAGATGCCCAAATGCTGCTTGACCCAGCACACTCTCCACCCACCCTCAGGCAGTGACTCCCTCAGCAGAAGTGAGGGCAGTGAAGACAAAGATGAATGGCTCATTTCCCCTACAATGCACCTCAGGAACAGGCTCTTTATGAAAAATAGAGCACAGCCCGAGACAGAAAGGGCAGCAGTCATTTTCGAAGGTCACACGTACTCTTTCTTTCTGGCAAGTTTGCTTTCCCTGACTGAAAAAGCAGGATGGATCAAGTGTCTTCCAGCCAAACTGGATTAAAAATGAAGTCATGCTACCTGGAGAACTGGCAGTCCCACTAGAAATAATAGAGGCTGCTGACAGTTCTGGCTTCACAGTAAAAAGCATCTTCCCACATTGTCAAAAGAGCTTCTCTGCTACAGCCATAAATAAGACATTATCTGAATGGAAATATTCATGGCAAAGAGATATAAATCATATTGTTCTGTTGTGAAAAATGCCCTGTAGCTGGAAAATGTGTGCTTGAGTCTCATATATATGAAAATACACATGTGGGAACAAGACATGCATATTTATCTATAATCCTATGGATGTAGGCAGCTAAAAATGCTTAGTATCAGTCCTTCCTCTAAGAGTAACTGGTTGCTGTGATGCACTGAAGGGTACTGGGCAGGATTTGACTAAGTGCCTTTCCCACACATAGGGGCTGTTATATGGCAACCAGTGTTTTCTGCCTAGAAAACACTACTTCCAAGCTAATTGTTGCTAGTCTTATTAGTGGCACCTGTCATGGCTCCCAATGCATTACTGAGCAGGAAAAGAAGCACAACGGCTTGCATCAACCACGGTCATGATAAACCTGGACATGGAGAAGAGGCATCACAGATGAGGGTCAGCCTTTGATGACACACTGTGGTGAAGGAAATATTTAGTGTGAGAATTCGAAAGGTTCCATTGGCCTTGCTTGTGACAGCAAGCTGTGCCTGGCAGCTGACTGGGCTAAAGAGCCCACAAGTCAAGCTATGCTGCAGCCTGAGATGGAGGGAATCAGCTCTTTACCTATGTCATATGCATATGTAATATATAGAGACACATAGGTATATACACACATGCACGTATGTGGGGACACATCCCTATGTGCACATGGAGATGAAGCAGAAGTCCAGCTCTGTAAACAACTTTCTTTGCTTAAAGGACCAAAGCAGTTGACCACAAGGGACAGTATCTGAAGTTGCCCAGCTACTGAGTCTGGATAATTGCCACTACCATGGCACTGCTGCTCAAAACTGGGGTGTCCTCACCACCCAGGGTACTGACTCTAATGGGAACACCATGGGAGTACCCTGCAATTGCTGCTGGCAGTGTCAGGGAGAAGGGAGTTCAATATGAGAAGTACCAATCCAAGTATGTGTCTTCCAGGAGGCATTGCCCTGGAGAGGCACTGGCTGGCAGACTGGGGACAATATGGGGGTGTCTATTACTGCAGACACCAGCAGTCCTGAGCCTGTGCCCAGCTGGGCAGGCCCTGGAATTGGGCACTGCTGGTACCACACATGATCCCCACTGTCGGGCTTGTGGCTGGTGGAGGTGTCGGGTACAATGCCAATATGGAGTTATATAAATCTAGAAGTATTTTATGTAAGCCTATTTTATCTGCAAATCATTTATATTTAGAACACCTATTTCTACTGGAAACACTAAAACCATATTACATAAGAGCTTGTTTAAATCCTTTGGCTTAAGGTTTGGGCAGGGGGAGGGGGGTTGGTACAGTCATGGTGCATTCAGGCTGCTTTCTATAATCAGAGCCTTGACAGGCAGCTGAAAGCTGGTCCTGAAATCCTTTTTTGCTTTCACTCCACACTGCCCTGACAATAGCAGAATACTTCACTGGAGGGAATGTTCTTATTCCTCAGTACTGTCTTCATATTCAGAAATTTTCAGTTGCAGTAGTCTGGATGTGTTGCCAATAGAGCAGAGAGAACAGCTTAGCATTGCTTGGCCATCCTCTAAAAGTCTGGGCTGTCACAGGGTGTGGACTGCTGAGTCACCCCAGTGACTGTGGTGGCCTTCTCAGAAGTTAAAACAAAGCATTAACTGGAACTGGCTATTTAGCAATACAAAATTACTTACCTCAGCATTCATGCAAGAGTCTTTTCTCTAGCCTGGAAAGGAGAATGCTGAGAAGGGATCTTAGCAATTCTTACCAGTATCTAAAGGGTTGATGGCAAGAGGATGATGTCAGTCACTTTTCAGTGGTAGGACAAGGGGCAATGGGCACAAACTAGAACCCAGGAAGTTCCACTCAAACATAAGGAAAAACTTCTCTTCTTTAAGGGTGCTGGAGAACTGGAACAAGTTGACCCGAGAGGTTGTGAAGTCTCTCTCTCTGGAGACTTCCAGAAGTCTGGGCAGGATCCTGCAGAGCCTGCTTTAGGTGAACCTGCTTCAGCTGGACATTTGACTGGAGGATCCCCAGAGGTCTCCTCCAAGGACCAAGGTGGTCTGCTAGTGACCTGCTGCCACCATCCTTGCTGGCAATGCATGAGGTACCCATGCTGGGGAGCCAGAGCTTTCCCAACACCAGGCTGCTCAAGCCCTCCTGACTGCTCAGCACCATGGTGCCAGGGCACAGGGATGGTACCTGGTGGCAGCCTTGTCTGCTTGCCCAGCGCCCCACTGTTTCACATAGCCACTCAAATAGCTTAAGCAAATTCTTCTCACACTTCACTTGAGCCAGACCCTGTAAATTGGATTTAAGTGGTGCCTAAAGAGATTTCTGGAGACAAATATTTAAAACTAAGATGAATCTGAACTATTTTCTGGGCTGCCCCAGAGGTATCCCCCTCTCCTCCCTGCTATGCAGGAATATCCCTAGCGCTGACTCTATGGGTTCAAACCCAGCTCTCCTGTGACACTGTATACAGATGCCAAAATTCACATCAAAACTCAAAACAGTGAAAAAGTTCAATTTAAAAGTATCTCATTTTTGCTTGGACAAAAATTGTACTGGGGCTTGTGGTTAAAGGAGCTGGGCATCCCCTTGCTCCAGAGAAATGCCTGACTGCCCAAGGCAGGCAGGCCATAAACTCCAGCTACTCATTTTACTTTAAGCAGTCCATCATCTTCTAAATTTTCACCTGTCACAAAAGTCAAATGATGTAGTGGACATCTGTGATGTTCATGGATGAGCAGTTTTATGGATCTGGACAGCAAAGCTTTTCCTCATGCAGCATGACCATGGAAGAAGAGAATCTGAAGCTATAGCAACTAGTAGTTGCGTTGGCATCTTAATGACCCAGGTCATACACACTGGTGATGAGAAAAGTAACTTACAGGGAGAACACTGTTGAACCCTAAGTTCACTGCTGTAGGACCAACCTGGAGGAGCTCACCATTCACTTCACTTTCCTTCCTCTGCTGAAATGCTACAGAGCACTGTAACAAGCCCTGCTGAGCTGTGATGCCTGACTGGGAGACCACCAGATGACCAAGAAGAATTGCTCTGTGTTAAGCAGCTCAGCTGATGAACACTAATGACAGGGTCCTCACCTAAGGACTACTGCATCCATCTCTTTCTGCATTGCATTGACAAACCCTTGTGACTCGCAGTGTATGTAGCAGATTCAGTTTGACCATGGAAGGTAAATCAGTGGATAGCAGTTTGGAAAGGAGGTGGTGGAGTCACCGTCCCTGGAGGTGTTCAAGGCACGTTTGGACGTGGCACTTGGTGCCATGGTCTAGTCTTGAGGTCTGTGGTAGTGGGTTGGACTTGATGATCTTTGAGGTCTCTTCCAACCTTGCTATACTGTGATAATTTTTCTCTTAAAGAATCAACTAGTTTGATTTATCCTCAGAGATTTTAGTAAGCATCTTCGGTGGCTCAAGGAATTCAAATATCATAGGTTAAGGGGTTCATGCTTGCTCCACATGTACACTAAGCTCTCCCTGCTCACAAAGGAGCAGAAATACCTCAGAGATGAGTGTGCAGGGGACCGATGAACTGGACAAGCACCAGTCAACAGCAGCAGAAATCTCTGCTGGTTCACAAACTGGCTACTGCAGGGACCTGCCACCTCTGCTGCGAATCCACACCACTAACTACTGCTGGCAGCCCCTTAAAGGAAAGGTCATTTACCAAACCTCTCTGAGGCTGGAAGGAAGCCATGAATCACAGCTTGGAGAGCAGGCTGAGATCAGCTCCCTCCTAAGAGCTCAGGTCTAAAACGCAGCTACGTTTCACTGCTCAATAGTGCCTGGGAAGTGACATCAGCTAAATCAATGTGATGCCAGGCTAATGTGTCAGAGGGAACGGTTTATAACCTGCTTCCGGTGAGAAGAGGGCAGGCAGGTGCTTAGAGAAGGTGAGCAGACACCTTTGTGCAAGTAGCCATAATCAGTCATATTTTAGAGAACACAAGATGCCAGCCTGCTGTCAGCAGAGCCCTAGGGATTTGGTGTGGGTCTACAGAGAGGTGAGAAGCCCGTGCTTCTTCCCAAAGAGTCCCTGTGTCAGAGCCTCCCTGCTCCTTGCAGCCCTCTGTGGACAGCCAGCCCTGCAAGCCCTGCTCTGCTACCAGCTTTTCAACATCCTGTTTTCACAGGAAATAGTTTAATCTCCCTGTTTCACATCATATTTTTCCTCCTGCCCAAGCCAGCACAGACCATTCCCGGCAGGCAGGGCAGAAGTCTCCTCCCTGGGCCGTGCCAGCATTTTGGAGGGTGATCTGAACTCTCTCCTGGTCATGCCTAACTCCTCACCACTGCCAGCACTGGTACCTGCTGCTGGCCTCAAACTCCCATCATGGTCAACCACCTGCTTCCTATCACATTATTTTGAGTTTACTCAGCCATGAATCATTCAAGCACTTTTGTGCTTCCCTATTTTGCTGTATGATGGCTGAAGAACCAAAAAACCTGCTTTGTCACTGACATAATGATGCTGTTATCAGGACAAGAGAAATAATGCAAGGTCCTGATTAACTGTCCAAGAGCCATACAGGTGCAGTCAGCTAGACTTTCATATTTCATACAGCACATAACATCCAGGCTGGGTGGCCTAAAGGTTAAAAGTAATTTTGGCTGCACATAGATTAGAAGAGGAATTTTATTATCAGAGTTGTCTAAAAAAGATCTGCTTTACAGCCAGGATACAATAGACATGCCAGAGGAAAGCCAGTGACATTATGTGACTGCTGTCAGCTAACTGACCCAGCTATTTGCAGAGCATGGCCATACCCAGCTATCAACACATCCACCTGAGCTGCTAGGACAGAGCTCCCTCCACACATGGTCCGGTGCATGCAAGTCACAGAAGGGGACCTCTGAGGATCATCTAGTCTAGGTTCACCTAGAGCAGGTTGACAGGATCATGGGTTTTGGAAGTCTTCAGAGGAGAAGATTCCACAA
>WBNM01003788.1:0-26902 GCA_013399055.1 Ramphastos sulfuratus
ACCTCAGGATGCCATTGGCAGGGAAAGGTCACTCAGGAGGGGAAGGTACTCATTCCTGGGTCTGTGTGTGTCTGCCTGTGCTTGGAACAGCACAAGTGTCTATTTCAAATAATTTAGGTGTGAAACTTAAAATTACTGTTAAATATTCTCTGCTGTACCTGCAGTATTTGCTGTTGTAGCTTTTAAGATAACCTAGAGAGTTTTGCTTTTAAAAATTAATGGCTGAGTGTGCTGGGAGCTGATACCCTATTTTTTATTGCTGTTTAAGGGAGGAAATAATATCTTGGCCCATCCTCCCAGGCATCTTTCCACTATTCTCAAAGCTTAAATGCTAGCTGCAAGGGATGGGACACAACATGAATATTAATGTGCTGGCTGAGCTGACAACTGTGCTCTGTCTGAGCCATGGCCACACGTGAGCCTTCAAAATGTGGAGCTGATCCAGGAGACTGAGATTTTTCAGAGAATCTGGGGAGAAGTCTGACAAAAGTGCTCAGCAGCTACCTCCTAAAGAGCCTGTGCTAGAAAACTGCCTTGTGTGGGTGAAAAAAATGGGCTGTGACAGGGCTGGAATGAGCTGCAGCTGCTCAGGATGGTGAAGGAGGGCAAAGTTTGCAGTGCATCACTACACGGACAGAGTGAGTGGTCCAGGAGAAATAAAGCACAAGGAGATAAACTTTACCATAGTTTGAGTAAACTTCTTGGAAACAGCCACACATTTCACTGTGCTCTGGATTTTGCCTGTGCTACAAATATTAATGTTAAATCAGTTTGGTTTCATTTCATGGAATCACAAAATGATAGGTTGGAAGGGATCCCAAGGATCATCTGATCCCTGATGTTTGTTTCATGGAATCACAGAATGGCAGGTTGGAAGGGACCCCAAGGATCATCTGATCCCTGATGTTTGTTTCATGGAATCACAGAATGGCAGGTTGGAAGGGACCCCAAGGATCATCTGATCCCTGATGTTTGTTTCATGGAATCACAGAATGGCAGGTTGGAAGGGANTCCAAGCCCTACCATTCCACAATTGTCTGGCAGTGCAGCATCTCATTCAGTAGATCCTGTGTTGCAGCTCACTCAGTGTGGTTAATGATGTGCAGAAAGCCTTTAATAGGGTGTGCTGGAAAAGATGACTTCTGTGATAGCCACGCTAGTGCATCCTGACAGGGAAAGCTTTCCCCACAGCATTCCATGATGACAGGAGTTTAGAACCATGTAAGCAGGCCTTCAGAATGTTAAGTGGAATCATTCTTTGCATGTGAAGTGCCTTTCCCTAGTGAAATGCTAGAGGGTGATTTTTTTTTCTTAAGTTTTAAACTTAATTCCAGGCTCTTTGATTCATATGGGAATATATTCCTAGATTAGATGCAGTCTTCCATGTCAGGCTGTTCTGTAGGCAAAGTTTTAAACTAATGGCTTAGGCTGAAAGAGGCCTGAGACATCATCTAATCCAATCTCTCTGCCATGGGCAGTGACACCTCTCAACTAGAGCAGGTTACTCAAGGCCCCAGCCAGCCTGGCCTTGAACATCTCCAGGCAGGGAGCATCCACAACATCTCTGGACAATCCATTCCAGAGTCCTGCCACTCTCATAGCAAAGAATTTCTTCCTAAGATCTAATCTAAACCTGTCCTCCTTCAATATAAATCCATTTTCTCTTGTCCTATCAGTGCACACTGTTGTGAAAAGTCCCTCTGCAGCCTTCTTGTAGGATCCCTTCAGCTATTGGAAGGCAGGTCTGAGATCCTCCCTGAGTCTTCTCTTCTCCAGGATGAACAATATCTTAGCCTATCCACGTAGCAGAGGTGCTCCAGCCCCTGGATCATCTTTGTGGCCCTTTCCTGGACTTGTTCCAAAAGGTCTATGTCCCTCTTACGCTGGGCACACCAGAACTGGTCACAGTATTGCAGGTGTGGTCTCGGCAGAGCAGAGTCAAGGGGCAGAATCCCCTCTCTTGCCCTGCTGCCCACACTCCTCTGGCTGCAGCCCAGCACACAGCTGCCTTCTGGGCTGCATGAGGGCACTACTGGCTCCTGGGGAGCTTCTTGGCAGCCAACATCCTCAGGTCCTCTTCAGGCCTACCCTCAACCCAGTCTGTACCTGGTTTATTTTTGTGCTTGGGATGGGTCCCACCTGGGTGCACGACTGTAGGATTTTGAAGCAACTCCTAAGGAATGTTGTTGATGCTGTTTTATAAAACATTTAATCTCAATCAAATGCCACATCCTAAAAACTATCTTTTGAAACTTACATAATTTTATTTTGATAAAGGTCTTCAAGTATTAATCATGCTTTTCGCTGGAGAAGCCCAAGTTAAATCCTTGCTTTATGAGTCAGGAAAAAGACTTGGCAAACTCATCTCTTGAAAGCAAGCAACTTAGCTACCAAACTAAGCATCACAGATTACATTGGGTTGTAAGGGACCCTCAAAGATCATCTTGTTCAATCTCCCTGCAGTCAGCAGGGACACCTCCAACTAGAGCAGGCTGCCAGGGCCACATCAAGTCTGATCCTGAATGTCTTTAGGAATGGGGCCCTGAAAACTGTGCAGCCTGGTGCAGTATTTTACCACTCTGTGTAAGATCCTCTTCAGCTTCAGTCATCATTAGTTCCAGCAGAGTGCCTGGCTCTTTGGATTTGAAATGGATTAGGAGACACATTGTGCTCTCGAAGTGTGGAAAAGGTGCCTGTCTCCCATGACCTACTTCTCAGTGCAATTCTAACCTCAGCTAAGGCTAAGCTAGGATAACAGCTTGAATTTTCCTACTCCTATGCACCAGCACTGAAGTGATAAAAAGGTGGTGAGCCTTTGCTAACCATTACCTGATGATGAGGAAGGCAATAATTATGGGTTTCATTGTGGGACAGTAGTGAAATGAACTGATACAAAGCTCATTAACGTGATTTTAGTCCATATTTCTTCTTGTACAAGAGCCTGTAGTGATCAGCCAAAGGGAATGGGCTGAGCTTGAGGAGGGCTGATTTAGGCTGCAGACTATGGAGAAATTCTTGCCAATCAGGGTGGTGAGACACTGAAACAGGTTGCCCAGGGAGGCTGTGGATGGTCCCTCCCTGGAGGTGCTATAAAGCAGATTGGATGAGGCCTTGAGCAACCTAGTCTAGCAGAAGGTATCCAAGCCCATGGCAGGGAGTGGGAGCTAGATCTTTATGGTCCTTTCCAGCCCAAACCATTCTATGAATCCAGGAATAATTTTCTAGGCTGAACACCCCCAAGTCTTCCAGCCTATCCCCACAGGGGACATTCTCCAGCCCTCTGATCATTTTTGTGGCCTCCTTTAGACCTACTCCAGCAGCTCCACATCCCTCTCACACTTGGAGCAGCAGAACTGGAGGCAGTGCTGAAGGTGGGGTCTCAGCAGAGAAGAAGGGCAGAATCCCCTCCCTCTCATGCTACTCTCCCTGCCTTTGATGCAGCCCAGCATACAGCTGCCTTCTGGGCTGCAGGAGACTGTTGCTATATGCCTGAGTTTATTGTATTTTAAACAATATTTTCTGATGGTTTAGTACAATGCTGGTGCTGCTAACAGTGGGAGATTTCATGTTTGTGTAATGATGCACAGCTACCCATCATGTTTCCCCACGTATTTTATTTCAGGGAATAAATGATTCATGTCTTTTTATGACTGTGCACAGTAGACTCTTGCTCCAGTTTTAGAACTGAAAATGTTTGAACAGTTTGGTATTTTTACATCACTAATTTCTATTTACCTGTGTATAGAATAACTTGCCATTCCTAGGACACAGATGAGTTGCAGGCATGCAGCCAGGATTGGTAGGTCAGCTTTGTGGCTGGGGAGAAAGGTTCAATAATTCTAATAAGAAGCTTCAAGGGAATATCACCAAATCACAGAATGGCTCAGGTTGGGAGGGACCTCAGACATCATCTACTTCAACCTCCCTACCATGGGCAGGGACACCTCTCAACTAGACTTGGCTGCTCAAGGCCTTATCCAGCCTGGCCTTGAACACCCCCAGGCAGAAGGCATCCACAATCTCCCTGGGTGACCTGTTTCAGAGTCTCACTACCATCCTACTGAGAACTTCCTCCTGGCATTCAGTCTAACCCTGCTCGCCCTCAGCTTCAAACTGTTTCCCTTGTCCTGCCTCTAGACACCTTCATGAAAAGTCCCTCTGCAGCCTTCCTGTCTAAGCTCCCCCTGGAGTCTTCTCTTTCCCAGGTTGAACACCCCCAGCTCCCTCAGCCTGTCCTCACAGCAGAGGTGCTCCATGGGGTATTCCATGGGTTACAACATGGTTAGGAGTAAACATTTAAGGAATAATAATGAAAAAGTAGAACTAGATTCTTTTGGATACTTTATGTGCTGGTGTACAGGTGCCAGTCACTGGAGAGACTTTCACTGGGCACAAAAAAACATCTTCTTATCTGGTTAAGTGGGCAGATGTGAAGAGGTAAATGACTTCTTTCACAGAAAAAATTCTGAAATAAACCCCTTCATTAGCAGAATGATTCAATTTTACACAAGAAAATCCATCACCCACAGTTCATGTTGATAGTAGCCCTACAAGATGCTCTGCAACTGTCTAAGCAGGGATGGCAACAAGCCCGTAACTATCTTTTAGGAATTCTTTTCTCAAATTCAGCAAAATATACAATAGTTAGGATAAAAGCACTTTATAGAATGCATTCAATATCTGAAGGGCACCTATGGGAAGGCTAAGGAGGGATGCTTTAGACTGGGCATGTGAGCTTTAGAAGGGCTTGTGGAGATAAGATGAAGTCACCATGTCCAGCAGATAGAGAGAGGTGATTCTGCCTCTCTGCTCTGGTGAGACCTCACTTGCAGTGTGGTATCCATCCCTGGGTGACCCCAGCACAAGAGGGACATGGACCTGCTAGAGGGAATTCAGAGGAGGGACACAAAGATGATGAGAGGGCTGGAGCACATCTGCTGTAGGAACAGGCTGACAGAATTGGGATTGTTCATCCTGAAGAAGTGAAAGTTCCAGGGAGACTTTACAGCTACATTTCAATATCTGCAGGGGACCTACAGGAAGGCTGGGGAGGGACTCTTTAGAAGGGCCTATGGTGATAGGATGAGAGGTAATGGTTTGAAACTGGAGCAGGGGAGGTTGAGGTTGGACATCAGGAGGAAGTTCTGCACAATGAGAATGGTGAAATACTGGAACAGGCTACCCAGGGGTGTGGTTGAGGCTCCATCCCTGGAGCTATTCAAGATCAGCTTTGATGTGTCTCTGGTCAGCCTGCTCTAGTTGGAGGTGTCCTTGCTGAGTGCAGGGGGATTGGACAAGATGATCTTTGAGGGTCCCTTCCAACCTGGTGCAATCTGTGAAGCTGTAAATGGGACATGACTCCACTACAGTCATCAAGAAGCTAATCAAACTAGCACTTAAGTACACATTTAATTTTAAGTAAGTGAGCAGACCCAATTAAGTCAGCTGAATTAGTGACATGCATAGAATTGGGAAGCTGGAAAAGTTGCTTCTCCACAAATGGAGCTAAAATTTAAAGTTGCTCACCCTCAAGTTAAAGAATTCTTTATTTTGTGAGAGCTGAAGGCTACTCCTTGTCTGTAGCACTGTGGGTTTATAAGTTCTCACTCTTAAAACAATAGTCACCTCCATTAGTTTGCCAAGGAAACATTGCCTTCAGCTTCTCCTTCAGCTGCCAAGCCTTCTGAATAATTAGAGCTCAGTAAGAAGTAATCAGTTTATCCCTGCATGCCTGGAATATAGGCATGGTTAAATGGAATACAGATTTAAGTTGATGAAATAAGAAAGTTAGGATAGGCTTCTTCTAACTCTTGACCCCCATTACACACTTAGTTCAGCTGAATTTAGTACCAGAATGCCCATAAAAGCTTACCAGTTCCTGCACACTCCTTAGCCTTAGAGTGAAACAGCTTCAGAAAGTGTTTTTGGGGAAAAGTGTAGCAGAGCTGACAGCATTAGTTTGGTTTCTTTCATTGCTTACTTCCAGTGCTGTCTGTAAAAAACATACTGCAAAACTGTAGTGTAAAGATTCAGTTTAATCTTTTGGTCAAATGAACTCTTGCCTGCAGACTGCAAAGTCCATGATCAGACATCATTCCTTTCATCTGCAGGGGACCTTCAGGAAGGCTGGGCAGGGATGGTCGAGAAGGGTTTGTAGGGATAGGGTGAGGGGCAATGGTTTGAAACTGCAGCAGGGGAGATTGAGGTTGGACATCAGGAGGAAGTTCTGCACAATGAGAGTGGTGAAATACTGGAACAAGCTGCCCAAAGGTGTGGTTGAGGCCCCATTCCTGGAGATACTCAAGGTGAGACTTGCTGTATCCCTGGGCAGCCTGCTTTAGTTGGAGATGTCTCTGCTGACTGCAGGGAGGGCTGGACAAGAGGTGACCTTTGAGGATCCTTTACAACCAACTACAGTCTGTGGATAGGTATGGTGAAACTAGTGTTAGATCTCAAGAAACACTAGAGCACTCCAAGTTAGGGAAGAATACCACACACATCAGCTGATCCTTATACCACCAGTGTCAGCTAGGCAGTTGTATTGTCTCTTTTCACAGTAGGAGAGAACTTCAATATCTTTGCCAAGGTCATGCAGCTGACCATTTCAGAAGAAGGCTTAATTTCCTTCAGCAGCTATTTCTTTTGTTCAGTGTGTCTTCCCAGTTCCTTCTGAAGTTGCACCAGAATAAGTTGAGAACAGCAGAAATGGTATCATTTAGTAACAACTGAAGGGAAGCATCCATCAACAGCTGACTGACAGCTCATCTGCCAAATATTGTGTGGAGATGCACTTTCTAGTCCTCATCTCTTCAGCCAAAACCTCCAAAACCCCAGGCTATTTGAGAGAGAGATTTCTCACTCGCACACCATGGCAAGTTAGGAGCTGACCTGCTGCAGAGTAACTCTGCAGAGAAGGATCCCAGGGTGCTGGACAGCACCGTGCCCCGGTGGCCAAGAAGGCCAATGATATACTTGGGGGCATTAAGTGGAGTGTGGCCACAAGGCCAAGGAAGGTTCTCCTCCCCTCAGCCCTAGTCAGACTGCGTCTGGAATACTGTGTCCAGTTCTGGACTTCCCAATTCAACAGGGACAGGAACTGGAGAGAGATTTCGATGGAGGTTGTGAGAATGATGTAGGCACTGGAACATCTGCCTTATGAGGAGAGGCTGAAAGCCCTGGGGCTGTTTAGTCTGGAGAAGAGAAGACTGAGAGGTGACTTTATCAATGTCTATAAATGTCTGAGGGATGGGTGTCAAGATGAGGGTGTCAGGCTCTTTTTGGTGGTGCCCAGTGGTAGGATAAAGAATAATAGATGTAAACTCAATCACAGGAAACTCCATCTCAGCATGAGGAGATGCTTTTTTGTGGTGAGGGTGCTGGAGACCTGGAGCAGGCTGCCCAGAGAGATTGTCGACTCTCCTCTGGAGACATTCAAAACCCACCTGGATGCATTCCTGTGTGACCTGCCCTAGGTGATTCTGTTCTGGAAGAGTGATTGAACTTGATGATCTCTGGAGATCACTTCCAACCCCTCATATTCTGTGATTCTGTAAAGAAAGGAATTATAAATTAAAGATGTGTTTATAAGAGATGTGTCCAGCTGAAAGAATAAAAGGCATGGTAGGAAATTAAAAGTTTAGCACAGAAATCCTTTAACAAAGGAAGAAAACACTTACTAAAGGAAAAAAAACAAACCCGAACTTACTGAAAGAAAAAGAAATATTAAAAGAAAAAAACATAACACCATAACCCAAACACTTTGAATAAAACTTCTTTACCAAATACTTTGAACATTGCAGAATTGATAGGGTGAACAAATGGTCAAGAAATTTAAGGAACACTCTTGGAAAGCAAGGCAAAAATAGAAAAAGGAGAAAGAATGATTTGGTAGTCATCATTAGTGAGCTTTGGAGAAGTTGCTGTGGATATTTTTAGTGGGAATGGATCTGTCAGACTTTTATATAAAAGNATGTATGTGGCCTTCTCTGAACCCTCTCTAGCAGTTTCATCTTCTTCTTATGCTGGAAACACCAGAACTGGAGGTCAGTGGCAGAAGTTGGAGGATTGTAACTGCTTTCAGGACTGGAGACTATATGCACAAATCTAACAATGTTTTCCTTCACCTGTTAACTTTTGCATGGGTTTTGTTAATTTCAAATCAGCCTCAGGACCAGAAGAATGGAAAATTGTAGATGCACTGTGAGGTTTTGGGTTGTAGTTTGGGTTTGTTTTTTTTATTCTAAGGGAGAAGGGAGTCTATTGAAGAGCAACAGACCAGAAAATCTGATTTATCTAGGCGATAAATTGGAAGAAAATGTAATGAAAAACAGAGCTATAAGACATATGGAAAAATGTGATGCAATGGATGTACAGTCACCATTGCTTCTGCAAGAAAGAAGTCACATCTGTGAAATTTTATTAAGCTTCCCTGGATTCACAGTTGCAGAATGGAACAGAGGTGACCTTGCTGGTTTTAGTAATTGGGATATTCCAAAATGGTTTTGACTTTTTGTCCTTCTGATCTGTTGTCTAAACTGAAGGAAAGATCAACTCATGAATTAATAACCAGTTCAAAGATGGGCAAACATGTTGGGCAGCACACCACACATGGACTCAAGTTAACACTGGGACCTGGATGGTTCACTTCACAGAATCATAGGATGGTAGGGGTTGGAAGGGACCTCTGGAGAGCTAGTCCAACCTTCCTCCTAGAACAGGTTCACCTGGAGCCAATTGCATGGGAACACCTCCACGTAGGTTTCAAAAGTCTCCAGAGACAGAGACTCCACAACCTGTCTGAGTGTCCTACTCCAGTGCTCTGGCCTTCTAAGGAAGTTTCTTCTGAAGTTCATGTCAAACCTCCTGTGTTCTAGTTTGTACCCATTTCCCCTTGTCCTATCACTGGGCACTACTAACAAGAACCCAGCCCCATCCTCTTGACCTCCACCCATGAGATACTGATAAGCATTGAGAAGATCTCCTCTCAGTCCCCTCTTCTCCAGGTGAAACAGCCCCAGGTCTCTCAACCACTCCTCCTAAGAGAGGTGCTCCAGTCCCCTTCTATTCTATGAATCTCTGAATGTTATCTTGATGTCAACAGCCAACAACTACAACATCTGACACTTAATGGATTCACAGAATGGTTTGAGTTGGAAGAGACCTTAAAGATAATCCAGTTCCAAGCCCCCTGACATGGGCAGAGACACTTCCCACTAGCCCAGGTTGCTCAAGGCCTCATCCAACCTGGCTTTGAACACCTCAGGGAGGGGGCATCCTGAACCCCCTCTTCCAGTGTCTCACCACCCTCACTGGCAAGAATTTCTTCCTAATTTCCAGACTAAATCTTACCAACTTGAAACTATCTATGTTTTTTTCCATTGTCAATATTATTCTTCTGGTACTCCCAGGAGGTCTTTTATTCAAAGACCCAATCCCTTCTTAGCTTGTTAGAGCTGGCAAGAAGACAGCAGATGTGTCATGGGCTTGCACAATGTTTATAGAAGTGGTAAGCCTGATTTCATCTGAAATTTGGTGCTTAACTGGACTCTGGAGTGGAGATATTCTCTGGCAAGTTTCAACCCACAGGAAGATTATGCAGCTGAGCTAGAAACCATTAAAAATAGAATTTGCAAATGAAGTGCTGCCACGAGTCTGAGGCATAATAGGATGAGCACTATCATGTATGAATGAGCCTTTCTCCCTTCTATAGCAGCATGCCATGCAATATGCAAATGACTTGCCTTAATGAACAGCTTCATTTGAAAAAAAGAGTTCATGTGGTTAAACACTCAGAGACAGTTATTAATGTTTTAATTTTATGGACTGGGCTAGATTGCATCAAATGAAATCCAGCAAACCCTTAAAAATAATGAGAAAGGAGTCAGCTAAATGCAAGTGGTTATAGGTAAGTGTGCTGCTGCTGAGTTAGTTTCAAACTTCAGGAACCCCAAAGGAATAGATCTTAATAAAGAAAATAATAACCCTAATATATAGCAAATAATAAAAGCATTCATATAAACCACATCAGGATAATCCATATAGTAGAGTGTGTCCTATATGGCCACATGAGTGCCAGCTGCACCTGGGTACCTTTGTGTGATAAAATGTGCCCCTTCCACCAGGAGCATGGTAACACACTGGATACTTTGGTATGTAGCATGCTCAGCCTCTACTCCAGTTCTTACTCAGTTCTGGTCCAGTTTGTAGCAGTCTACAAGCTCCACCCCTGCTCTGGCTGCAACTTTCTCCTGGGATACATCTTGGGCTACCTCAGCTCTACCATCCCTGTTCAAAATGTTGTGTTGGCTCCATCACCTTCTAGGGCTGACATGGTACTGCTGTCCCAGCCAAGAATGACATCTTGGACATTCTCTTTCTCCTCTTTGGGCTCCATCTCATCACCTCCTCCTGCTCAAGCAGTCTTTCACAGCATGGGCCCCTGTTCATATCTGGCACCTTTTCAAGCTTCAGCTCATCCTTAGATCATTCTTAAGCTCATAATCATAGAATCAAGGAATGGTTCAGGTTGCAAAGGACCTCAGAGATCATCTCTTCCAACCATTCTGCCATGAGCAGATGCCTCTCAACTAGACTTGGCTGCTTAAAGCTTCATCCAGCCTGGCCTTGAACACTCCCAGATGGGAGGCATCCACAACCAATCTAGGCAACCTGATCCAAGCTCTCACCACCCTCATACTGAAGAACTTCTTCCTAAAATCCAGTCTAACCCTGCTCTTCCTCAGCTTCAAACCATTCCCTTTTGTCCTGTCTTAGACACCATTATGCATCTTCTGCAGTCCCTCTGCATCCTTCCTGTAGGATCCCTTCAGCTATGGGAAGGCAGCCAGAGGAGCTCCATTTGTCACTGGTCTCCACATGGACATAGAGCTGTTGATCACAACTCTTTGAGTGTGACTGAGTAGCCAGTTCCTTACTCACCAAGTGGTCCATCCATCAAGTCAATGACTTTCCATCTTCGAGAGAGGGATCTGTTGCTTCCCTTTCTCCATCTCCAACTTGACTCCTGCTCTTGGTCATGTTGCTTCTATCACAGAATATCATCTCTGCTACTGATTGGGATCCACTTCCATTCTGTGCTCTGCTCCTGCTCTTACCCAACTCCAACCTTTTCCTGAGCTCCAGCTTTGCTCAGACCCTGCCTGAGCAGTGCTGGCACTACCACCCTTGCTCAGAATGCCACTGTGGCTCTGTCTTTCTCTAGGGAAATTCCTGCAAAAGCCTGCTAGGATAAAAGTCTGGATTGAAAGGATTTGTGGTGATGTGATAGGGTGGAAATGAGAAAAGGGTATTTGGCTATCACCAAAATGCCAGAATGATTCAGAATTAATTTTGACAGCAGAGTTTGGGTGCATCAAGCCTTCAAATACAAAAATAAAAAAGAAATAATGTTCTGCTTCCAGATTCTCATCCACTTATTACAAATTCAGTGAGGAAGAGGATGAAATGAACACAATATGAAACGCATTCATCCCTTTCATTTTTTTTTCTGTCGTCTTTTTAACCTTTTACTAGCTTATTTCCCCCAAATTGCTTCTGTTTCTCTGTCTGTTATTCATCCAGCTGTATCAATTTTAATCTGAGCTAATAAATAAAGCTGATAAGGTCTTAGTGATATTTTCACTTGTTCAGAATCTAAACAGGCAGTGTTAGAGACAAACCCTTGGCAAAATATGTTCATATTATGATTGTGGCTGAGAAAAGGAGGGGAAGGGGAAAGGACAGTTTGATATGCTAAATGGTTTTCATGCTTGGGAAAAAAAGGAAGAAGAATTTGATGGAGAAATAGAGACAGATGTCAGAGTTTAAGGACAGCATCTGGTGTCCTTTCATGCCAGGCTGGTGGGTAGGTGTGAGAGACAGGTGTGAGAGACAGATGTGAGAGACAGATGCCCTGAGGAAGGGAGGAAAGTTAGTAAGCAAGGAGATTTGGATCAGAAGTTTTGAAGCAGATTTGGCCTCTACCGTTCTCAAATTACAACAGAACAAGGCACTAAATGAGTCTGGGAAAGGGAAGAATAAAGCTGTCAGTAAAAATACAGCCACAGCAGTAGTGCAGAGTTATGAAAGCAAAAGCAGATGAAGAGAATAAAGCAGAGAGAGCAAGTGAAAAATAATAAAAAAAAAAGTTTTTCTTCCTTCTTGCTTCTTAGACCTAATAATGGAATCTCATGTTCAGGGGGGAAAGTCTGCAGACAGATGGAACACACAAATTACTCAGGTGTGGCAAGGGGAGTCCAAAGCAAGCTTTTTATAGAACTTTCTGTATGGTCAGAGAGGTGGAGTCAAGAGAATGAGAAAATGCCATATGAAGAAATTTGCAGAAGATATTAATATTAAAGGAAAATTTCAGCAAGTTTGGGAAGGATGATAGGCATCAACTAGTTGATAAGTGCAAGAGAGACAGGAATCTGCTGGCGAGGGCCCAGTGGAGGCTAACAGAATGATTTGGAGGACTGGATCATATCTACTATGAAGAAAAACTGAGAGCCCTGAGGCTGTTTAGTCTGGGGAAGAGCAGGCTGAGAGGGGATCTAATCAATGTGATTAAATATCTGAGGGGTGGGTGTCAGGATGAAGGTGCCAGGCTCTTTTTGGTGGTGCCTGGTGATAGGACAAGGAAGAGTGAGTACAAGCTGGAACACAGGAGGTTCCACCTCAACATGGGGAGCACTTTCAACTCTTTAAACTAGCTGTTTCTCTTTCTAACTTGAAGATTATGAACATGAACAACAACAATTCCCAGATTGCATTGGGTTGGAAGAGGCCTTCGAAGGGCATTTTGTCCAACCCCCTTGCACTCAGCAGGGACACCTACAACTAGAACAGGCTGCTCAGAGACACATCAAGGCTGATCTTGAATGTCTCCAGGGATAGGACCTCAACTATATCCCTGGGCAGCCTATTCCAATATTTCACCACTCTCATTGTGCAGAACATCCTCTTGATGTCCAACATAAATCTCTCCTGCTCCACTTTCAAACCATTGCTTCTCATCCTATCACTGCAAGCCCTTCTAAACAGTCCCTCTTCAGCCTTCCTGTAGGTCTCCTTCAGATATTGAAATGCAGCTCTAAGGTCCACCCAGATCCTTCTCTTTTCCATGCTGAACAGGCTCAATTCTTTCAGCCTGTCCCCATAGCAGTAGTTCTCCAGCCCTTTGATCATCTTTGTGGCCTCTTCTACAGCAGATCCATGTCTCTGTTTTGTTGGAGGTCCCATAGCTGAACACAGCACTGCAGGTGAGGTCTCACCAGAGCAGAGGGGCAGAATCCCCTCTCTCCATCTCTTTTGATGCAGCCCAGGCTGCCACTTGCCTTCTGGGCTGCAAGTGCCCATTGCTGGCTCATGTCCAGCTTCTCATCCATCAGCATCCCCAAGTCCATTTCTACAGGGCTGCTCTCAATCTCATCATTCCCAAGCCTGGAATGATATTGAGGGTTGCCCTGACCTAGGTGCAGGACCTTGCACTTGGCCTCATGACATTAGATAGCAGAACATCTGCATGCTTTTAAAAGTAGATCAATTACAGTTTTCACCTAATGAAAGTGGTAGATCTGGGCTCTGGGTTTCTCCTGATGGAACTGGTAGATCTAATTTCAGATTTAGCAGATAGGAACAGATTCACCTCTGCTGTTAGTTAATGGTAGCTGGAAGAGACACTTCCCCATGTCAAAGGAGGCCAAATTAAACTGTAAACCCAAAGCATTTGTTAGACTTTGTACACGCCAAGCAGAATTTGGATGCAGCCTTGCTAGAGCTAAAGACTTCAGTGAGATTGCAGCTCTACAAAAAATTGAGGAAGCTTCCCTGGACTGCATTTTCATACTTGAGGGTGTAAGAAAAACACAATGCAACAGAAGTTTGGAAAATCAAACATAGTGGAAATCAAAGCTGGTGAGCACAGATGAGACTCAGAAACTCTTGTGAATACCCAAACCCCTGCACATCTGTAGAAACAGATGATTTGAGCCTTGTATCTGTTTTGCCTCTCGATTGGAAGTGGTTTAATGTACAGCTGAACTGTCTCCTGAGGAAACCTCTTTTATGTTCCAGGTTTTAGTGTTCCCCTGATCTTTCAGGATGGTGCCTAGGTGCATTTCAGCTCCCTAGTTACTAAGAGTAATGAAAAACTGCATGCTGTTCCACCTTTTCAGCCTGTGTAGTTCCATTCAGAAGTTCTTCCTTCAGGACATTTTGATGATTTTTTGTAATCAGCAATTACTTCATACTTCAAGATCAGGAAGGAATGACATTTTTCAGACAGTTCCTTTTACAGCTTACAAGTCTATTGGAGTGAGTCCAGGGGAGGCCACAAAGATGATCCAGCATCTCTGGTATGAGGATAGGCTGAGGAAGCTGGGAGTGTTCAGCCTGGAGAAGGGAAGACTCTGAGGTGACCTTAGAGTTGCCTTCCAGAACCTGAAGGGATCCTGCAGGAAGGCTGCAGAGGGACTTCTCATCAGGGTGTCTAGAGACAGGACAAAGGGGAATGGTTTGAAGCTGAGGCAGGGCAGAGTTAGACTGTGTTTAGGAAGAACTTCTTCAGTAGGAAGGTGGTGAGACTCTGGAATAGGTTACCCAGGGAGGCTGTGGATGCCTCTTTCCTGGGGGGTGTTCAAGGCCAGATTGGATGAGACCTTGAGCAGCTTAGCCTAGTTGGGAGGTGTCCCTGCCCGTAACAGGAGAGGTTGGAGTAGATGGTCCCTGAAGTCCCTCCAGCCTAAGGTATTCTGTGATTCTATGAATGTTATAACAAGTGGTCTGTAGGATAAACAAGGGAATAGACACGGTCTTCCTTGGAGAAATACTGCAGTTTCTCAAAATGGGTTGATCTGGGGAGCTGAACAACAGAAGTTACTTTAAAAATGTCTGAGGGAGCTGTGGCTGTTTAGTCTGAACAAAAGAAGGCTGAGGAGAGACCTCATTGCTCTCTAAAATCTTCTGGAAGGAGCTTGGGTCCTGATGATCGTTGGTCTCTTCTCACTAGTAACAAGTTATAGGACATGAGAAAATGTCTTCAAGCTGCACCAGGGGAAGTTTTGGTTGGATGTTTAAACTTTGTCCCTGAAAAGGTTCTCCAGGCTGCCCTGGGAGGTGGTTGAATCCCCATCACCAGAGGTGTTTGAATGTGGCAGAGATGTGGTGCTGAGGGTCATGGTTTAACCCCAGCCTTGGTAAAGTTAGAGAATGGTTGGACTGGATGATCTTACAGGGCTTTTCCAACCAAAACAATTCTGTGTTTCTATGTATGAAGCAAAACCTCAGCGTTCACTGGGGCATGTTGTGAGGATACTCCGTTGCTAGTCCAAATCGATCAATTACTGATGAAGTTAATGGAAATACTTCCAACTATTTTTGCTTCAGCTTTATCTCCTCATGCCTTGAGGTGTTTGAATGTGTCAGAGATGTGGTGCTGAGGGCCACGGTTTAGCACCAGCCTTGGCAGAGTTAGAAAATGATTTGGCTTGATGGTATTAAAGGTCTTTTTCAACTGCAACTATCCTTTGGTTCTATGGGTATGCTGATTAACACAGTTATAGATTCACAGAGTGGTTGGTGCTATAAGAGACCTTGAAGCTCACCTAGTTCCAACCCCCCTGCCATGTTGGCAGGTTGAATTTCATCATTAAAAAAAAAAAAAGACTTTTTACAGCAGTTTGCTCATTAGAAGACACTAAACAAGCAATTTATCACAGAAACTGCATTTCAAAAGGGCAGGACTGAGAAGCGCAGCACGTTAGGAGCAATTTGTGATGACGAGGAGGAAAAACCCAGCACAGATTACTCATTAGGAATAGTTCATAAATTCAATACTTTTACAGGGTGATAATTTGATTCACTAAAATGGTGGCTAAAATGAAGTTGTCAAGCAGAAGCAGTCCTTGGATAGAACACAGTTATAAAAATCGACATTTACCTTCTGAAATTGCCATTTGAGCACAGCTGTAATGTACAGTGGGAAACCCTGTGAAACACTGCAACATTTAACTTAATCTGTTTGATTGCTCCCCCAGTTCCTGGTAATTTCATTGCAGAGACATTTTGTTGCAAAAGCAGGTTAAATGTGACTTGTTTTTCTCAGTTTATCTGCCTTTTTTATTAACAGTATTTTTTGAGTAGCAGTATTTATGGAGAAAAAGCTGTCAATAAGAACAATATTCCTTCTAAACCCCCAAACCCTAACAACTAAGTGTGATATTCCTGTTTATAAGCCCTTTATCAAATATCTAAATCAAGTATCTAAAGCAAACTGGTGTTTTGTAATAGAAGGTATTAATGTCTGTTTGAATATTGAGGATGTTAGTTTCAGGTGCATCAACAATGAAAATGTAGAATAGCTGTAAATGGGAAATCTTTTGTTTTAGTGAAATACCAGTTCTGCAAGTCAATAAAATGCTAAAATGTTATACCTGTTGGAAACATAGAATGGGTCATGTTGGAAGGGGTCTCCAAAGGTCACTTAGTTCTACTCTCCTGCACTCAGCAGGGACACCTCCAGTAGATCAGGTTGCTCAGAGCCCTGATGAAGCTGCTGGTGAATATTGTCAGGGGTGGGGCCTCAACCACCATATCTAATAATGCTTTAATGTGCTGAGTGTTATGGGGAAATTATTATGCAATATTTTCTGAATGCTATTACTCAAGAGAATGCTGATATTGGATTAGGAATTACCTCATTACTTCAACATTAATGTAAGTTTGATTGTTGTAACTGCAAAGTTAAAATGTGCAATACTGTGATGTTTGGGTATTCATTTGAAGAATGGTTTAGGTTGGACTTTGAAGATTACCCAGTTCCAACTGCCATGGGCAGGGACACCTTCCACTAGACCAGGCTGCTCAAGGCATCATTCAGCCTGGCCTTGAACACCTCCAGGGAGGGGGCATCCACAATCTTCCTTGGGCAACCTGTTCCAGAGTCTCACCACTCTCACTGTCAAGAACTTCTTCCTGAAATGAACACCATCTGTCTCTATATGACCCAAGTGAGAGTGTCTTGCTGATATCTCCAGTGATGCCTAAAAAAACCCTCATGTCCTGAATTTTTTGATGAAGTGACTAATAGTTGTAGCTCTTTTACTTCTTCAAGTATATTCAGTGAAAAATAACATCTTGAGAAGGAAAAAAACAACAAACCAAAACAAAAAAGAATGAAGAAAGTAATTTTTTCCCTGTTGTTTTGTTTATGGGAGTTAGGTAATGTTTTTATTCATTCCAGGATGACAACACCAATAATTTCTTAATCTTCTTGGCAAACATTTGACCTTGTTCATGAACCTGATTAAGTTTCTGTGTGTAAGCAGTCCCAGGAAACTGTTTGAACAGCATGGTAACTAAGGGATTTTGAGAAAATTTGGAGGAACAGAGTAGAGTTCCTTCCCGTGCCAGATGGCTTTGCAGTAGGTAACAGAGGAAGATAATGAGTAATCAAGTGCAGTGACTAAGCTGCCTTGGACAGGTTGTGTTTTCTCTTCTGCTTCCCACTTCATCTCCTTGCCTGTAAGGATTCAACCACTAACCTACATATTGATGAGGCCCTCAGCCTTAAAATATTTCAAAGGGAAAAAAAAAAAAACAACACAACACAACAAAACAGGGCTCAGCAGCATTAAATATAATCTGACAATTGTGAAGGAGAGGATTAGTAATCTGGACTGAAAATATCAACACTCTGTGTGAGAAAACAAAGTTTCTCTCCAGCTGACAAAGTCTGAGATCCCTGCCAGGAATGCTACAAAGAAAATGAAACAGATTGGTGAGTTGATAACCAGTTGCTAAGGAGAGGTAGGAGGCCTTCTATCTAGGTAGCAGTTTTACATATTTATCATAGATTTGATGAGTCATAGAGTGAGATAGCTGGTTTTGGAAGGGCAAAACAGAGAGTTACAGGCAACATATTTGTGGATGCTATTTGGCACAAAGAAGCAAGTGCTAAGGGAAGTTATTCAAGCATGTTACAAAAGCAAGGACTCATCATGGGTTCTGTATTACAAATAGTGAAAAACAGAAGTTGTCTTTCTGTGTGGGGTATCTGTTCTAAATGAGATATGGAATCATACAAAGCAGCATACTTAAAAACCCTTCCAAAGTCAGTTCAGGAGGGAAGTGCATAGGAGACAAACAAGAAGTGTCTTTGCAGATGTGTCCTCTCTGGATCTGCTTGCAATGCTTCTTTTGATGGAGCCCAGGATATGATTTGCCTCTTGGGACACTGTCTGCTCATGTCCAGCTTCTCCTCCATCAGCACCCCCAAAGTTCTTTTCCACAGGATTGTTTTCTATCACCTCATCCCCCGGGCTGTATTGACAGTGAGGATTGTTCTGGCCCACGTGCAGATGCTGTATGTAAAATCTCTCTTGGGATGATAAAAAAGTGCTCACTACACTATATGAAATGTCTCTCTTGTGATGTAAACTTATTTTCTGTATTTGAGGTTGCAGTTTTGATGGCTAAAGGCAGGTGTGGATATATAATCCAGTTGCCTTCAATACTGTGATAAGAAAATAGCACTATTCATACCTGTAAAGGCCATGTGAAATGAATTAAGAGCTAGCTAGCTGACAGATCTCAAATCACTTGTCACTGGGGATGTTTTCCAGTAGAGTCTTGAAGTGATAAATAATAACCCTAGCAGTATTTAGCATTCCTTCAGTAGTCCAAAGTAAATATAAAATCACTTAAAAGCTTGGTGAATGGCTAAAATAGCAAGGTCAAGGAACTATTTAGACTGAGAGATAAATTAAGCCTATTGAAAGGGGGGAAAAAAAAGAAGTATGGTAATGCAAAATCATATAGATAGCAACAAACAGTGCAAGCAATGCCTGTGTGAAGGAGTAGGAGCAGAAAGAAGAGGCTACCTGGAGGAGACAACATGGAAAAGGTTGTGGTTAGAGTGGATGAATAATTCAGCATGATGTCTGAGTGTGATGTTGTGGCAAAAGAGGCTGCAGTGTGGTCTGTGGGTGAAGAATTAAGGGAGCACCGAGGAAACAAAGGAAAGGCCTCATCTGTGTCCTGTCCTGGGCTGCTCAAGGACAGGGAAATGCTTAAGAGGGTACAGCAAAGGGCTAGAAGGTGATGAGGGGACTGGAACATCTCTGTGATGAAGTAAGGCAGAGGAGCTTGGGGCTGCTTAGTCTGGAGAAGAACAGACTGAGGGGAGGGATCTCATCAGTGCTGATCAATAGCTCAAGGGTGAGTATGAGGAGGCTGGCACCAGGCTTATTTCAGTGGTGCCCAGTGACAGGACAAGAGGTGATTGGCACAAACTTGAACATAGGAAGTTCCATTTAAACTTGAGAAGAAATTTCTTTATTTGAGGATAGTGAAGCCCTGGAACAGGCTGCCTAGGGGGGTTTTGGAGTCTCCCTCTGGAGTCATTCAAAGCCCACCTATATGCCATCCTCTGCAACCTGCTCTGCATGAGCCTGCTGTAGTGAGGGGCTTGGATTAGATGATCTTGAGAGGTCCCTTCCAACCCCTACCATTCTGTGAAAGGTCTCCCTTTTCCACCCTTGTGTAACAATACTGGAGTACTCTTTTGGGGCCCAGCTTTTCATGACTGAGGAGAAAAATTAAGTATCAGGAAGCTAAAGCCTGTAACAAACTTTCAAAGAGTGCTTGGGGAAATGCACAAAATTGACCTTTTAAGTAAATAGATCAAACACTTCTGATTATAGTGTATTAATACTTTCACAGAAAGGAAATATAGGCTATTCTACACCAAAAAAGCAAGTTAAGAAAACACAGTAATTTGTAACAGAAGCCTGATAAACTGGAAAAAATATGCTTGAAAGGGCACATATTTACTGGTTGCAGCAAACTAAAAGCAGAAGGAGTTTTCCCTTCACCTTCTGGTTTCCTGGTGCCTGGGTTTCCTTAATGAAAGTCTGATTATTATTATTTGTTTTAATCTATTTCTTCCTGTTTTGGGAATAGAAGGGGTTTAGTTTAGGGTTTTGAGACTTTGCTTTCTTCTCTTTCTCCTGAATTTTCAGTTGCTCTCTTATGAGCTGCAGCACACTGTGTCTGATTGCATCAATTTCTCTGTTTCCCACAGTAAATAATGCATTGTCAGGTTATCTATTATTTAATCTGCAACTGGACCCTTCACATGTGAGCACACAGGTACAAATCTGCAATTTGCTGTGGTGCTGAAAGGTGCATTTGCCAGAAGGTAGGAAGGAAAAGAGGAGTTGAATCCACTTTGTCTAATGTTTAACTTACTTGGGTATTGAGTGAAAAGTTCAAGTTGAACTCCAACACCCACCTAGGCGCAAAGGAAATGCATTTTCTGCTGTCTAAATGCCTTCCAATGCTATCAAACCAACCAAAACAAACCAACCAACCAACCAAAAAACAAAACCCAAAAAACCAAACCCAATCCAAGCACTGAAGAGTGTTCTAAGACCCTCAGCTGCCCACATTTCTTCTAGCATTAAAGAGAGGCAAGGCAGAAGCCAGTGGTATTCCTTTCCTTCTTAAAATGGTTAATCTCAGGACATTTAAGGATTATTCCATGCTCCACTGAATCATTTAATCATGGTCATATGAGCAGTAACATTTATATGTATTTGAAATCATAGATTCAAAGATTCATGGAACAGTTTGGGTGGGAAGGGAGCACAAAGATCATCTAGTTCCAACCCCCCTGCCACAGGCAAAGACACCTCCCACTATTCCAGGTTGTTCAAGGCCTCATCCAACCTGGCTTTGAACACCTCCAGGGAGGAGGCATCCACAACCTCACCGAGCAACCTGTGCCAGTGTCTCACCACCCTTATTGTCAAGAATTTGTTTCCAATATGCAGTCTAAATCTGCCCTCCTCAGGCTTCAATCTATTACCTCTCATCACTACAAGCCCTTGTCAGAAGTCCCTTCCCAGCTCTCCTGTAGCCCTCTTCAGGTACTGGAAGGCTGCTCTAAGGTCCCCCTGGAGCCTTCTGTTCTCCAGGCTGAACAGCCCCAACTCTTTCAACCTGTCTCCATAGGGGAGCTGCTCCAGTCTCTGAAGAGGGAATGAAATGCACCCTCAATAAGTTTATGACAGGATGAGGGGTCTAAACTGGCAGAGGGGACATTTAAACTAGATCTTAGGAAGAAGTTCTTTCCAGTGAGGGTGGTGAGATACTGGCACAGGTTGCTCAGGGAGGTTGTGGATGTTCCCTCCCTGGAAGTGTTCAGGGCCAGGTTGGATGAGACCTTGAGCAACCTACTCTAGTGGGAGGTGTCCCTACCTATGGTGAGGGGGTTGGNCATTACAAGACCTTGTCAATAGTCCCTCCCCAGCCTTTCTGTAGGCCCCCTTCAGATACTGGAAGGCTACTCTAAGGTCTCCTGGAAGCCTTCTCTTGTCCAGGCTGCAGAGCCCCAACTCTCTCAGCCTGTCCTCACAACAGAGCTGCTGCAGCCCTCTGATCATCTTCGTGGCCTCCTCTGGACCCACTCCAACACTTCGATGTCCTTCCTGTGCTGGGGGCTCCAGAACTGCACACTTGTCCACCCTTGAGGACGTGCTCTAGAGATCACAGAGGTGTTGGGTAGAAGGTTGGACCTGATGATCTTAGAGGGCTTTCCCAACC
Source organism: Ramphastos sulfuratus (assembly GCA_013399055.1). Lineage (NCBI taxonomy): Eukaryota > Metazoa > Chordata > Aves > Piciformes > Ramphastidae > Ramphastos > Ramphastos sulfuratus. The sequence continues at coordinate 21,604 of WBNM01003788.1, forward strand.
ACATTGATTCTCTGAAAGCACAGTTGTTACACTGGATCCACTTTCTCTCTGACTCAGTCTACATTCTGCTACAGATCTTTCTCAAGGGCTGCTTTCACAGCACTGTGGTTGTCTCAGCTGGATGTATTACAGGTTGAAAGCTCTTTCTTTTTTTTTTAAACTGTCACTAAATAAGCATCATTGTGAGAGAAAATAAAATGGTTTAGTGCTATCAATTGATTTTATTATCCCATTTGGAAGACATGAAACTGTTTGACAGAACTATAAAGTAGACAGGAGTAGATATTACTAGCACCTTTTAGAGCAGTACCCTGAGAAAGGACATGGTGCTATTAATGTGCTGCTGGTTTTCCTGAATGCCAAAGGGTAGCTGAGGTCCTGCTGAAAATATCACACAGAACTCCTTATTCAAAATAGTGAATGTCATGGAACAGTCTGCTGAGGTATGAGCACGTTGCACAACCTGTGATGGACAGAACCTGTCAAGGAGCAGCAGTATCCATGGGCAGTGGAGTGGATTGAAAACTCGCTGAAGGATGGAGCGCAGAGGGTTGTGGTCAGAGGTAGGGTCTAGTTGGAGGTCTGTAACAAGTGGTGTTCCCCAGTGGTCAGTACTGGGCTCAGTCCTGTTTAATATCTTCTTTAGTGACATGGATGAATGGAGATAGTGGACCCTTGGGAAGTCTGCTGATGCCCACCAACATGACCTGGCCAGGCTGGAGAGCTGGGCACAGAGTGACCTTATGCAGTTCAATAAGAGTAAGGGCAGGGTCCTGCACCTAGGAAGGAATAACCCCATGCATCAGTACAAGTTGGGGGCTGACCTACTGGTAAGCAGCTCTGTGGAGAAGTCCTGGTAGAGAACAGGGTGACCATGAGCCAGCAGTGTGTTCTTGTGGCCAAGAAGGCCAGTGGTATCCTGGGATGCATTAGGAACAGTGTGGCTAGCAGGTCAATGGAGATTCTCCTTCCCCTCTAGTCTGCCCTGCTGAATCCTCATCTGGAGATTGTGTCCAGGTCTGGGTTCCGCAGTTCAAGAGGGACAGGGACGTGCTTGAGAGGGTACAACAAAGGGCTACAAAGATGATTAGGGGACTAGAACATCTCTGCTATGAAGAGAGGCTGAAGGACTTGGAGCGTTTGAGCCTGGAGAAGAGAAGACTAAAGGGATCTGATCAGAGTAGAAATACTTACAGGGTGGGCCCCAGGAGAATGGGGCCAACGGTGCCAATGGTTTTACAAAGGTGCCCAGTGACAGAACGAGGTAATGAGCTCAAACTTGAACATAGTAAGTCCCATCTAAACCTGAGGAGAGATTTCTCCACACCCAGAGAGGTGATGGAATCTCCATTCCTGGAGTCATTCAAAACCCTCCTAGACACCATCCTGTGCAAACTGCTCTAAGTGAACCTACTCTGGTGGGGGCTTGGGCTCGATGATCTCCAGAGGGATCTTCCAACCCCTAGCATTCTGTGATTATTGCTTTACAGTCATGTCTGGAATTGAGTTTTGCTTATTCGTAATGAATTATTAGCAAGAAGTGAATCTGTGGTTGCAATTTGAGGTCCCCCATGACCACATACTGTCTTCCCTTAATTATGTTACATGGTGTCTGATGTGAACAATTATTCACTGTTGTGATTATGGTTCAAATAAAACCTAGCAGAGAAGTGGCCAGAAAAGCAGCTTTCTTGAAGTAGACAGTATTGTGAAGCTGTGTGTTAAATGAGCTTAGAGCTCCAGTTCAGTTGAACTTTGATGTCACTTTTCAGCTGTCTTTTTGTCTAGAATTTGCTACCCTTAGCCTGACTTGGACTGGATAAAGCAGGTTCATTTTGAGGGTAAATCAGATCTCAGCCTAAAGCAGTCATCCTGGTGGCAGCCCATGATAGTAGTGCTAATTATATTTCTTATTCTCATCTCTCATGAAGGACAATAATTTTAGATCAGTGAAGCTTGGCCAGCCAGATAGTCCTCTGCAATGAGATGAGTGCCTCAGTGCATGAGGAATAGCTTGGAATATTGCTTGTCTTGAGCGCAGCAAAGATCTGGATGCTGTCTGCTGAAACACCCTCACAGGCTAGCTGATGAAGTATGGACTAGGTGAGTGAGATAATCTGAGTTAAACAGATTGAAGGCCTTCAAGGCCAGGTCAGATGAGTTGGTGTTGAGCTGATGGTTGGACTTAATGGACATAGAGGACTTTACCACTCAAAACAATTCAATGGTTGTGGGAAAGTTGATGAAACCATCTGCCCTGAGCCATGTTCAGACCAAAATAATTTTTCAGGGGAATCCCCATCATTGCCAGCTGTCCAGAAGCCAGATGGAATTTGAGAGCCCTGAGCTAGCCCAGGCACCTTGTACGACACAGACTTTATTCACCACTGCAATGACCTGGTGCTTTGCAGAAAGCTGCAGGGTCTTCCTTATAAGCTCTCTGGAAACCAGGTAGATGCAGTTTAGCACTGGGCTTGCCCCAGGCTAAGAAGTCCTGCAGAGAGGCAGAACATAACATCTCAGCCATGGGACTGCTTTGTCTGGGTTTGTTAGCGTGGAAACTGCATTTACACAGCTTCCTGTTTGCTTTACACTGTGATGCAGACTCCAGAAGGAGCCTCACCTTGCTAGATTCTCAGTGTTGCTGATGCCAGTGAAGTGATGGCATGAAATTTCCCTTAAATCCTTGGTCCCTAACTGCACAGGCAAGTGTTTTAAGTCTGATGGCATAAACTACTTTGACAGTGCAGAAAAATAATCTGAAAGAAGGCAGGCAAAAAGAAAGGGAGATCTGAAAAATAGGAGCTGTTGCAGTCTGATCTTACTAGTAGCCAGCGGGATGCCCCAAAAGCTGCCAAAGGCTGACAGAGCTAACAATGGAACAGCCACATTTCTGGGAAGGGTCCCCAGTACTCTTCTGAAGTTCAGCTGTGGCATAAAGAAACCTCACAGAAAGTCAAGNGGCCACACCCTTACCCCAGACTTTCTCTCTTGCCTCCAAGGACCGAGGGCTGCCCTCAGCAATAAAGACTGAAGTAAAGAAGGTGTNTTCTCGGGGCAAAGGAGAAGAATGAGCAGTTGAGCCTGATTTTCCTTCAGAAGGCAGCCAGCAAGAAACCTTTAGCTGTGCTGAGGAGAAACACAAGATCTGTTCATAGAATCACAGAATTGTAGGGGTTGGAAGGGACCTCTGGAGATCATCTCATCCAACACCCCTTGCTAAAGCAGATTTGCTTAGAGCAAGTTCACAGGAGCACGTCCAGGCAGGTTTTGAAAGTATCCAGTAAAGAGCCCAGCCCCATCCTCTTGACCTCCACCCTTTAGATATTGATAAGCATTGAGATTTCCTACCAGCCTTCTCTTCTGCAGGCTAAACAGCCCCAGGTCTCTCAGCCTCTCCTCCTAAGAGAAATGCTGCAGTCCCTTCAGCATCTTCATGGTCCTTTGTTGGATTCTCTCCAGTAGTTCCCAGTCTCTGTTAAACTGGAGGGTTGTCCAGAACTGGACAAAACACTCCAGATGTGGCTTCACCAGGGCAGAGCAGAGGGGAAGAAGAACTTCCCTTGATCTTCTGGCCACACCCTTACCCCAGACTTTCTCTCTTGCCTCCAAGGACCGAGGGCTGCCCTCAGCAATAAAGACTGAAGTAAAGAAGGTGTTCATGAACTCCACCTTCTCTGTACCCAAGTAGAAGCTTTGAAGCTAGTCCATGCCCGTGGTCCTTGCTCCAGTAAATGGAGAATGAGAATCCTGCTTATTCATCCTTGTTTTCCTTAACCCTTCTATCGCTTTGCATGACCATTCTCGGCTTTAAGGAAATGAAACCTTCAGGACAAGGGCTTGTAGTGACAGGATCAAGGGGAATGGACTGAAGATTAAGGAAGGCAGATTTAGACTCGAGATTAGGAAGAAATTCTTTCCAGTAAGGATGATGAGACACTGGAACAGGTTACTCAGTGAGGTTGTGGTTGAGATGTTCAAGTCCAGGGTGGATGAGGCCTCGAGCAACCTGATCTAATGGAAGGTGTCCCAGCTCATGGCAGGGATGTTGGAGCTAGGTGATCCCTGAGGTGCCTTCCAACCTAAACCTTTCTATGAGTCTATGAAGAAGACAAACCCAATACAGCCAAGGCAGCAGTGGACAAGTGTCTGCTAACTCCTGCAGAGCATAGAGCATGGCTGTGTCAGCCTGTTGAACTGTTTGGTTTTTTTATAGATGTAAAATCAAACAAACCTCAGTTGTTCTTTCAGGAGTTTCATGTCATATGGCCTGGGAAATAAGCAAGGGGCTTTGCTTCTGTTGATGATGGCTTGGTCTGTTCTACTGACCTGCTGTTGAAGCTGTCTTCTTATTCTCAAGAGCCATTCTAAGGATCAGTTAGCTAAGAAAGCTGATTGTAAACCAGGAAATGTAGGCATATTCTTTTGCCTTGGACTCTGCCTGTACCAGCAGAGATTTTTCAGCAATATTTTACCTTCATCATGTCAAAAGAGGTTTCAGTTACAGTTTTTCTAGACCTGAAAAGCAGCTATACTGTTTGATTTCTTACATCTTCTCCAGCGGTCTCCTTTTCTCTTACCCTCACTTATTTATTGCTTTTCATTACTAACCATTAAGTGCCTCCAGAATAATTTTCACGCTCATGTCTCCTGCTAGTAATTTCTTATCAAATCTCCAGCCTGGTAATTCTATCAGATGCCTTCTTTTTCATAACAATATGCTAATTCATGTTCAAAGAATCGTACACTGCAATCCATTTCTTACTTCCCCCATCAGCATTTTCCGTTGATTCAATCAATTTATTTTTCATCACCTAGCAACCTCCAAATTCAGAAACCAGAAGTAAATCCCCCCAACAGATATTTTATTCATTTTAAGCTCATTGTCGCAGAAATTTTATCGTGTCCTCAGCTGATATTAGAAAGTTATGTTTTGACTTTGAATAATCTATTTATCAGGGAAGATTTTATTCCATTGGGGTTATGGTGCATCAAATGAATTTGTTTGCAGTTCAGCAGCCACCTGAGAGATTCATTGAAAGTTCAGAACATCTGTGTCTCTCATCAGATCTAGCTGATAGCACATTTGGATTCATTCAGAAGCAATCTGAAGAAAGCAGCAATGTATTTATTCTTAATCAGGCTACACATTTAAAGGAGACTTGAATTCATACTGGTGGTGTTCAGAAGTCATATAGCGTATGAGAGAGAGATCGCAGAGTCGCAGAACAGTAGGGGTTGGAAGGGACATTGAGAGGTCAAATCCAATCTGCCTGCACCTAGGGCAGGTCACGCAGGA